>JAJJWX010000045.1:0-428967 GCA_023529315.1 Papaver bracteatum | reverse complement strand
TGAAGATATTCCTTTTAACGGTATTTGCATTTCAATTTCCCTTTGGTTTGTTAGATGTACTCAGTAATCCATAGATTTGATACGTTGATGGTATCAAATCTTCATCTCTTCCACCCATGGTTCTATAGGTATGATAGAATAAGATATCAACTGAACTCCCGGTGTCTATTAAGACTCTGTTGATGGACCAAGAGTCTTCAATTTTACCATCATTTTCTTCATCTTCTTCTTGCATTTTCTTTGGATTTATCTCTAATCGTACCACCAATGGGTTGTCATGTTGCTCGCCAAGGTATGGTACATCTTACGCGGTGAAAGATAGAGTTTGTTTCTGCCATTCTTCTAATGGTGAGGCTCTCGCTATATTCATTATCTCTCTTCCATCTGTATTTCTCGCGAAGACTCTACTTAAAACATTATCATGGAAATCTTCCACAGTTCTGTATGAATGCACAATGGAGTTACAAAACAAATTCTTTGCTTTAGCCCCCACTTCTATCACGAATGTTTTTGCTCCTTTTAAAGCATTCACTCATGAAGTTTCAGGTGTCAGTAATTGATGAGGTTGTGGATGTCCTACTAGAAAGTGATTTAACTTCCCTTGATCAATCATCCTCAAAATTATCCTCTTTACATTCCTACAATCATTTATTGAATGGCCATGAAAGTGATGGTAAGGACAAAATTCTTGACTTCGATTGCTTGGATGTGGTTCTTTTCCCATGTTCCATGGTGATGGTATATTTTCCATCAGAATGATAGCTTCCCAAATTTTTTCTATACTAGCATTAAGAGGTGGCATCTTAATTTCTTCCCATATTATCTTTTGATTTCCTTGCCCTCTAAAGTTATTCTTCCTTTGTCCGCCATAAGTTTCTTGCGGTTGATCAAGTCTTTGAATCTTATTATTTCCACCGCGATTGTAATAATTCTTCTCCCTTTCATATTCTTCTTGATCTCGACTTCCCATCGCTACCAATTTTTGTTGGTTATCAATTACTACTTTCTATTGTTGTGCCTGCGAGGTGCTCGCCACATTATTTATCATTTTAGGGAGCAAACTTCCACTTTCCGCTAGTGAGATGGTGTTCACGATTGGGTATGATTCCATATTATTTTGTTTCTCCTCCAAAGAAATGTATTCTTCTTGTAACTCTCGCAATTCTGTCATGGTGATTGTATTTTTTGATTCTGAAAATTTGAATGTACAGCAGATTAGTCGCGAACATTGCATTAATGAAGGATAAGATCAGGTATCTTTCATCTACTCTTCTAGCCATCTCGCTGCACATTGATTTCCACCTTATGGTTAAGTGCTTCAGACTTTCGCCAACTCTCTATTTTAACCCAAACACATCTTCAATACCCGGCCGCGATGAATTGTTGCTAATATATGCTCCTAAAAATGTAGCTTGTAAATGATCAAAAGAAGTTATGGTATTTTTTTGGTAATCCCTCGAACCATTTCAACGCCTCGCCAGTTAAGCTGGATGCAAAATATTTGCATAGCACAGCATCATGATTCTCCCACTATAGCATACATCTAACATAAGCTTTGACGTGTTGAACAACACAAGTAGTTCCATCAAAAATGCTGGTAAATTGCATTTTGGAGGTATCCCTCTTAACTGTACTTCTTGAGTAAATGGAGTTCTCGCAGCTTCTTCAATAGCTTCATCAAGTTTCCTTCTACCTCCTTCTCTTCTATTGTTTATCATTCCTCGCATTTCTGCTAATTCTCTCAATATTTGCTCATTCTCAGTTGAGTTTTGTTCCATTGGCCTCTTTAATGTTGTTTCCCTTCTTCTGCGTTCTTTCCTTTCTTGTCTTGCGAGATTTTGTGTATCTTCTTCTTCATCATCATCTCGTCTTTCTCTGCGATTTTCTCTTTCATCTTCCTCTTGATATCGTAACTTCCTATCTTCTTCTCTACGGATTTCTTCATTTCTCCTCATTTCTCTTCGTTGTCTCTCTATTCTCCTATGTATCCTATCATACTCCTCCTGAATATTACCATTGTAGCGATTTTGCGTACGTCTCCTTTCTCGATTTTCATGATTATTTTGTCGCACTACTTCTCGAAATTCATGTTCTTCTACTTCTGCCCTTAATCTTTCCCTCTCGCGGGCTAGACATGCTTTTTCAGCATAATGTCTCTCAATTTCTTCTTCAATCATTCTTTGATTTCTTTGATTCTCTCGCCCATGTAATATCCTCCTAACTTCTTCTGAATTTTCTTCTTCAATTTGGTTGTTTCTTCCCTCTTGATTTCTATTGTCACGCGGATTATAGCGATCACCAATTATCTCTTTTTCTATATTCTGCACTTCTCCTCGAGTATTTTCTCTAACATTTCTTATAGGGGAATTTTGCCTTGGTTCTTCTCTGAGTGACCTTGAATTTGATCTAACAGTACTTCTTGATCTCCTTCTTTGCAATATCAAATTCTCCATTCTTAACTCATGATTTTGCCTTGTTAAATTCGCACGCTCTTCTGCCTCTAATCTTCTTTCTTCTTGTATTCTTTGTCTCAAATTATCCGTTATTTCATTTTGTCCTCCTTCCTGAATTATTCTTCCAACTATTTCTTGATTTCTTTCTTCTCCTTCTTCGTTTACCAATTGTCGATCTTCTGTTTCTTCTATCGAATCTGACCTCCATGTATGCACACTTACTCTGTCATAATCCACATTCCTATCTTGTATTGATGTTTGTTGATTCGATTGCGGAATTTGATTTTATCCTTCAATCCTTGTTCTATTTCTTCTTGTTCTTATCCTTGAAGATTCTTCTAATTCACTTGTTCCTTCACCTGCAAGCCTTTTACTCCTCCTCACAGTTGTTGGTGGCTCTGATGTATTTCTTCTTCTTCTAACCATTTCTTTAATTTTCTAACAATTTCTTCAAATCTTAAAATTGTAATTAGAGATTTCTTAACTTGTTTCTCCCTGTTTCTGGGCGCCAAAATGTAGTTGCAAGAATTCCCACACTACACCCTTGTTAAGATTCTATAGAAATCTATTGGAAATCAATTAAACTTCAAAGATTTAAATGACACTTTACTATTCAAATTTCAGAAATGTTTACAGAATTGGAAGGAATCAAGATTACAAATATTCTCTTGAAGTTTCTCTCTCCTCAAGACTCTTTCTACTCTCAAAAATGCATCATCCTTTTCTGGATCTATCGAGCCCTTTATATAGGGATTTACATAATGGATGACAGCTAAGTTTTCCTCCTATTTCGGATCTATTCTGCGATCTCATCGTGATCGCTACAATATTCTCTATCGCAAGAATGATGATCATCGCAGGATCAACATATTCTTCTTTTATTTCTTCCATCGTCAGTTTCTTTTGGATATTCTGTGACGCTCGTGAAACGTTGTTAAAGAATTGGCAGTGACGCTCGTAGAAACGTTGTTAATATCGCAGGAATAACGTTGTAGCGATATTCTGGTCCTACATATATGTCTATTATGGTTGTTGTTTTCGTCTTTAAATAAATCAAGCTGAAAAGGAAACTCAACTAATACCCAGGACTTATATTCCCGAAGAACATCCTAGAAATATCAGTCACCTCACAATAACCCAACTGACTAACAGAAAAAGTTACTGCGGAATCACAAGAGTCTGAGATGAACAACTATTGTGATTATGTTTTATATATTACCTATCAGAGATAAATGTCGAGTAAATCTCAGAGAAGATAAAACTCAATACGATAGATCAAGTAAGATCAAAATACGCAACCACAGAGAAAATAGTTAGATCTGGCTTCATGAATCCCAAATGAAGTCTTCAAGTCGTTAACCTAATAATGGTTTTGGAAAACCTATGTTAAAGGAGAATCGACTCTAGTTTTCAACTAAGACACACAGAAGTGTCGGGATTAGGCTTCCCAGATGCTATAATTTTTCAAATCAGGGTTTCTTACAATTAAAGATAAGATAACTTAGTAACAAAGTAATTGATATTCACCATTAGATGAACTCCTGATTTAAGATTTAAGATTTAAGTTAAGTCTGCTTAGAAAATAAGCAATCTGAAAAAGCGGGGGTCTAACAACCACACCCAATATTTTGCTTAGCAATCTGTATGGACAAACTCCAATATACTTTCTAGAGAATCAACTAGACAGTTAGACTCAATCAATAGAAAAGTATATCAAAGAGTTTATTTCTCTATCTCTCGATTTAAATCTTACTCAAGCAAACTGTGAGTCTCAATTTAAATACAAAAGAGATAAACTTGGATGGTACCAAAGACAAATATCCAAGTGTCAATCAATTTAAATCAACAACCAAAAGGTCGGATATTATAATTGATTGATCAACGCACAACCTGTATTATTTCAATTATATAACAAATATAATGCGGAAAATAAAAAACACAGACACCATAATTTTGTTATCGAGGAAACCGCAAATGCAGAAAAATCCCGGGACCTAGTCCAGATTAAACATACACTATATTAAGCCGCTAAAGACACTAGCATACTCCAAACTAACTTCAGTCAGGACTGTAGTTGAACCCAAATCAATCTCACACTGATCGAAGGTATAGTTATGCTCCTACGTCTCTGATCTCAGTAGGATACCACGTACTTGATTCCCTTAGATGATCTCAACCACAACTAAGAGTTGCTATGACCCAAAGTCGAAAACTTTAATAAACAAATCTGTATCACACATAAAAGTCTATGGTAATAGATAAATCCATCTGCCACGAATATACCTACGAGTTTTTGTTTCGTATTTTGATAAATCAAGGTAAACATGAACTAATTAATAAACCAGACTTATATTCCCGAAGAACAGCTCAATATTATCAATCACTTCACAATAGTCTTACTCGACGCAGCGAAAAAAAATATTATGGAATCACAAACGATGAGACGAAGATGTTTGTGATTAGTTTTTATCTTGCCTATCGGAGATAGAAATCTCAAGCCAATTATTACAATTGTATTCGTACGATAGAAACAACAAGATCAGATCACACAACTACAATAAAAGTAGTATCGGTATGGCTTCACAATCCCAATGAATTATTTAAGTCGTTAACCTGGTTTAGAAGAAGAAACCAAAGGTTAAAGGAGAATCGAATCTAGCTTAGCACAACTAGTATCACACAGAATATGAGGGGATTAGGTTTCCCAGTTACTAGAGTTCTTCCTTATATAGTCTTTCAAATCAGGGTTTGCAATCAATGTTAGCTCAATAACAAAGCATTCAATATTCACCGTTAGATGAAAACCTGATTAGATTCAAGATAATATTTGTCAATCGTTAGATCGAAACATATCTTGTTATACACACATGAAATGCATGTTTGTAGGCATGTGTAACCGTACCCAAACTTGTACATTAGTCAGTTCAATAATAGTTAACCAAATGGTTAGCCATATGATAACTTTCATATCAACCATATTTTTCTTCACCATAACTAGTTCAAATGACTCAAATGAACTAGTTAGAGAGTTGTTCAATTGCAAGGAAATATCATGTACTACACAAGACAAAATTGAAGAAAAAAAGATTTGATTCACTCGAATCGGTTCATGAACTATATATCCACAGTTTGCAATAGCATTCCTTAGGTTATAAAGATAAGTTCACAAACATCGTTTTTAGACATAACCTACTCAAGTTCGCGGACTTAAGTTCCCGTATGGAGTTCACAAAATCCAGCAGAAATTCTCGGGTCGAGAACTTTCTCCAGTTCGCGGATTTGGCTCACGCACTTCTCCGGTTATCATGATCAACAAAGTTCGCCAACTTCGGTTCAAGGAATAAGGACTTATACATATATGTGTTTCCACAACAAGGCTTATATCCTCCAATGGTTATATTGTCTAAACTCTCATTTCAATCATTGAAACATTCTCATAGGACGTTATATAGTTGTTATTCACAAACCATTTTTCGTCAGAGTAATTTTCAAAGTGATTGAAACTTAACATAACTTTCGTCACTAGGTAAAGATTAACTTGGATAAAGCGAAAGCTTTACTAACACATATTTCGAGAAATAGATAGGCGATGTATACTCGGCTCAAAATACCAAATGTGTATAATCTTAATCTATATAGTAAAACGACTTTTAGCTCAAGATAGGAGATAAATAGACTTTGAGTGATAGATAAGTTCAAGTCTCCACATACCTTTTAGTAGATGAAGATCCACCAGTTCCTTGAGTAGTCCTTCGTCTTTTATGATGATTGCCATGGAGTTCTTGAGCTTAACTACACTTTCTATCCTAGTCCGAGACCTTATCTATAGCATAATAGAAATCAAGAATTATAGTTTTGATCACTAACATTGACAAACATGCTTGAGATAGCAATGCATGCGAGGTCGACCGAGCAATGCTCTAACAATCTCCCATTTTGTCAATTTTAGTGACAAAACTATCAATACAAATGAAATACAAAAAATATATAAATAAACATTGTAGCTCCTATTCCACATGTCTAATCTTCAACATTACTCGAAATCTTCGTCACTTCCAAGTACTCCAATGATCCCAAAGGTTTTAAGTTTAGCATCATCGTTGTTGAAAATCCATAGCTATAACAACAAGAAAACAAGAGTTCTCAATCATTGTTATACAGTGGTCATAGTATCATTACACAACGTCAAAGTCCAATTGCATCACAACTTCAACAACAATACTATGGTGATATGTCACTCCCCCTTAGTCAATACTCCATCTCACATGGAAACCACTCCCCCTTACATAATGATCCGAAAACCATATGTATTTGTAGTGTGAACTACATATTAATTCTCCCCCTTTTTGTCAATAAAATTGGCAAAGGTACAAGAACGAGATCCTAATAAAATTTCCAAAAGAGACGTTTCATGACTAAAAGTAAGCATACGTTATCTTATTTAGATACAATCATAAAGCCGAAGCTAAATGCATTCATCAAGGAGTCTATAAAGATACAAGATCACCCATATAATATTCCACAGCCGCACTCCCCACAAAGATTTGGAAATTAAGCGCAAGTTCAATTAAGAACTCTCCCCCATAATATGTCATTCCCGGAAGAACAACAAGAGCGACCTTAATTTCAAAAGAAAATAAGGATTTCTTTGGACATAACAAATCACATAAAAGTATGAATTTGAATCCAAAAATATTCAATTAAATTAACCGTATGAGAACCCATGATTTATTTAACCATGATTTATTGGGGTATTCCCGCAGCCACTCACGATACTAAATTCAAAGGGAGAGTTCTAGACATGTTTTAGGGAGGAGAAAAATAATTGTAATTTTGTACCTTTTGAGTTGGATTTTAGCTCTATTTATAGGCAAATAAAAACCAAGTAGTCATATGATTAATTTTAGTTTTTTGTATATTACAATCCAATCATCGATGAGCTAAGATAAGGTCTACAACATAACTACTTGCTTGTTATAATCATCAAACCATGGATATTCCAGCTAAGAATACCCCATTACTCCTATTTCTCTCCCCGAAGACACCTCTTTCTCAATGCTCAAGCTCCTCTTCTTGTGCAATCTCAAATAGGTGAATGAATGTGATACACAATTGTTGTTAGAACACTACTCGTTTAACTACGCAACGTTCTTATCTCAAGCCTGTTTTTCAATTTTAGTTGATCAAAACTATATACTTGATTTCTAGTCTACTTATAGACATGTCTTGACAGATAGAAGTGTGAGTTGATTTAGATTTTGTAAACATTTTGAAAAAGAAGATCTCTTGAAAGAGCTTGGAGGAACTTCATCAACTAAAGGTATGGGAGACTAAAACTTATCTATCACTCGGAAGTTTTTTCTATTCTTATCTTCTAATGACTAAGGTCGTTTAACTATATGAACTTTTACATTATACACATTTTCATATTTCGAAGTAGGTTTATCTGGCTTATCTATTTATCGTCACATATATGGAAGCTTTTAGCTTTAGCTAAGTTCATCGTATACTTGACTGAGTTTAGTTAGAGATAATTTTTTTGTTGGAAACTAAATATTAAGTCAAAGATAATCATGTGAAAATTACCGAATATCTTACATGATTTGTGTGGAGATAATCATTTGATGTCAACTTGAGAAGTTTCGTATTGATCGGACTAATCACTTGAAAATTATTTAAAGCTAGTGATATGTAAGATTACCATTGTTGTCTTCATCCATGATGTTTCCATGATTAAATGAGAGCTTTAGAAATCCATCTACCATGACTCGGATATAATGCAAGGATGTATACTTTGTATGCTAATTGTGTAAGTCTAGTTAAGGTCCAACTATTGTTTATGAACCTGTTTTGTGAAAAGGTGCGGAACTTATTGTTTCGATACCTTGTTTGTGAACGCTCCTGACCAAGTCAAGCTATCATTGCGTGCCTTTGTTCGACGATCATAAAGCTCAAAGTTCGAAGCTTGTTGTTCATATGTACTTTTTTCAGCACAATGGTCAAGTTCTAAAATCGGTAAATTATGATTTTCATACTCATGAACTTAGGTTAAGTTTTAGAACTAAAGTCCCTAGAATTTAATATATTAAGGTGTGAACTAGTTTTACAAGCGTGGAATTATGTTCATGAATTGGTTCTTGAATAAGTACTTTCAGACAACTACAAACAAAACCGATTTTGTTTCCAAATGGTTCATATATATATTTCTTCTATGAGATGATGAACATTTGAACAACTCTCTTGAAACACATTTAGATTCATTTGATTATCTATCATGATTGAATGATCATCATATTTTTCTGCAAAGTTTTAGATCGATGAATATGTCTAAGTTATAAATGTTAATATGGCTAACGGTTAACTATTATCAGCCATCAAGGTATACACGTTTGGGTACGGTTCATCCATATATAAATATATATATATTTCATTTGTGTATATCAACTAATACCATCCTATGGTGGATATTTATTGTGTTAGAGCATTGCTAGAGTTGAACTGTGATACAATTTATCTCAAGCATGTTTGTCAGTATTAGTGATTCAAAACTATAAGTCTTGGATTTCTAATCGACTATAAACTAAGGTCTGGACTAGGATAGAAAGTTAAGTTAGCTCAAGAACTCCATGGCAATCATCATACAAGACGCAGGACTACTCAATGAACCTGTGGATCTTTATCGACTAAAGGTGTGTGGAGACTTGAACTTATCTATGTTCAAAAGTCTATTCATCTCTATCTTGAGACAAAAGTTATTTTACTATATAGATTAAGATTATACACATTTGGTATTTTGAGCGTAGTATACCTACATCTATTTCTCAAATATGTGTTGGTAAAGCTTTGCTTTAGCCAAGTTCATAAGTTTACCTAGTGACGAAAGTCATGTTAATTAGTTTCAATCACTTTGATAATTGCTCGACGAAAAATGCATTTGTGAATAACAACTATATAGCCTCCCAGAATGTTTTAATGATTGAAATGAGAGTTTAGATAATATAACCATTAGGAGGATATAAGTATTATTGGGAAGCACATATATGTATAAGTCCTTATTCCTTAAACCGAGAGTTTCTGAAACTTTGTTGATTAAGATAAATCTAGATGCGCGAGCTAAGTCCGCGAATCCGGTCCATGAACCGGCAAAAGTTCTCGACCCGAGAATTTCTAGGGTTTGTGAACTCCATCCGGAACTTAAGTCCGCGTAACTTGAGTAGGTTATGTCTAAAACGATATTTGTGAACTCATCTCGATAACTAAGGAATGCCATTGCAAAACCGTGGCTATATAGTTCATGAACCGATTTGAGTGAATCAAATTGTTTTTGCTTCAATTTTGTCTTGTATAGTACATGAGATTTCCTTGCAATTGAACAACTCTCTAACTAGTTCATTTGAGTCATTTGAACTAGTTACGGTGAAGAAGAATATGGTTGATATGAAAGTTATCATATGGCTAACCATTTGGTTAACTATTGTTGCACCAACTAATGTACAATTTTGCGTACGGTTACACAAGCCTACAAACATGCATTTCATGTGTGTATAACAAGCTATGTTTTCGATCTAACGGTTGACAAATATTAGCTTGAATATAATCAGGTTTTCATCTAACGGTGAATATTGAATGCTTTGTTACTAAGCTAATATTGATTGCAAACCCTGATTTGAAAGCCTATATAAGGGAGAACTCTAGTAATGGGAAACCTAATCTGCACATTACGTGGTAATACTAGTTGTGCTAAGCTAGAGTCGATTCTCCTTAACCTTTAGTTTCTTCTTCTAAACCAGTTAACGAATTAAAGACTTTATCGGATTGTGAAGCAAAACTTACTTTTATTGTAATTGTGGATCATCTTGATGTTTCTATAGTACGAGTACAATTTTAATAATTGGTTTGAGATTTCTATCTCCGATAGGCAAGATAAAAAGTAATCACAAACATCTTAAGTCTCATCGTTTGTGATTCCACAATATCTTTTTCATTTATATCAATTAAGACTATTATTAGGTGATTGATAATCTTGAGCTGTTTTTTGGGAATATAAGTATGGTTTATCAATTGGTTCCTTTTCACCTTGATTTATCAAAAGACGGAACAAAAACTCGATATTCGTGGGAGATGGATTATCTATTACCATAGACTATTACTTGTGAAATAATTTTTTTATTAAAGTCTTGACTTTGAAGCCGTAGCAACTCTTAGTTTTAGGTGAGATCAGCTAAGGGAATCCGATTTCCTCATTGGGATCGTAGACATAGAGTGAACTATACCTTGGATCGGTGTGAGATTGACTGGTTCAACCACAGTCGGACCGGGTTAGTTTGGAGTAGGCTAGTATCTCGTGGTGGCTTAATACATGTATGTTTTAATCCTGGACTAGGTCCCGGGTTTTTCCGCATTCAGTTTTCCTCGTTAATAAAATTCCGGCGTCTTTGTTATTTCTTTTCCGCATTATATTTGTTATATAATTAAAATAATACATGTTGTGCGTTGATCAATCAATTAGAATATCCGACCTTTTGGTTGTTTATAGAAACATCAATAGAAAAGTATATCAAAGAGTTTATATCTCTATCTCTCGATTTAAATCTTACTCAAGCATATCAAAGATTTAAATACAAGAGAGATAAACTTGGATGATACCAAAGACCAATATCCAAGTGTCAATCAATTTAAATCAACAACCAAAAGGTCGGATATTCTAATTGATTGATCAACGCACAACATGTATTATTTTAATTATATAACAAATATAATGCGGAAAAGAAATAACAAAGACGCCGGAATTTTATTAACGAGGAAACCGCAAATGCAGAAAAACCCCGGGACCTAGTCCAGATTAAACATACACTGTATTAAGCCACCACAGATACTAGCCTACTCCAAACTAACTTCGGTCTGGACTGTGGTTGAACCCCAGTCAATCTCACACTGATCCAAGGTATAGTTATGCTCCTATGTCTCTGATCCCAGCAGGAATCTACGTACTTGATTCCCTTAGCTGATCTCACCCAAAACTAAGAGTTGCTACGGCCCAAAGTCGAAGACTTTAATAAAAAAATTTATTTCACACAGAATAGTCTATGGTAATAGATAAATCCATCTCCCACGAATATACCTACGAGTTTTTGTTCCGTCTTTTGATAAATCAAGGTGAACAGGAACCAATTGATAAACCATACTTATATTCCCAAAAAACAGCTCAGTATTATCAATCACCTAATAATAGTCTTAATTGACGCAGCGAAAAAAGATATTGTGGAATCACAAACGATGAGACGAAGATGTTTGTGATTACTTTTTATCTTGCCTATCGGAGATAGAAATCTCAAACCAATTATTAAAATTATACTCGTACGATAGAAACATCAAGATCAGATCACACAATTACAATAAAAGTAGTATCGGTTTGGCTTCACAATCCCAATAAAGTCTTTAATTCGTTAACCTGGTTTAGAAGAAGAAACTAAAGGTTAAAGGAGAATCGACTCTAGCTTAGCACAACTAGTATTACACAGAATGTGTGGGGATTAGGTTTCCCAGTTACTAGAGTTCTCCCTTATATAGTCTTTCAAATCAGGGTTTGCAATCAATATTAGCTTAGTAACAAAGCATTCAATATTCACCGTTAGATGAAAACCTGATTAGATTCAAGCTAATATTTGTCAACCGTTAGATCGAAAACATAGCTTGTTATACACACATGAAATGCATGTTTGTAGGCTTGTGTAACCGTACGCAAAATTGTACATTAGTTGGTGCAACAATAGTTAACCAAATGGTTAGCCATATGATAACTTTCATATCAACCATATTCTTCTTCACCGTAACTAGTTCAAATGACTCAAATGAACTAGTTAGAGAGTTGTTCAATTGAAAGGAAATCTCATGTACTATACAAGAAAAAATTGAAGCAAAAACAATTTGATTCACTCAAATCGGTTCATGAACTATATAGCCACGGTTTGCAATGGCATTCCTTAGTTTATCGAGATGAATTCACAAATATCGTTTTTAGACATAACCTACTCAAGTTCGCGGACTTAAGTTCCCGGATGGAGTTCACAAACCCTAGCAGAAATTCTCGGGTCGAGAACTTTTGCCAGTTCATGGACTGAGTTCGCGGACTTAGCTCACGCACTTCTCCGGTTATCTTAATCAACAAAGTTCGCAAACTTCGGTTTAAGGAATAAGGACTTATACATATATGTGCTTCCACAATAATACTTATATCCTCCAATGGTTATATTATCTAAACTCTCATTTCAATCATTAAAACATTCTCAGAGGACGCTATATAGTTGTTATTCACAAACCATTTTTCGTCAGAGCAATTATCAAAGTGATTGAAACTAATTAACATGACTTTCGTCACTAGGTAAATATGAACTTGGCTAAAGCGAAAGCTTTACCAACACATATTTCGAGAAATAGATAGACAAGGTATACTCGGCTCAAAATACCAAATGTGTATAATCTTAATCTATATAGTAAAATAACTTTTGTCTCAAGATAAGAGATAAATAGACTTTTGAGTGATAGATAAGTTCAAGTCTCCACATACCTTTTAGTCGATAAAGATCCACCAGTTCATTGAGTAGTCCTTCGTCTTGTATGATGATTTCCATGGAGTTCTTGAGCTCAACTAAACTTTCTATCCTAGTCCGAGACCTTAGTTATAGTCGACTAGAAATCAAGACTTATAGTTTGAATCACTAACATTGACAAACATGCTTGAGATAGCAACGCATACGAGTTCAACCGAGCAATGCTCTAACACAATAAATATCCACCATAGGATGGTATTAGCTTGATATACACAAATGAAATATACTTATATTTATATATGGATGAACCGTACCCAAACGTGTATACCTTGATGGCTCAATAATAGTTAACCGAAGTTAGCCATATTAACATTTATAACTTAGACATATTCATCGATCTAAAACTTCTAGAAAAAATATGATGATCATTCAATCATGATAGATAATCAAATGAATCTAAATGTGTTTCAAGAGAGTTGTTCAAATGTTCATCATCTCATAGAAATATATATATATGAACCATTTGAAACAAAATCGGTTTGGTTTGTAGTTGTACAAAGTACTTATTCAAGAACCAATTCATGAACATAATTCCACGGTTTGTAAAACTAGTTCACACCTTAATATATTAAATTTCTAGGGACTTTAGTTCACAAACGAACCTAAGTTCATGAGTATGAAAATCATAATTTACCGATTTTAGAACTTGACCACTATGCTCGCAAACTAAGTACATGAACAACAGTTCCGAACTTTGGATTTGTCAAGCTGTTCGCAAACAAGGTACGCGAACAGAAGTTCTGGACTTGGCCTTGTATAGCCGTTCGCAAACAAGGTACGCAAACAATAGTTCCAGACCTTTTCATAGGTAAACCATTTCATAAACAATAGTTCTGGACCTTAACTAGACTTACACAATTAGCATACAAAGTATACATCCTGCATTATATCCAGGCATGGTAGTCGTTCTAAAGCTCTCATTTAATCATGGAAACATCCTTGGAAGACAACAATGGTAATCTTACACATATCACTAGCTTTAAATAATTTTCAAGTGATTAGTCGATCAATACGAAACTTCTCAAGTTGACATCAAATGATTGTCTCACACAAATCATGTAAGATGTTCAAGGTAATTTTCACATGATTATCTTTGACTTAATATTTAGTTTCCAACAAAAAAATTATCTCTAACTAAACTCGTCAAGTATACGATGAACTTAGCTAAAGCTAAAAGCTTCCAACACGTATTTCGATAAATAGATAAGCGAGATAAACTCGGCTCGAAATATGAAATGTGTATAATGTAAAAGTCTATATAGTTAAACGACTTAGTCTCATTAGAAGATAGAATAGAAAAAACTTCTGAGTGATAGATAAGTTTTAGTCTCCACATACCTTTAGTTGATGAAGTTCCTCCAAGCTCTTCAGTAGATCTTCTTTTTCAGTTGGTAAACGCCATAAAATATAAATCTCAACTACACACTTCTATCCTAATCCGAGACATGTCTATAAGTAGACTAGAAATCAAGTATATAGTTTTGATCAACTAAAATTGAAAAACAGGCTTGAGATAGCAACGCTTGCGAGTTCGACCGAGTAGTGTTCTAACAACAATTGTATCACATTCATTCATCTATTTGAGGTGCACAAGAAGAGGAGCAGGGCATTGAGAAAGAGGTGTCTTCAGGGGAGAGAAATAGGAGTAATGGGGTCTAATATTCTTAGCTGGAATATCCATGGTTTGATGATTATAACAAGCAAGTAGTTATGTTAGAGACCTTATCTTAGCTCATCGATGATTGGATTGTAATATACAAAAAACTAAAATTAATCATATGACTACTTGGTTTTTTCTGCCTATAAATAGAGGCTGAAATCCAACTCAAAAGGTACAAAATTACAATTATTTTTCTCCTCTAAAAACATGTCTAGAGCTCTCCCTGAATTTAGTATCAGAGTGGCTTTGCAGATACCCCCTCAATTTCTGGATAATTAAAGCAACGACGGATATTATATCGTCTTACACATATATCTAAGATTGTTAGTGCAATTAATTTTGCACTAATGCTTTACGATCCCCAAGTAAATTCTTCAAAATTTCACTCTTGTTCGTGAAGGATAAAGATGCGGAAAACAACCTTATGCAATACATACACAATTTTCCAAGGGATGGTTTGTACAGTTACATGAAACCTCTTTTTATAGTGAGCTAGGTTGCTTAAAATTCAATCCACCTTATCTAGGAAAGAAAACATTATAAAATTGACTAAAAACCTATAGTCACGTTTTCCAGGTTTGGTTTGTGAATTGTTACTAAAGGTTCATGTATTGTTTCCTATTCATGAACTGAACATTTAGCCATACTTTTCAACTTTAGTAAATCACTCATAACTTCTTCGTTAGAACTCGGAATTGAGTAACTATTGGCTCGTCAGATTCATCTTTCTTATCACTATAACTTAGAGACCTTTCCAAAATAAATGGTCATTCTCACTAAAGTCTTAGGCTCAAAACTCCTCAGGTGTATATACAACACTATATTTACCGTCATATGAATTGTTCCATAGAGTGAGCATTTTGTTTCGATAGATAGATGGGTAGAATAAACAAGAGAATCAAGTATTTATTACTAACTTTTAATGGAGTTCTCCATATATGTCTTATTATAGTCTTCAATTGTCAAACTTCAAGGATACCTTTGATTTCGTATTCTACTACCTATACCTTTAATTTCGTATTTGTGGCATATGCTAGTCACAATAATGCGAGTGGGTTCCATAGCAATGGCCATGTTCTGGCAGGCGCATACAAGTTGGCCAAGATGGCTTGGGAAGTTGGCCAAGGTAACTTGGGACATCTAGTGGCGTGGGACACCGGCCAATGTTTTCTTGGGAATTTTGGTGCGTGTGACACCATCCAATGTTGTCTCGGGAGATTCGGTGACGCGGGACACAATCCAATGTTGTCTTGGGACGTTGGCCAATGGCCTGGGTGTCTGGACAAGTTTTCTTCGGATGTTGTAGAATGTCCTGGGACGCTGGCCGAGTTGTCTTAGGACGTTTCGTGGCGCGGGAAACCATCTAATATTGTCTTGGGACGTTGGGTGGAACGGGACACCATTAAATGTTGTCTTAGGACGTTGGCCAAGGGATTGGGATCCTGGAAAAGTTGCCTTGGGACATTGGCCAATGGTCTAAGACGCTTCCAAGTTATCTTGGAATGTTTTGGTGGCGCCGAACACTGTCCAAGTTGGTATCTAGCCGATTTGGCATAAAAATACCAAGTTAATAGCTAGCCAAGTTGTGGCGCAGGATGGGCGAGTCGATAGATATCTCAATTGGCATAAAATGACCAAGTTGATAGCTATCCAAGTTGTGGCGTGAGATGGCCATGTTGGAAGCTAGCCAAGTTGTGGCTTGGGACGGCCAAGTTGATAGCTATCCAAGTTGGCATAAAGCGTCCTTGGTGATAGATAGCCAACTTGTGGCGTGGGACGACCAAGTTAATAGCTAACCAAGTTGGCATAAAACGTCCTAGTTGATAGCTATCCAACTTGTGGCGTAGGATGACCAAGTTGATAGTTAGCCTAGTTGGAATAAAACATCCAAGTTGATAGCTAGTCAACTTGTGGTGCGGGACGACCAAGTTGGCATAAAACGACCAAGTTGATATCTATCCAAGTCATGGCGTGGGACATCCAAATTGGTAGATAGCCAAGTCATGGCATGGGAAGACCAAGGTAGCTAGTCAATGTGGCATGGGACGCTGGCCAAGTTGGCTTGGCTAATTGGCCTGATAGGTTGGACACTCGTCTTGGCTATTTGGCCTGGCAGCTTGGATACTCATTTTAGTTATTTGTCCTGGCAGCTTTTCCATGGCCACACGTAGTTGGCATTGTCCCTTTATTAATACCCGGAAGTACACACAAAACATATTCAAGGAATTCTGTCGTGGAAGTTCTACGACTCGAAGTGATGTTCAATACAACTTCGTACTAAATAGTGTGCTTCTGATAGTACTTTTATTCAAAATGGCATAATAGCTCATTCTGAAAATTTATAATTTGTACCATTAGTATACACTGATTAATACATGAAAATTTGTATGGTCGCGCATGAAATAATGAGAGTTCATGCGAGTGAAGCTTCTGAAATCTTGTAGGCTTACATAAGAAATCTATAAGGCAAATATATCCATTAGCTGGATACGCATTCTCAATTCTCTTTTGGAATGTAATGTAGAAGTACGAATCTATAATTTTGATGTCGGGTCAGGAATTTATACGTATTTATAAACATATATAGAATAATTAGAGTTCAGCCGGGTGAATCCCTAACACACACACATATATATATATATATATATACTTATAAATATGTCTATGATGTAGGTATATAGTCGATTTCACAAGTTTTTCCCTTGTCAAAAAAACACCATCAACAATTGGGAAGAGATAATCTCTCCTAGATCTGATTCTATCTAAGTTTGAAAAGAGTAGGAAACAATTCATGAAGAAGCCTAAACATGGAGAGGAAAAGAATAATCCCATAACTTGGGTTAAAATAAAAAAAGAAGAGATTTATGTGAGATACAAATGGCATGTTGGGTATATATATGTTGTTAGAGACACCGAAAAGAGGAGTGCAGAGTCGTTATAGACTTAGTTGGGTATACAAATGGCATGTTGGGTATATATAGGTTATAGATTTAGTTGCAGAGAAGTGCAGAGTCGTTATGTACCAGCAGAGAAGAATAAGAAGAACACGAAGAACAGACTGTTTAAGACATATTTTCTTCTGTAATAGTCCATTTGCAACACTTATTTTGAATATGTAACACTTTCTCTTAACAGTTGATATGTAACGCCTATAGTGTTGCAAATCCTCTTCATCTTCTTGTAACACTTGTGAGCATGATCCACTATATTGAGCAAGTGATTACTACGAGGAGCTAGATCACATTGTTGAGGTGACGGAGGAAGCCATTTTTCCAACAATTATGAGGTAATAACCTTTTACTTAATTTGCGCAATTCTTTTTATGATTATTTGCATTGAGTCAAAACTGAAATAATGATTTTTATTAACTAATTGTGTTTTCACTTGATGGTGCATGCTTAGCTTGGGGTTCTTGATGTTCCATGCTTGCGATTAACAACTAATATTTCGAAAATCTAATATTGGCAATACTTTAGAATCAATTGAATGTACGAATTGCATGATAATATTATTATTGAATCACATAAAAATTAGTAAATAGAGAAACCTTAGCCTCGGTATTCTTTTAATCTTGATATCATCTTTGTCTGAGTTTTCTATCTTTAGTGTTAGAATTTAATTTAAGTCTGAAATCAACCATCACAAATCTGAGTAACGAATCTTTTTATCACTTTCTACTATTACATCACCTGACCTCATAGTATTCCCCAAAAATTGAGAGCAGTCTCCAAAAAAAAAATCTTCATGTTTATTAAGAACCCTGTTTTAGGGAATACATAAAACTTTCAGGGCATACATAACAACAGTCCCATCTTGGGTGACCTTATAAGGGGTAACCTATGGGTAGTTCAATTACATATATACCCTTAATACAAAAATCTAAAATCAGTTTTCTAAAAAATCAAAATCAGTTTCCCTTAACATCTCTTCTTCTTCCTCCTTTAACCAAACTCTTCCCCTCCCGCGAAAAAAAAAATTCATCACCGTGATCAATTGTCGATTCGTAAAAATTTGATTGTCGATTAAACTGAACTACATAAT
Organism: Papaver bracteatum; assembly: GCA_023529315.1. Taxonomy (NCBI): domain Eukaryota; kingdom Viridiplantae; phylum Streptophyta; class Magnoliopsida; order Ranunculales; family Papaveraceae; genus Papaver; species Papaver bracteatum. The sequence continues at coordinate 410,203 of JAJJWX010000045.1, read as the reverse complement.
GACTCGTACAAATAAAAGCAGGGACTAGGCAAACCAAATCGTCTTTTAATCCATCAATTGAAGAAGAAGAACCGATTGAAGATGAAGGTGTAGAGACTGAAAATCAACCACCAATTGAACCAACTGCATCTCAAACTCCGGAAACGAGGATAAGAAAGTAAGCTTTACAAACTCAATCTCTTATTTGATGTTTTTCATCGATTAAATGACGGTTACGGTGTTGGGTTCGGCTCAAAATTGAGTTGCGTTTTTAGCTGAACTGTTCTTCACAAAAGCTTCATGTAAGTGTATATGAACAGTTCGGCTTGAAATTTCATGAAATTTCAAGCCGAACCTAGTCACAGATAGAGATGCATAGGGCTTCTGCGTATTCGATAATCATAATATGTGCCGAACCTAGCACATTTACGAGGTTCGGCTATTACGATATTCACAATATGTGCCGAACCAATACAAACTTATTAACCCAGGAATACACATGATCGGGTTCGGCTTATATTCTACTTATTCAAATAGCCGATCAATGTGTTTCCAACAGGTTCGGCGCTTACGAATTTCTAAATATAAGCCGAACCCTAAACATTATTTCTTCCAGAAAGTTCAGTGTAGGGTTCGGCTTGTTAGGACAATTCGAACCAAGCCGAACTCTGGTCTACAAGGTAGGTTCAGCTCTTAATCATAACACTTTCAGCTAGCCGAACTGTTCATCCAGACTCGCCGAACCTTAGTAAAAAAACACAAACTTTTGATGATTTTAACCTACAAAAGTGAGATTAAACATAAGATAGAAGTGTACTTGTGTATTAGAGTTTGAGTTTGAGCTTGAGCTTGAGTTGTTGGTGTAATTGATATGTATTTTCTTAGGTTTTTTAGATGAAGAATTACCCTTCTCATCCATTGAATCAAATACAAGTTACAAGTTTTTTTCTCGCTTTCCCCTTCTCCTTCTAAAAAAAACCTAACTGTTTTTTTCTTACTCAAATTTTTTTATTACACAAATTTTTTCTTACTAATGAGAATTATTTTAACTAATCATTAGTATTAACACTAATCCTAAAATGGCATAAAAGGGCAGATTTGCCATTATCAAAAATATTTGATTAAGGGGCTTCTGATTTTTCTATTTACACTCTTTTTTTTGTCTTTACTTGGTATGCCCTAAAACTGGTTTCTTTATTAAGGACATGGACACATTTAGGATCGCATGAAGCATTTGGGTCTCTTAGCAAATTATGGATATGAGGCTCATCAAGGACCACAAAGAGACTTTAATTTTTACATCCGTTCATCAGCTAAACATCACATATGTGGTGGGCCTTTATTGCGTTGGTGTAAGAGCTAAACAGGTGCAGGATGCATATTTTTGAGGATGGTGCAGTGTATGTTAATGGGGTGGTTATATTTTAGAATTTTTCTTTTTGATCGGTATAGAATATGGTGAGGACGAGTTTCAAAGTCAGATAACTGGTATCATCAGCCAATGACTTTATCGCTGTTTTTTAGAATTGGCTGGAGAAATAATCTAGAAAAACCATTCGCAAGGAGAAACAGTAAATAAAATCTGAATATCTGATAACTGGGTTGTATATGCATCCCAACTGGGTTGTATATGCAAGGAAGGTTTATATGCATCCCAATTGGCAACTGGGTTGTAACTTGATTATATTCATTCCTACCATTTTTATACATGTCAACTGACGCCGATCAATAATCAATCACAAACAGAACCAACTACCATAACCCATATTCTCCGCAGAAAGAAAAGTTGGATAGTAATTTCTCACTGGCCACAGTAGCCAGCAAAGCATTATTGCTTGCATATAAGAATGTTCGGCCTTCAAATCAATCTGCCAAAAGCGTTTTCGTTATCAAGGGAACTAACAATTGGTAATAACATGAATTATGATTTTTATCATATGAAATTATTGTAAACCAAAAAGGAAAGAACTTAGAAACAACAGTTGGGCCTAATCAATCGCATCATTATTGGGCTTTTCATATAGTGGTTCCTCGGTTTTACAAAAGAAGGCAGTTTTTGGGTATACCAAAAACATTTTGGGCATACCAAGTAAGACAAAATAGGAGTGTAAATAGCAATATTAGAAGCCCCTTAACCAATTTTTTTTGGTAATGGCAAATATGCCCTTTTAGAATTAGTGTTAATAGTAATGATTAGGTAAAATAAATTTACGATTAGTGATTAGTTTTAAGATTACTTGCCACTATCCAGGGGGTTTGGGGGGCGATTTTTCCATGGTTTTGATCTTCGAATGTTGATTTTTTTCCAACATATCTTATGTTTAATCTCTTATTTTTGTAGGTTAAAATCATCAAAAGTTTGTGTTTTTTCACTAAGGTTTTGCAAAAAAAAAAGATGAGTTTGGATGAAACAAGTTATGCTACAAATTTTGTAGATGGAAGTGTTGATTAAGAGCCGAACCTACCTAGTTCCATCTCGTTTTGAATTGTCCAAATAATAACCCATTGAACCCTACACCACCATAGCAAATGCATCGGAAGAAAAATGTTTAGGGTTAAAATTATATTTAGAAATTCGTAAGTAACGTAACAACTTATCAAAAAAGATATGAAACACATTGTTCGGCTATTTGAATAAGTAGAATATAAAATGACAAATCTTACAAAAAACGAAAACAAACAAGAAACAATTATTGCGATCATGTACATTCTACCGGTTAATAATTTTGTATTGGTTCTATCTGCACATATTATGATTATCGAATACGCAAAACCCCTACGCATCTCTTTTTTTAGGTTCATTGAAATTGCATGAAATTTCAAGCCGAATTGTTCATATACACTTACGGAAGATTTTGTTGAAAAGTATCTAAAAACACAACTTAATTGTGAAAGCGCTAAACCCAATCTTCCCATAAATGCACTAGGTTAAAAAGAATGGAAAAGATATTATGATTATCGTAAATGAGAAAACAAATCTTAACCTAACCATTAATTTTTCTTTAGAGCATCTAAAAATGTTCAATCGACTCTGCATATTATGATTATCGATAACTTTTCTTTTTTCGTAAAGATGATTTGCTTCGACCTAACCATTAAGGGTAAGGACATATTAGTAATTTAAATTGTTTGAGGATATATAAGTAATTACACTACCCCTTATTTTTCCACCCTGGGTGGAAAAAAAAATTTGTATGCCCAAAAGTGGTTCCTTTTTACAAAATGTCTGCCTTTACTGCGTTGGTGTTGGAGGTAAACGGATGTTCGATTTTGTGTTTCTCATTTTTTTCACGAAGGATTTACTTGGTCTGATTTGAGTAACGCAACTTATCGGCGCATGTAAGTGCGAGCTTTAATCGATGGCTACTAACGATTTTTTATAGTGTCTGTGATTGTGGACAGCTTCAGCTTAAACTCATTTCCATCCATAATTTTAAAAGGTGAGGGAACCGTATTCTATTAATTCGTCAAATTTAAACTTCCGTAATAAATTGACCCATTGACATCGTATTCGTTCTCTCGAACTGACCGTACAATGAAAGTCCAAGCGAATAGCGATAACCTCTTTGGGTTCTCCATAAAACACAAGCTAGGAGACACAAACCAAAACCTTGACAAAAAAGAGAATCAGATTTTGTAGATGGTTAAATGTTATCCAGCTTGTGCATACTAATTGGTTCTAACTAGATTAGGATTGTTTTCATTGATACCTTTATTCCACTCTAAAAGATTACTTACAATTGGAATAATCCAACAAGAAAGGTCCATACAAAAGCATTTAGAAATAGTTGGCCGTTAAGCTTTACACATGAAAGCTTATTCTGTCTTATTACTTGGAGATTTCCTATGAAGCTTCGTTTAATTTAGTGTTAAATTCTTGACTAGCTTTATTAATTATTAAGAGGCAAAATTGGAGTTAAGTTGTTTGTTTAGTTAGGCTAAAAATGACAAGAGTGGTACTGAATATTGATTCCAAAAAATCCTCAAAACTCCTCTAATGTTGTTTTATCTAGCGTATTTTGTGATGTTTATGGGCTTTCAACTTTCTCTCTTGTTTTATTCTCTTTTAGTAGTTCGGATAGGTCAAGAGAGACAAGTAGAGGTATCAAATTTATGTTAGATTCTGTTTTGAACTCTTTTAACTGTTTAAGTCGATAACAACGTTAAGAATATGTGACGAGTGTTCATGTAGCATCTCAATCGTTGAGTAAATATTGAAAATATCAAGCCACTTATAATTTCAAAATTAGTTGCCAACCGGACGGACAAACAATCATCATTAAGGGTCAGTAATCATTTGATAATTTCTTGAGGTCTAGGAAAATCTGCATTGGAAGATCTTGGCAATAACTTCACCCATTAAAAGTACTTCGCTTCTCTCTCGAGAACCATGCTTCCGCATAGTAATCACATTTTAAAAAGACTCGCCTCAACTTGGTCAGTTGGCTCAGTTTTGTATAGAGAATAGTGGGATATTTTGGAAAGGTGTGAAATCCAACTCACCTCCACCATGGCATGCCACTGAAAGCTCTCTTGAACCTTGGGTTTATTGGGTGTCTACTGTACAATTTTGTACTTTTCCACAAAATATTATTTGTAAAACGTACCTGCTAAATCGATAGGTTTTGACCAGAGGTACATAGGTCTACTTTATATAAACTAAAGATAACCTCAAAGACTTTGTGTACTGCTACTGACACGCGTGGACTTCTAAATTTGAATTTCGGAAAAGAAGCATTGTTCTTCTTTTCGTAAAGTTTTTGGCTTCGACCAAACAATTACAAGCTCAAATTTTAACTGTCTTTAGATTTCTGTGATTCTTCTCTGCATGATTTTCTTTTTCCATACTGTTTTGCCTTAGCTGTAGGTCCTGGTAGTTCAATAATCTTTGTTGGTTGTCGCGAAATATAACTGTCTTCGACCAAGATCTTTTCAATAATATATTGGCTTCTGGTTGGAGCAGGATTACTATGTTACTAGATTCTATGCCCGTGCTACGCATTGGACGGATCCGAAAACCTTCCACCATCGCCTTTATATGCACCTGTTTATAGTTTAGTTGACAGCAGCAGTGGAATAGTTTAGCATTAACAGTTCAGCATTAGTATATAAATTCATGATCCAAATAATTTGTGAAAACTTATTCATGATCCAAATAATTTGTGAAAACTTGAATAGCAAAACAATATTTAAAGTTGAATAAGCATAAGAAAAAAAATATTGTTGCATAACATTGTTTCTTTTTTTTTTTGACTGAAAGTGGCAAAATATATTAAGGGGAGAAACAGTCACGAAAAGTGACTAGAGTCTTGAATTACATTGAAGTATCAAAGATAGCTTCCCAATTACAAAGGACAGAAGATAAAGGAAAATTAGCGAACATATCGGTGTTACGTGTCCAATTGTACAACACAACTTTGACATCAGTAATCAATTGCTTGACATCTCTGTCGATATTGTTGTGTAACCTGTTGTTTCTTTCGTTCCACACACACCACCAAATTGCAAACGGCACATAACCCCAAATCTTTTTAACTCTATTATTGCTTTTCTTAATATTTCATTCCCACAAAGTTCGCTTAATATCACAACCAAACACCCATGAAACGCCAAAGCTTTTCATAAAGAAGGACCAGATCTTAGAAGTAATTTTGCAGTGAATGAACAGATGAGGGTTAGTTTCAGTTTGTTGTTCACATAACAAACAATCTGCATTTTGAACCATACCCGCACTGTATAAATAGTCCAACGTTGGCGCACCATTATAACACAGAGTCCAAACCAGGAAACTAACCTTCAACGGAATGTTAGAGTTCCACAACTGCTTATCTGGAAAAGAAAAGAAACCATCACATTCCAGCGCGGAATAAGCATTAGTAACTGAGAAATCTTTCCCATAACCATAGCTCCAAATTCTGCCGTCTGATCCCAAGTTCTCATCTGCCAAATTACTGTTCGGTTCGCCAATAACCTGCAATAATTGAATCACTTCCAGAACCTCATCCTCCTTTAAAGCTCTAGCAAAGTTAAAATTCCAAGCTCCATCATCAGTCACCAATTCTTTAACCATGGCATTCTTATTTCTAGAAAGCTTGTATAAAGTAGGGAAAGAGTTTCTTAAAGAAAGTTCTCCTATCCAATTGTCATTCCAAAAGTAAATGCCACTGCCATCGCCTAGAACTAACTTTGTGCCTGATTCCACAAAACTTCTAGTTTTCAAAATACCATCCCACAAGCTAAAGCACACCGACCTGTTAGATTGATTAGGAAACAACGCTTCTGCCGCACCTTCAAATTTATGATTAATGATCTTTCTCCATAGAGCTTGTTTCTCGTTACCGTATCTCCAAATCCACATAGCATGCAGAGACTTGTTAAATAGTTTCAGTTTTCTAATCCCAACTCCTCCCATGCATTTGGGTAAGTTTTCCTTATACCAAGAAACCCAACTTTTTTTCTTGACTGTAGTACTCGAACCCCACAGAAAATTGCGCATAATTTTTTCCATTTCATTTGCCACCGACACCGGCATTTGAAACAGAGAAATATAATACACAGGAATACTTGCTAACACACTTTGAATCATAATCAGACGCTGCCCTTTAGATAATTAAGATCGTTTCCAGCCTGCCAATTTTTGCTGAAAAATTTGAAGAATCTTCTGCCAAACAACTTTGCATTTTGACTTACTACCAAGAGGAATGCCTAGGTAATTTAGTGGTAACTGGGAATGCTCACAACCAAACAAAACATCACACATTTCACCATTATGCATTTGACTAATTCCTACAATAGTACTCTTTCTAAAATTAACTCTTAAGCCAGAAATTGACTCAAAAGCTATTAAAATACTCTTCAAGTACTAAATTTGTGATTCATTATCATCAAGAAAAACTATTAAATTATCTGCAAAATGTAGCTAAGTAATGACAGTACCTTGAGGCGCTACCTTGAAGCCGGAAATAAGGTTTTGATCAGCTGCACATTTGAACATCAGAGCAAGAACTTCAGCAACTAGAATGAACAAAAATGGCGATAACGGATCACCTTGCCTGATCCCCTTTTCACTTCTAAAAAGATCCTTCGCTTCTCCTTTGATAAGAACAACAAACCTAGATGTAGAAATACACCATTTTATCCAGCTTCTCCACTTGCAGCCAAAACCAAATCTCGCCAGAGTATTATCCACAGCACCCCAATTAACGTTGTCGAAGGCCTTTTCAAAATCAACCTTGCAGATAATACCTGGAATTTGATGCCTTAATCTTGAGTCAATAAGTTCTGATGCAATCAAGATGCCATCATGGATTTGTCTACCCTGCACAAAAGCTCCCTGAAACTCTGAAATTATAGAAGGCATAAAAATCTTCATTCTTTCTGCCAAAATCTTTGATATAATTTTATAGACACTCCCAATCAAGCTTATAGGTCTAAAATTAGTTAGAGAAATTGCACCACTACACTTCGGAATCAAATTGATATTAGTACAATTAATCCTCCAATTCAAAGCACTTGTTTCCTCAAATTCTTTCACCACTAACATTAGATCATCTTTTATAACTTCCCAAGCATGTTTATAAAACTCTAAGGTGAACCCATCTGGACCTGGACTTTTGTTCACCCCAAAATTGTTCAACACATTCTTTACCTCCTCGACTGAGAAAGGTTTTTCTAGAATGATACTCTCCATAACAGAGATAGTAGGCATTTCCAATTGGTTAAAGTCTGGTCTAGACTTATGTTTCTCAGAAAACAAGGAAGAATAGAAATCTCTAGTCTCCACATCAATCTTCCTTTTGTCATAACACAAATCACCATCAATCCTTAGGAAATTTATATTATTATTCTTATGTTTAAAAGAAGCAATTTGATGCAGGTACCTAGAATTCCTTTCACCCTCTTTAATCCATCTATCTTTGACTCTTTGACTGATCTTCCTAGCCATATTTAAAGATATTGAAGCATGGTTCATCTTAGCTTGCTCCCTAGCTACTAAATCATCATCCGAAAGAACATTAATTTCTTCAAGACTATCCAGCACATCTATAGTAATCTCCAGGTTATCTAATTGTGACTGCATATTGCCAAAAGTATTTCTCTTCCAAATCTTAATTAAAGATTTGATGGCTTGTAACTTCTTAGCAAATATGTAACTAGGGGAGCCAAATAAAGAAAGATTTACCCACCAATTCTTAAGGTTACTCAAAAAGTCTGGATGAGACAAAATGAAATTATTTAACCTGAAAGGAGACTTTAACTTATCTCCAGAGTTGCAATTGAGCATGATAGGGGCATGATCTGAAATCCGTCTCTTTAGCCTTAGTTGCATAGGCGCCGGACAGTGAGCTAAAAAATCACTGGAAAGAAGAAATCTGTCTAACCTTATCAAAAGAGGAGGTTGTTGGGAATTGGTTCAGGTAAATCTTCCCCCCACCAAAGGCAAGTCCACAAGAGAAAATCTGTTGACAAAAGCTTTAAAAGACTTATTGTTTGCCATTATACCACCAAGCAGATTTCTATCAGCTACACTGAGAGTAGCATTAAAATCTCCACCAATCATCCATGGCTCATCAAAAAGCAATCTTATATCCCTGAGTTCCTGCTAACATTGATTATAGTAACCGCTGTCAGAAGCAGCATACACAGAAGTAAAGAGCCAAAAGAAATCATCAGAAACATTTCTGAATTTGATAGATAAAGAAAAAGCCCAATAAGATGATCTTCCATTACCACCACCCCCTCCTTCCACATTACTATTATACCACCAGAAGCACCTTCAGAAGCCTGATAAACATAATTGCATCTATTACTTCCCCATAAAGACCTAATCAAAGCATCATCGACCACCTCTTTTTTTGATTCCTAAATTGTAACAATCACCGGGTTATGTTTCCCAATAGCATTTCTAATAGCAATTACTTTAGGGTCTTGACCTAAACCCCTAAGGTTACAATTTAAAATTTTGTGATCCATCAAGAGACAGACAACACCCTAGAAGCAATTGGGTTGAAACCCACGTCTATATCTGTAGATTCCTCTTCAACCGAGTCTTGCAAAGCTCCAATTTTTTCTCCCTTCTCCAAATTTTGGTCCTGAATCTCCTCTTCTGAATCGTAATTCTCCAATCCATCTTCATCTTCTTCCAGAGGAATTTCCATTGAAGCCTCATGACTCGAGTCTCTATTTACCAATTCTCTGCAGATATCGATCATTGTTGGATGATCAGTTGAGATACCCATCCGTTTATTAAAATCCATCTGATTTTCTAATCTTGATTGAAATTCTCCTTTGTCTAGCTCTGTTTCGGAAGTAGTGTTTTATTCTTTTTGATGAATATCAGTAGATGTAGTTGCAGGATTTCCCACACTACACCCTTGTTAAGATTTTTCTATAATCAACTCATTATTGAAGATGAAAAATGACACTTTATTATTTTGATTTCAGAAATGTTTACAGAAATGGGAGAATTCAAGATTACAACTATTCTCTTGAAGTTTCTCTCTCCTCAAGACTTTCTTAACTCTCAAAAATACATCATCCTTTTCTGGACACATTGGATCTATATTTATAGGGTAGTTACATAGTGGATGACAGCTAAGTTTGCCTCTTATTTCGGGTTGATTCTGCGATTGTACCACGATAGTTACAATGTTAAATCTCGCAAGTTTTATAACCGTCGCAGAACTAACATGCTTCTCTCAAATTTTCTTCAGTCGTCAGGTATTACGTCATTCTTATGAAGGCTTTTGTGACACTCGTGAAGTGTAGTTGAAGATATTGCGGTGATGCTCGCTGGGAAGTGTTGTTAATCTCGCAGAGAATAGATGTAGCGATATTCTGGTCCTACATCTTGCCTCTTCTCATGTCTTTTCTGCGAAGAAGAGAAGATCATGAGAATTTTAAAATGCTGTAACTGTTTATCTTTTCAGATTTCCCTGTTCTGACACGTTTCTGTGCCCTTCGCCAGTTGTTTTCACATATTCTCTCTTATAATGAATTTATGACACGTCCTCTCTAACCGCTGCGATCTGACAGTTCATGTCTTTTCTTAGCATTTATTGTGTTTATCTTCTCGGGAAACCTCTTCTTCTATAAATACTCCTTTCATTCTTTTCTTTTCCTCTTTTTACTTTCTTCTTCTTTCTCTGCGTAACTTCTCTGCAAGTTTACTGTTCTTCCGTAAATTGCGCGTTTGTTATCGTTGTGATTCCTTTCTTATTTTTAGACCTTTTTCTTCATTCCCATACTTGAAAGATGGTTACCGCTGGTGCTAAAAATTTGATTGCTTTTGGTGAGATGCAAGAAAAACTCAAGATCAAAGGTTTTACTCTGTCTACAATTCCAAATCAGAATTATAGATCCGAAATTTCTCTCAAATTATTCACTGATCATCAATTTTCTCGCGAAAAAGTAATAGTGTCGCTAGGTCAACTTGAGGTTGGTCTTCCCATTCCTCTCTATGACCCAGAACTCCCATTATTCTATCAAATAATATATGATGAGAGGTTCTCGCGAGCAATATATAAATTAGGTGGAGATTGTATTAGATTGCTACTTGAATATGCTTCTCGCGGAGCTGGCAAAGGATCTCGCTATCTTGAAGATGCAAAGAATCCTCAATTTAAATATGTCCCCATCGTCTCTGCAGATTATATTGTGGACAACTTCTTTGTAAATTATAAAATAGTCCCTATGAAGAGAGATAGCACTTGCTGGGGTATTCGTTTGAAAAAAGAAAAGGTCGCTGACGATAAAGCTCTTATGTTGGATATTGATTGGCATACATCTACCAACCAAGGCCCTCGCCATTCTAGCGATGACAAGTGGTTCATTTTTCCCTTATGTCTTGAGGGTCCTTATATTTCCGGTTCTCGCGAATTACCCGCGAATCTTTCAGAATACCAACCTTGGGTCTTCAATTGGCCTGAAAGAACTAAAGAGGTATATTTTCTTCGATTTTTGGTATAATCATTACTCACTATTTTCCCCATATTTTCATATTTTCGCTAATTACTTCACTCTTTTCCAGATTAACAGAATGAAGCTCAGCTACCAGACTTTGAGGAAACCCAACACTTTCTTAGCTCTTAAATCTTTCACGGATGAAGTAAGAAATATCTCTTCATAAATTTTAACAATATATTGTTTCCCCTATTTCTTATCTTCATCTGTGCTCGCAGGAAATTGAAGAACTAGCGCCAATAAAACCCGTGAGAACTAAGGAGAAACCTTCAAAGGATAAATCTACTATTCCCCCTAAAGGAAAATCTTCTGCCCCTCGCGGTGAAGAATCTGGCGATCAGGATAAGTCTATTGTTCCTCCCAAAGGGAAGCCTTCTGCTCCTCGTGGTGAAGAATTTGGTGATCCTCCTTTGAAGAAAAGGAAAACCCGACCTTCTTCTTCTTCAACTCCTCAACCCACTCCAGAAAATCCAAATGTTGATTTTGACAAGGATAATAATAACGAGGATTTCAATGATAGCAGCTTCCTTTCTATAAAGAATTCTTCTTCATCTGATTCTTCAATGACTCATATATCCAAAAAATTTGGCAAGAATATGTTTGGTATCCCAAATGAGTATGGGGATGAAGCTGTTAATGAGATATCCCAATCTCTCACCAATGTCTCCGATGCTCCCATACTAGCTGATAGCGATACTCTTCGTGGGATTTCAAGATCGCTAACTCCAAGTCTTTTGAATTCACTTGGAAGCCTGGTAAGTTTTTACTTGTTCATCCTTTTTGTGTATCTACTGATATCTTTGTCAAATATTGATTTATATAGTTCTATCGCAGGTTGGAAGAGCCGCTTTTGCTGTTGCTTCTTATTTAGACAATAGGCGTATTATCTATGAAAAGAAAGCTGCTAATCTTCGTCAAGATAAAGAAAAACTAGAAGCTGAAGTTATTGAACTTCGCAGAAAAAATAAGCAGTTGGAGACTGAAGCTTCAGTTGACAAGAAAAAAATCTCTAATCTTGATAAAGCTAATCAACAACTTTATGGTATGATTTATTTCTTTTATCTTTTAATTCTTTTCACCCTATCGCATCTTATTCAAGCAACCATTTTTGCAGATATTTATGGTCTTACTAACGAGGCTACACTCTTCCAATCTTTTCCTGAACCTGTAGATGATGATACCCTTCTTGCTAACCTTAATAATTCTTTAAGTAATTTCTCAGATGATAAGATTGAATCCCTCTCCATAGATGAACTTAAATCCAAATTTAATCTCCTAAAAATTGAACACAGATTCAATTTAGGTTTGACCAACAAGTATAAGCGCTTTTATCTTGATTCGAAGAAAGAAATAGATAGGTTAAGAAAAAGTAATAGTGATCTTATTGACGAGAAAGATCTTGCCGTTAAAAATGGCTCCAAGACCCTAGCAAACTTCCATAAAACTCTTCTTAACGTTCAAATGGAAAGAGATAAACTTATCCGCGAGAATGAAGATCTTCTTGCGAGGGAAACCCAAGTTCGATCTCGTCTCCTTATTAATAGTGATGATGAGTTTGCTTGGGCTGCGAAGATTCTTCATAACGCCAGAACTAATTTAGGTGTAGATGTTAGTCTTCATGCTGATCAAGCGGTTTTAATTAAAGACATGATTTCTGAAAGAGAAGGTTATCACTCTTATGATTTCCCTGAATTATTTCCTAATTGAATCATCCTTATATGTACTAACTTTGTTGTCATTTGCTCGCATCATCCGAAAAGAATTATCGCAAAAGATTTGATGAGTTAGGAGAAGAGAAAAACCAACTCGCCAGAAGTCTATCTTATCGCAATGAAAAGTATTCTAGATTGAAGGATAAATTGAAAATCTCATCTTCAAATTTTAGCAATGCCCTTCTCCGTGTTCGTAATGAAGATGTTAAACTAGTCTGTAATGATCATGGTATCCCTCATTCTATATACCCCGATCTTGCAAAGGAAGTTCCAGCTGATTCCCCAAATTTAATTATCTCTGATAGCGAAGTTGAGGAGTCTAGAGAATATGATGAAGAATTATCTGACGAGGAAGAGAGATCTGATGTGGATAGAGATGATAATGGGGAAGATAGATCCGATAATGAAGAGAAAGAAAAGAACTCTGATGAAGGTGGTAATGGATCTACTTAGTCTTGTTTCTTCTCTGTTACTTCATTGTAAATTTTGTACATTTATTTTTTGCTTCTCGTAATATCGTTGCGAGCTTCTCCAACTTGATGTGTAAACTTATTTTGCTTTTATCTGTTATGAATTAGAAAACAATTCTTTTTCTGCAACATAATCAATCAATCATAATTATTATCCTTTAATTATTTGTATCAATGTATTATCTATGCAATTTTATCATATGATGGATGAATAATAATTTCATCATTCTATGCATTCCCATACTTGCCTCTATTATTCATCTGCAATATGAAAAAAATTAAATAGAGATTAGATATTAGCTATGAATCAAATTAAATTTTCCTCTATATCTGCGAGCATTATCGCAATAATCTTATGGTCTTATTGTGCCTTCCTAATTAAAGGTCTTATTTTTCCACATCTTTCCTTTTTGCGACAAAATCGCAGGACGTCTTTACATTTGCATGCATTGACCCATTGATCTTGTCTTATCAAATTTTTTTTCAATATCTCTGCGACAATATGATAAGTATAAACTCTCTTGCAAGAATTAATCCTTATGAAATTGTCGTCTTGCGATGAAATCGCAGGACGTCTTTACACTTGTTAAATGTAAAAACCCATTGATCTCATCTTAACCTTTTCTCTTTTGGCTATTTGCCTTTGTATAACTTTCGTCACGCGACAATATGACATTCCTAAATGTTCTTGCGATCATAAAGCCCCATGACATTGCCATCTTTAGACACTTATCAGCTCCCTAATGGAGGGTGCCGCCCTTATCTTCCCCCTGGTTGCCCCTTCAAGGAGGGCACATCGGCCATACAAGACTAGCTCCTCCCATCCAGATTCGCCAACAACCAGCTGTTTTCGTAGTCTCTTGTCCTTTATGCCTATATGGCTTATAGTTACAAGACTACACCCTAATTGGGGTTTTCTTCAGGCCAAGTGCATCATAGCCAAGACTTACCAAGAATGGCCAGGGTAGTTTCGTACGCCCCGGGCACCCTTGGATCAACCGTGTACCTCGGCGCCTTGGTCATACTTTGCACTTCTTAGAAGAGGTCCTTAGTCGTCCAATCAGGGTATAACCTTATATAATTGGAAATCCAAGATCCCACTCCTGGATAGGTTTTCTTTAACCCCAACATCTGCATAACTCAGGTTCCAGCAGCGGTATAACCTTATCGCTGAGTCATGTCAACAGATACCCCCTTATATGACGCACTATTAGGTCTTACATTTGCCTCTTGCGAAATTGTATTCGCGAACTAAGGTGCACGCCATAAAGGTTCGTCCCATTCTATTAATCTCTGTGAAATTTTATTCGCGTTTCTCACGAGCATTGTAACTCTGATAAAATTTCATTTCTTTGATTTTCTTGTAAAATTTTGCAATTTTTTCAAACAGAGTACTCTTTTCATTTGCATTTTCTCCAAACAAATTCTGCATAAGCTTTTATCATTTTACCTTTCTACTTACTATCTTTTGGTTCTGCTTTTCTGTTACGTTTTTCTCTTTCTTCTTTATCTGCGATCTGCTCGCCATTTTCTTCCTCTCGCTGCTCTATTGAATCAATCATCAATCTTTCAGCTCTTTGTCGTTGCTTGATGTTGTACTTCCAATTGCTCTTCTTCTCAGCTCTTTCTTCGAAAGATTTTATATCAATCTCATAATATTTCTTGCTTTCTCCCCAATCTCCCTTAATTACTCCAACACCATTAGGATGATGAAATTTAACACACTGGTGGAAAGTAGATGCTACACCTAATATCCCATGTAGCCAAGGTCGAACAATCAGGGCATTGTAAGGTGATTCAATGTCAACAACACAAAACAAGATCTTGGAAGTTATCCCTTTCAATGGAATCCGCATTTCGATTTCCCTTTTGGGTTTATTGGCAGTACCATTAAAACCATAGATTTTATATGTTGATGGAATTAGATCTTCGTCTTTCCCACCCATGGACTTATAGGTATGATAAAATAGTATATCAACTGAGCTGCATGTGTCTATCAGAACTCTATTGATAGCCCAAGAGTCTTCATTTTCATCATAATTTCCTCCATCATCTTCTTCTATTTTCTTTGGATTTATCTCTAACCTTACTACTAATGGATTATCATGTTGCTCGCCAGGTTCTGGTACTTCTTGTTCAGTGAAAGATATAATTTGTTTATGCCATTCTTCTAATGGCGAGGCTCTCGCGATATTCATTATCTCTCTTCCATCTGTGTCTCTCGCGAAGACTCTTCTTAGAACATTATTATGGAAATCCTCTATTGTTCTGTGTGAATGTACAATGGAATTACAAAACAAATTCTTTGCTTTAGCCCCAACTTCTATTACAAATGATTTTGCTCCTTTTACAGTATTTACCCTGCGAATTTCTGGTGCTGGAGGCAATTTCTGAGATTGTGGATGTCCTACTAAAAAGTGATTTGGCTTTCCTTGGTCAATCATCCTTAAAATTATTCTCTTTACATTTCTGCAGTCATTTACTGTGTGACCATGAAAGTGATGGTAAGGACAAAATTCTTGAATGCGATTATTAGGATGTGGTTCTTTTCCCATATTCCATGGAGAGGGTATATTTTCCATCAAAATGATAGCTTCCCAGATTTTTTATATACTAGCATTTAGAGGAGGCATCTTAATTTCTTCCCATATTATCCTCTGATTTCCTTAGCTTTTGAAATTGTTTTGTCTCTGTCCACCATAAGTTTCTTGCGGCTGATCAAGCCTTTGAATCTTATTATTCCCTCCGTGGTTGTAATAATTCTTCTCCCTTTCATATTCTTCTTGATCTCGACTGCCCATATCTACCAACTTCTGTTGGTTATCATTCTCCACTTTCTCTTGTTGTGCTTGCGAGCTGCTCGCCACATTATTAATAATTTTAGGAAGTAAACTCTCATTTGATGCTACTGAATTGGTGTTCACGATGGGATATGATTCCATTTCATTTTGTTTCTCCTCCAAAGCAATGTATTCCTATTGTAGTTCTTGAAATTTAGTCATAGTGATTGTATTCTTGACTCTGAAAATTTGTATGTACAACAGATTGGTTGCGAACATTGCATTGATAAAAGACAAGATAAGATATCTCTCGTCAACTCTTCCCGCCATCTCACTGCACATTGTCTTCCATCTTATGGTTAAATGTTTCAGACTCTCGCCAACCCTCTGTTTTAACCCAAACACATCTTCAATACCTGGCCGCGATGAATTGTTGCTTATATATGCTCCCAGAAATGTAGCTTGTAAATGATCAAAAGAATTTATAGTATTTTTTGGTAAACCCTCAAACCATTTTAGCGCCTCGCCAGTTAAGCTAGATGCAAAATATTTACACAATATAGTATCATGATTCTATCATTGCAGCATACACCTAACATAAGCCTTAACATGTTGTACAACACAGGTAGTTCCATCGAAAATGCTGGTTAATGCTGGTAAGTTGCACTTTGGAGGTATTCCTCTTAACTGTACTTTTTGAGTAAATGGAGTTCTCGCATCTTCTTCAATAGCTTCATCAAGTTTCCTTCTACCTCCTTCTTTTCTGTTATTTATTATTCCCCTCATCTCTGCTAACTCTCTTAAAATTTGCTCATTCGCAGCTGAATTTGGTTCCATTGGTCTTTTCAATGATGCTTCCCTTCTTCTACGTTCATGTACTTCTTGTCTTGCGAGATTTTGTATATCTTCATCTACATCCATATTTCTTCTTCTGCGATCTTCTGCTTCAGCTTCTTCTTGCCATCACAACTGATTATACTGTCTATTTTCTTCTATGTGAATTTCTTCATTTCTCTTCGATGTCTTTCTATTCTCCTTTGTATTCTATCATACTGTTCCTAAATGTTATTATTATGGCGATTTTGCGTCCGTCTCCTTTCTCGATTTTCATGGTTATTTTGTCGTAATGCCTCTTGAAATTCTTGTTCTTCTACTTCTGCCCTCAATCTTTCTCTTTCGCGAGCTAGTCATGCTTGTTCAACATAATGTCTCTCAATTTCTTCTTCAATTATTCTTCGATTTCTCTGAATCTCTCGCCCATGTAATATCCTCCTACCTTCTTATGGATTATCTTCATCATTTTGGTTGTCTCTTCCCTCTTGATTTCTGTTGTTAAGTCTATTATCCAAATTTTCACCACGCGGATCATGGCGATTTTCTACTACCTCTTATTCTCTATGACGTTGCTCTTCATTTAGATTTTGCATTTTTTCTTGGATATTTCCTCTAGCATTTCTTACTAGGGAATTTGGCCTTAATTCTTCCCTTACTGATCTTGAATTCGATCTTACAATACTTCTTGATCTTCTATTTTGTAATCTCAAATTCTCCATTCTCAACTCGTGATTTTGTCTTGTTAAATTTGCACGCTCTTCCGCCTCTAATCTTCTTTCCTCTTGTATTCTTTGTCTTGGATCATTTGTTGTTTCATTTTCATCTCCTCCATGAATTAATCCTTCAACTATTCCTTGATTTCTTTCTTCTCTTCTTCTGTCTCTTAATTGTTGATCTTCTACATCTTCCATCGAGTCCGATCTCCAAGTATGCACACTCACTCTATCATAATCCACATTTCTATTTTGGATCGGTGTTTGTTGATTAGGTTGTGGGATTTGATCTTCTCCTTCAATACTTGTTCTATTTCTTCTTGTTCTTATCCTTGAAGAATCTCCTAATTCATTTGTTTCTTCTCCTGCAAGTCTTTTACTTCTCCTCACAGTTGTTGGTGGTTCTGATGTATTTCTTCTTCTTCTAGCTGTTTCTTCAACTCTAATGATTTCTTCAAATATTCAAATTGTAATTAGAGATTTCTTAACTTGATTCTCCCTGTTTCTAGCGCCAAAATGTAGTTGCAGGAATTCCCACACTACACCCTTGTTAAGATTTTGCTATAATCAACTCATTATTGAAGATGAAAAATGACACTTTATTATTTTGATTTCAGAAATGTTTACAGAAATGGGAGAATTCAAGATTACAACTATTCTCTTGAAGTTTCTCTCTCCTCAAGATTTTCTTAACTCTCAAAAATACATCCTTTTCTGGACACATTGGATCTATATTTATAGGGTAGTTACATAGTGGATGACAGCTAAGTTTGCCTCTTATTTCGGGTTGATTCTGCGATTGTACCGCGATAGTTACAATGTTAAATCTCGCAAGTTTTATAACCGTCGCAGAACTAACATGCTTCTCTCAAATTTTCTTCAGTCGTCAGGTATTACGTCATTCCTTTGAAGGCTTTTGTGACACTCGTGAAGTGTAGTTGAAGATCTTGCGGTGATGCTCGCTGGGAAGTGTTGTTAATCTCGCATAGAATAGATGTAGCGATATTCTGGTCCTATAGTAGAAGTATTGGATTTCATAGACTCGTCTATAGAAGAACCAATGAACGACTCATAGACATTTAGATCATGGGCAGGAGTTCCATCCTTTAATGATGTAGAGCCGGTATTCGGGTCTAAATCCGCACCCGAAGATACCACTCCCCCCATATGGCCCATATCATGATCTGTAGTCTGTGTCTGGTCGTGTGCTTGAGTTCAGATTCATTCTTCGCTGTAGTATTCACTGCCGAAGAAGATGAATCCTTGGAATCCGCCGTAATTGAAAATGGTTGCAAGATTTTCTCTGCTGGTACAAACACATTTGACTTCAGTTTGGGAAGCTCCCTTTCCTGACAAGGTCGATTATATCCATTGATTACATTAGGTTGAATCCATTCGAAACTCAACCAATGTCCCTTAAAGAAAGTTTCCACTGGGATTTTATTGAGTTTGCAGTGCACTCTAATCTTGTAACTATTTATCTTTGAGAAATTCAACGTTGAAGAATGAACTTCGATCACCTTTCCCCACGCGGAAACGATATCTTGAGATGCTTGTATATCCCAAAAATCAAACGGTAGCCCACGGATACCAATCCAAAGAGATGATTCTGTAGTTGTATCCTTGAATATATGAGAATCATCCAGCCTCCAATGTCTAACTGCGATCTTAGATTTGCCAATAGTGATAAGTTTTTCCTTCTTAAAAAAAATTAAACATGGGCTGAGAGTTAGCATTGAAAAATGCTAATTTGCTGGTTATACTTCATAAATTGAGACTCCCAGACAACTTGAATCTGTTTAATAAACCTTTTTGAATCTTATTCCATCCAGAATGATAATTCAAAACTTGAACTGCCACACCAAATTCATAGAAATTTCCTGCTGGTTGCTGAGGAGGAACCGAAAGTCTAGCCAGAATTGTAGGCATTGGTATTCCAGCAGATTGAGTATGATGTTGAAGTGATTTTGAAAACTTATGTAATGGTGGGTTTGTTTGTAGAATTCACGATTTCCAGGAATTTATAATCCCATGGAATTATAAATTTTGGGATTCATGTAAATCCCTTGTGTGTTTGGTAACCCATTTAAAATTCCTAGGATTCATAGAATTATCTTGTTCTAAAGTCAATATATCGTTTGGTTTTACCCTTGGAAACTTAAAATTGAATATATATGAGATTTAGAGTTTAAAAAAAGTAGGTCCATAAATCCCTTGATAAGTTTCCCAGCAAATCTTAGGGGGGAGGGGTCGGACTCCATATGGAGGATTTGCTGGAAAACTGATTCCCATGGAAAACATGATTCCAGGGATTTGGGCAACTAAACAAACATAGGGAAACATAATTCCACCAAATCCCCTGAACCCCTAAATCCCACATTTAAAATTCTACATCCAAACCCACCATAAAATATTTCCATTATCTCCGAATGGAATACAGATGAAACTAGTAGACAATCTCTTCGATGGGCCAATAACCATAACTTGTAAATAAGATCCCATTGTATTTTCTATCCATGTAGCCTGAACCACCATATTGTTAAATCTTCTAGACCAGACATGTCATCTCTTGACGTTCTTGTTTGAAGCTTCCAATAAAGTTGTGGATACCCATTCTAAAGAAGTAATCGGAAGAACAATCCATGATTCTTTTCCTTTAAATCTCTCCAAGATTTTAAGCCCAGCGTGAAACCAAGTGAAACAAAGGACTTTGATCGCAGTACTATACTCGGTATTTGTTGAAGATCCATGATTAAGGAGGTTCAAAAAGAAATTAAAAAGCAAAAAACTATACCCATCTTCAAAGGAATTAACAGAAAACTCTGAATCCCAAAAAATAAGAATAATACAATTTAAAAGAAACATCTTCCAGTTGACAAATACTTCAACCACAAACTAAAGCTTTTAAAACTTACCTGGATTCATCAGCACTCTTAAAATGCCTAAGACTTCAATTTCAGAAAATCAATACCCATTGATGAGATCAAAACGAAATCAGGAATCTGAAAGTACTGTAGCTTTTTAAATTTCTACAATGAAGAGAGAGGATACGAGCATGAATTATGGAGTAAATTTGTGATGCGTGAGACAAAATACAAGAGATTGTTATATTTTTTATTACTTATTAGGGATGTTATTCACTAGTTAGTTATTAGTGCGCCTTAAAAAAACATGATAAATTTTTTGCATAACATTGTTGAGTAAGAAAATAAACACAGTACCTAAGAGCGTCCACAATGGACGAGTAAAAAGTGGAGTAAACCCCATATTTAGTCAAAAATCAATCGCAGTGGGCAGGAGTATAACCATATTATTTGGTTTTAGTTGGAGAGAGAGAGTAAACACGAGTAAATTTGGTCTAGAAGCTAGAGTATAACTAAATATAGTGGGGCGGAATTTCAAAGTACGCCTGGGTGGGGCGAACATCAAATCTTCCACCCAAGGAATGGGGCGAACACTAAATCATCCACCCCATTGGGGAGAACTTTAAATCTTCGCCTGGTGATGGGGCGAACTTTAAATCTTAGCCTGATATCAAACCGGGCAAACACTAAATCTTCCACCCCACTAAGGCGCTCATTGTATGTCCGCTCAATGTCAAGCGCACATTAAAAGTACGTTTGACCAAATTTTTGCTCTATCACTGTAGCGTGCAACCACGGACCAAACCTTTTTTTTTTATTTATTTTAGTTTAGTTTTAGTTTTTGGTTTGGTCTATGATTGTGGACGCTCTAAGAGCAACTGCAGTGGTGCGAGTAAAACCAACGACTAAAAAGGGAAAAAAAGACCAAAATTTGGGTTTAGTCTGGTGTGTGACGCTACGGGTGGAAGACTACATTTTGGTGGAGCGTAAACTATACCAATGCCTGGTGTGGGGCGTGAAGTATACGTTCGCCTGGTGTGTGGCGTGAAGTATACGTTCGCCTAGTGCGGGGGAGATTTATGATATCAAACCTATTTCATAAACCTTAAGCCTAAGTACTTATACCGGTCAGAACATCTAGGATCTCCTCACGGCTAGAACAACTTGTGCATAATGGATTCAAGTTCTTAATCCCAAATTTCTGATATCACAAACACTATGCATATAACTACCATTCAAGGGGGTTTACAAATCCTTCAAGAAGCACCCTAATCTCTGATCCTGAAACTGATGCTACTGCATCCAAATGGTCTAACAGTCTTAATCCCAAATTTCCGATATCACAAACACTATTCATAGAACTACCATTCAAGGGAGTTTATCAAATCCTTCAAGAAGCACCCTAATCTATGATGCTGGAATTGATGTTACTGCATCCAAATGGTGTAATAGTCTTATAGGAAAAATCATAGTTCACGGTGGTGTACTCAGAGGCCTGTACGACCTATGTGATTCTGATTCCAAGTTATTTCCGACTTTAATCGATTAAGGTGGCCGATTTTGACCATTTTTTTAGCAAAACAAGTTGGCGATGTTTCCGAGTTGGCCTTGCATACACCAAAATCAGAAAAGAAAATTTTCGTATCCCCTCATAAGAGAGTTATCAAATGGAAAAAAAAACTTCAAAACATGATAGATATGTTCAATATAACAATATTACACGCTTAATTACATGATAGTGTTGAAATTTTAATTTTAATTAGGTACAAATCATGACTAATGAGCAGTAATATATAGGTGGCTAATAAATATGTTCCGGGTATTATGCCGAGTTTTGTCTTTTCAAGTCTTAATTTATTGCTCCAAGCTCCCAAACCGAGTAAGACCGAGGAACGATTTCAACTACTTTGAAGTGAGCTTGACATATAGGAAATCAAGAATTAAATTGTAATTATTTGAAGTAAAAAATTTGGAGATTAAACTACTGGGCACAAATCTCTTCGTTTTCAAGTTTGGAAGCAAAGAGGATGTTGATGAATTCCGGAGTAGAACACCATGGATTATGATTGGTTACTTACCGGTGCTTCAAGTATAAAACTTCATTACGATTCTATCTAACTTTAAATTTACGCACCAAGTTTTCAATGTGCAATTCAAAATCTTGGATCTGGAACATCTAGATAATAATATTATTGAGAAAATATGCAAAGAGATTGGCAGACCAGTGGATAAAATTCACCTAAAAGGGGGGAAGAAAATCGTCAAAACAATCAATGCCAAGATTGAAGTTGATCCTGCAAGCCTCTTAAAGAGATATTGGATACTAAATGCTAAGAAACAAGATGTCTGGATAAAATATCACTATGAAAAGCAACCACAGAAAACATTTCCTAAGTGTTTTGTCATAATTCATAATGTATAAGAGCCCGAATACTTGGCTCATTAGCACGAGATTTTCATATTCACCACAGAGGAACGAAATAGTTATTATGTCAAACATAAGCATCTTAATCAATCTTCCAACTCAGATAATTCTGTTAACGAGTATATGCTCATTGAATCAACGCGTTTTTTTGTTAATTTTAATGATGTGCCGTATAGTATTGGTTCACACAATCGAGCCAAAGGAGAAACAAAAGAAGTAGAAATAATTCTTATTTGGTTTTATCTCATAATCCCCAAACCACTATCCTAACTCAGAAAGAAATCCCTAATTCCATTGAAATCTATCACCTTCAAAATCCTTCTCTTCTAGAAAACCCTCTTTTCATTGTAAGGGCGATGATAGTTACATATATGATAGTGATTTCGTTCTCCATAATTATGATATAGACATGATCATAATGGAAAGAAGAGGAGATGAATCCACCATGAGACTAGAGTCACTACATATAAGGTTAACTAGTGGTTGTATCAGGTATTCTTTGAAACCACCTTTACTTCTTTCTTAAATCTGAGTTTAATATGTTTAATCTCCTTTATTCTTTCTCCAAATTCTTTATTTCTAGAGTTTTTGATTTTTAGAAGATCTCAAAACCTCTTGTAGTTTTAGGTGTAGAAACTCAAATAGTTTGATTAATCTAATTACTTGCATGCACTATCTTTTTCATTTTCCCGCTAGATCTCAATTTCTATCGGATTGCATTACTTTTTTAGATTACTTTGTGCTTCATAATAGTTTATATTCTGATTTGAATACTCAATTGATTAATACGCATGTTGATTGGAATAATAAGAGGGTCAGCTTTATTAGTCATTGTGTGTTCCGATGGATCCCTAAGGATAGCTCTCGGAGTAAAATAAAGCTTTACATAGCTTGTTCTCATTTATCCATAATGGGAATTATGTCATAGAATTGCCATGGCTTCGGAAACCCTGTTAACAAAACTTTCCTTTGGAACCTAAGTATGTCTCATAACCCATCCATCATATTTGTAGGTGAAACTAGGAATGTAAATTGTAAAATGCATTAATATCTGAGAAGATTTAATTATACAAATACTTGGTGCCACTCTCCGTAAGTATTGCACTTCTATGGAAGACTGGTTTCCAATGTGACTTGGTAAAAAAAAATATGACAAAAGGCTAAATGTTTTAATCTCTTATGATGCAAGAAAACCAGAATTCCTAACCACATTTCTCGATGGTTCCATATACGATAATGACAGATTGGACCAATATAATTACATAAAGGACATGTGTAAAAGGGTTAATTAGTCTTGGATCCTTGTGGATGACTTGAACATCACAACACACACCCATGAGAAATCAACCAATACTAGACCTACTACCTCTGAATTTCCTTTCACTCAAGATTCTATCACTAGTTTTGATTTAAGTGATTTGGGTTTCTATGGTATACCATACACTTGGTCTAGCAAACAATCCAATTATAATATCATAAGAGCAAGACTTGACAGAGTTATATGGAATGGTATGTTGTTGAATCATTGTGGTAATACTAAGGTATTCCATATTGATTATATAGGTTCAGACCATGTCCCAAATATTTTGGTGACTAACATCCCATAATAGTAAAAAAAAAAAAAAAACCATACATATAATTTAAATGTTGAAACAAAAATCCAGCATGTTTAAGATTTAGTTCAGAATGATAATGCTAAGAATGTCAGGGGCTATAGTTCTTATCAAATGACTAATAAACCCAGAAATGCGAAGTATGAACTCAAATTGTGGAATATTTCGTATTTAAAAAATGTCGATAAGAAACTTAATGGATAACTCCATAATATAAATAATCAACCTCAATCTACTCAGATTATGGATACAATCAAACAAGTAGAACTTGGTCTTGAGCACTGGCAAAAAGTCCAAGAGCATTTCCATGCTCAAAACTCTAGAGTTGGGTATATTAAATGCTTTGCATGCCCAAAATTTTCCAGTATTAGTAAAAAAATAAAATAATTAACAATATAAATATTTTTACCATTAGGTTTAGATGCAAGATCCACGGACTTTCAGTAACTCCATTAGTGCATTGGAAGCCAACTCATAACCTCTTATTATCCAAACACAAGTTGACGCAATGTTCATGTGCCTATATCATTTATAGTTAGGAAATGTTGAAAGATTATTTAATTTTTTTTATTCATAATAAAAAAAGATTTAAGAGAGTATCATTTTATAGTTAATTCAGGGATGGACTCAGGATTCTATTTTGTGTCGGGACTGGAATATTACTGATCGGCAAGGCGGCTGAAGGTCGCAACAATTTTTTTAAATGAACCACATAATTACTTTGCGACTCTAATTCACTAATAGAATCCTAGATAGATAAATAGAAAAAGAAAAAAAAATGGTTTTATGTGAGATAAAAGTTTCAACATGGGCTAAAAATTCAAATTTACATTAGCTAATCATAATTATAGATGCACTAAATACCTAAATTAAAAGATTTTATATAAAAATGATTTATTGGGCTAGAAACAGTTAGCTAGTGTGTTCCCGAACTCAAGTAGTTTGACCTTATTTGGCAATATAAATTTCTTTTGACCAATTAGATTTTCCCTCACGAGACATAATATTTACCAAAAACCCAAGCTTGTTCCAACTGAAATTCAAAATCAAATGGGGTCTATAGACCCCACTTCTCCCTTACTCCCTCCGTCACTGATCATACTCCTGTAAATAGAAAAAGGAATTTTAACCACATGGAATCCCTGAAAGTCAGCTAGAAGACCTATTGGTTAATTAGTGGTATTGGAAATACTACCAATCCAATGCATCACAAAGATTTCATTAACTGTATATCTCCTTGTATCACTAATGAGGGCAATGTTATGTTGTGGAGGCCTATATCTCTTGATGAAATCATGGAAACAATCAAATAAACTAGATTTTCTTGATAGTATCTCCTGGAGGGCCTTTGATTTTGTTAAATCTTTCATCCAACCATTTATGGACGTGATGATCAAACATTACAGAATTCGATGTTCAATTTGGGCATATTACTTCTTTTGTGGAAGCATCATATCTCCTCGGAGAGTATCCAACAAAATGGTGATAAACCATTTGAAGATTTCATTTCCCTTATCTGTTTACATATATTTGTTACAAATATTTTTTTTATTTCTTTCGGTTCAAGATTATTGTACTAATCATGTATTTCAATTTGTGGATGTGATTTAATATCATGTAATTATATTTTATTGTCAATAAATTTTTGGGCTTTCATGCTCCACATTCCTTCAAAAATAAAACAAAAGAAAAACCTTGGACTGCCCCTTTGTCCAGATGGTTTTCCTCCAAGATTTTACAAAGAAATATTGATGTTCTTGAACAAGATGTTTGGAAAACTGCTAAATATTTCTTTGAATACAAACATCTTTTAGAAAAAATGAATCACACTTTTATGTACCTTATTCCTAAGAAGAAAAAATCTCTCGTGAACCAAAATTTATACACAAATCACCGAATCTAAGAATATATCAATATAATCTAGGTTGAGTGGTCACCAAAACTTGTGACATGGCTCCAAAGATTTCGCTCTGATTAAAATTGATGAACCTATACTATCTTATGCGACCCTTTGTTGAGTGCCCCAGAATCAACAACATGACCCAGGTTTGCATTATAATTAAAACTCCGCTGATCCAAAACTTGAGTCGTGACTGAACCTTCCTTTCAATATCGAAATATTTTAATAACCCATATTATCTCATGCGATCTGACGTTTTCAAGTGATTCAGAATCTGCAATGTGATTTAGAATTTGCACTGGATTTTAATATATGTCTCGATTTACAATTATAAAACAATGATTCTAGGTTGACATTATTTTCTCTCGAGAACATCCTAAGAGGGAATCCAGTGGTTCTCATCCAAACCCTCTATTATTGGGACATCCGTTTATTCTAATCGAGAAAAGTTTTGGGATATCTAACATTATCCATTATAAAATAAATACAAAAATGGGTTTAAAATAAGGTTGTCACTTGTAAATAGATAAACTTCCCCCGGTTACCACCAAAACGAAAATTATTCATAGGCTTGTTTATAGAAGTCGGATCCAGGACAATATCCTAAATTGATATAACCCTGATGTTAATACCCATTTATAAATTTTTTATCCAAATCTGAATAATCCCGGTCTAGACAAATCGAGGATTCAAATTCCCCCAAATCATTGGAGCCTGGCGTGGGGAATTGTTAAACCTTTTGGATGAACCTGTAAGTCCCAAGTTAATTGAACTTACACAAATATATATGCGTCTGTTTCAATGGTTTCACTTTTTCTCCATCTACAATCAATGATATCTTGTTTGGATGTCGCCCTGAAAGTTGTTTTTTAACTTCTGTAAGCAAAAAAAACCAGAAATTAGTTTGGACAGACAAATGCAGAATGACTTCTCAAAACAAAAAAGCTAATTCTTTGTGAAGAAAAACATTTTGCATCTTCCTTCTGCTTCTGCCTTCTGCTTCTGCTATCTAAACATGCTACAAGCTAAATCAAACCTATCTAAATTGGGGCCTATGCCATTTATTTGGGGCCTGCAACTAGATGACAAAAAGGTCATTAGAAATAACTGTCACACCACCCCTTATCCAATAATTACCTAAGTACCTATTTTTCCCATGATTAATAAGCATTAATTAATCATATTAGGTATTAATTATGTTTTAGATGTGAGATCAACTAATGTTAAAGAGTTCTTCAAAACATCAAACAACTTAATTTTTTTGATTTTTTTCCCGTAAACAGTACCCAAAATCGGTTTACGTTCATGCACTTGTAAACCGATTCTGGGTTGGTGTTTCCAAAATTAACAGAGGAATTCCATAATCGGTCGACGTTGGCACATGTATAATTCGATTATCAAAATCGGGGTTTTCTGAGACATATATATATAAACCAAATGTTGTCTTTCATAAGAATTCTTTTTTTTTTCATTCATTTCATTATTGTAGGATGCATTTAGCACATGCATCAAGCCTTTAAACCCCTAGGTGGATGAGTTGTAGTCTCGTGAGGGTTTACATAGAGATCTACCCACAAAAACTTCTAAAACCATCAATCTTCATCGGAGAAATCCGAGTCCGGTTCACCCACCATCATCATCTCCGGGGCATACCCCGGAATTTCAGAAGCCATGAAGTAATAGCTTGCATCGAATGCGAATGTTTCCCCATTTTCCTCCAAGTAGCGTGCTTTCACGGCTCCGTGCTACAAAATCTCGACGCAAACTTACTTTGTTAGTGGTGTTTAGTAAGAAGATCAAACAACTTGGATTACATAAAATAAACCACAAAAATACTTACAAATTGTTCAATGCAGTATCTAAAGTTGCTAGCATTCAAAATCCATTTTTGGATAGCTAAAAAAAGCAAGTATCGCATTTTTGATGACTAGGTGCCTATCATGGACTGTTGAACGCTTCTTCCATTAGGATTCCCAAACTCTTGCCTATGTTTGTTGTATACCTTTGTCCAAAAGGTTTCGACATCTACCCTTATGGAGGAATGATTTTTAATAGGAGTCTCGGTTAGGGGTGGGACTTGGGTTGGTTGGTCGGGTTAGAAGGATTGGCCGAGGCAGACCCGAGATAGAAATCATTTGCCCAAATTTCCCATGGAACCTGTGGAGGTGCTTCCCAAGTCCCGCCCAAGTTATATTCCTCGGGTTCGCCGGGTTCCTCGGGTTAATGTAATAATAACAAATTTTGGTAATTATAAGATTTAATTATTGTATTTAGCTTAAATGTCCAAATAACTTATGATTATTGACAATAATATAATTTTTTTTCATATTGAATTAATAATGAGATATATATGATTTATATTTTCATTATTAGGTTTGAAGTTAATGGCTAAAATTTCTCTTAATAGATAATACTACTGACTATAAAAATAATTTATATAATTATATTATAGTTCCTCGGGTTGGGTGGGTTGTTCGAGTTAGAAATATTTGTGTCCATACTTGCCCAAGTTTAACTCGGGTTTACTAAAATTGTACCCTAGCTTGCCCAAAATTTTAAAATACATTGCCCATGCCCGCCCAATGTTCGGGTTGGACATGGGTTGGGTGGGTTGACCCAACCCTAGTCTCGGTGTACCATGCTTTGGTGATGGATAAATCTTCATTTGAATCAAATGATGTTATTGTGGAGGTATGAAATGAGTAGTTTGGGAGTATATGGAGTGAGAGGGAATAAAATGAGAAATTTTGGGGCAAATGTGGTCCAAGGATGAGGTCTCTATATATAGAGAAAGTCCCTAACGACTTTTTTTTTTTTTTTTTTAAAGTGAAATAATTTGAAATAATCGGTCTTCTCGAAGGTATGTAAAATCTGATTGTGTTTTTGTGCCACCAGGAATCGATTTATATAGATGCATATGTGATCCGATTGTAGCTTGAAAAACATACAGGAAAAAACAGCATTTCTAAGGCATGAAGAATCGGATTATACTTACCCCACACATAAACCGATTCCTTTATGGACCCTTGACAATCGATTTATGTGGACATATCGAGTAGACCGATTGTGGGCATGTGTTTTGGTAATAGAATTATTGAGCATGCATAAACTTGTTTGATATACATAATTATAATTAAAACTTTAAGTGTATCAAGTTCAACACTATGATCATCCAAAATATAAACCTTAACCATCCCAAAAGAGTGTAAAAAACTTAAAACAACCACAAGTCTTATAAACTTAAACTTTTAATATCTAAAACTTAAACTTAAAAACTTAAAGAGCAGGAGCAATAGCATCAGCAGCACCACCGGGAGCATTTGTACCAGCAACACCATCAAGAGCAACAACTTCTGCTTCATCTATGGCTTGAGCTACTGCCATTTCTTCCCACATACCTTCCAAATATCCATGGCGATCCCTCTCAGATGAAATCATGTCTCTCATTCTCCTAGTGAACCTCATGACCTCATAAAGCGATTTTAGTGCAAGCTTGTTTATCAGTGCGAGGGCTTGTTCAAGACGGGTCTCACGCCCAAAATAAAACTTATAGAGGCTTCTTTCTGGCACTGGTTTTGGTGCCCTAAGAATATCCTCCAAGGTGATCTCTCGAGTGTAAAACGCTAGGTGTCCGAAGTCCATATCTACATAAAAAAGAAAGAAAAAAAAAACTAGTTAACAATCGGTACATAATTAAACATATGTAATCTGATTCTAACTACAAAAACATACAGGAATGTCAAACATTATTAATCGGTGTATGTGGTACATATATAAAAAACGATTATGAAAAGGAATATGAAGAGTTAATTCCAAAATCGGTAAATTAACAAGCATATAAAACCCGATTGTGGAATCGCAGGGGTAAAAAAAAAATAGTGCCGAGAATCAGATGATATTCATGCACTTATAAACTAATTATGGTGATGTATTTTCATATTTCGTTTCTAAACCTAGAATCGGTTGATGTTAATCATCATATAAACCAATTACTCTGCATGCTCTTCATGGCCGAAAACAAAACCCAGAATCGGTTTATTCGATATGTGAACATAAACCGATTTTGGGTGTAATCAGAGATTCAGGTTTCCAAAAATCGAAAATTTAAACATGTAAATCAATGAGAAACTGAGAAAACTACAACGGGTTGATGGAGATTTACCTTTTTCTTGGTTGGATCGAAGGTCGTTGGAGAAGAGGATCAAAAATCTAAATTGATCAGGATTTTGAGAATTTGGAAAGATTAGAATAAAAATAGAAAAAAATT
Source organism: Papaver bracteatum (assembly GCA_023529315.1). Taxonomy (NCBI): domain Eukaryota; kingdom Viridiplantae; phylum Streptophyta; class Magnoliopsida; order Ranunculales; family Papaveraceae; genus Papaver; species Papaver bracteatum. The sequence continues at coordinate 379,684 of JAJJWX010000045.1, read as the reverse complement.
TTGGTTTAAGTTTTTTATGTTTTTGGATTTCCTAAAAATTTGAAAGATTAGTATTTATATGAGATTGTTTTAGGAATTAATTTGGAGGTAAATTGGTGGAGTGGGAATGAAAATTCCATGGACCCCAAATAAGTGGTATATGCCCTAATATAGCCAGTAAATCAAAGGGGACGAAAATTCGGACCCCATCGCCACACTTTAATACCAATCTAATCTTCAAAACCACCCGCACCCCTCTATTATAACTTTGAAGTAGTAGAACACAAGCATGATTGACCCCGTTGTGTTGACCATCTACCAAACAATTCTCCTTCCTCCCCAGAATCACGTGATGCCCGTACATGCATTGGGTCCTGTTATCATATCACAATTCACACTCATATATGGACCAAGTTACCACCAAGCCAGCTAAGTTAGCCATCAAATCAGGCGCATCAACCGGGTACATACATGCATTGTGGCCAAAACCACGTTCTTCCCTGTCATCTCATTCTCTCCATCCCATTTCGAAAAAAATTCCTCATCGTGTGCATCGCATTTTTCTTTCTTTTACTTTAACCACAACTTAAGCTATTCCGGGACTCTCTTGCACGTCCACAGGATCTCCTCTGAAATCTTCTTTATTACTAGATCAGGTAAGTGGGAGACGTGCAAGAGTGTAGGTATTAAGACCCTTAATGTCTACGATTATTAAGAGTTAAGCCAGTCTACTAATTTTTGTTTAATTTGGCGGTGCAAGTTAATACTCTTAAATGGGTCTTTCTGTGGGGCCCACACTTGTGATTTCTAATCCAGAAGTGGTAGAGAGAGCAGAGTAGGTGTGTCGGGAGTGGTGGCGTTTTCACGTGATAAATTAAAATCCTTAATTTAGGGCAATAAGACAAACTACAAGACGGTCGAGCACTCGAGCTTATGTCTTAATCTCTTTTAACCTTACAAATTGGATGTATTGTCTTAATTCATTTTGTCCTAAACTCAACTTTATGATGCTACGAGTCATAACTGATGCAGCATTTCAGCAGATTATATGGTAATGGCTTCGGCAAGAAAAGCTAATTGAGATTGACTCGGAGGCCTATAATTAGCCTGTGTTACTATAGCAAACAGTGGTAAAGTTATTATGTAATGATATCCAAGTTCTAAACTTGCTAGGGCGCAAAATTTGAATAGAATTCTGATTACGCAAGTTAATGATTTCGTTGAAAACTACATATTAAACAATAAACATGTTCCTGGTAATTATTGATTCTCCATAGTTTCCCATCTCTCGGGTTGTTCTTTTACTTGCTTATGGCAACTTTCCCCTAAATCCTGGACTGTGTTTGTACGTAATCAGACAGTAATTCAACACTAAAACTTGTCATAATTGTTTTTTTTATCCTTAATCAAGTTAATTTTATATGTTTTGCTTAGTCACCTTGTTTCAAGGAGAAAACTATGAACCATGCAAATACAGTGCTGCCCGACAAACATTTGAGTGTAGAGATCGTATTGTATTCGAATTCAGGGGTGCATGTCACGGGATCCCAGCGGTTTTCCGTAACTACTGTCTGTCTACCCCTCTTATCATATCATATCTACCCTATCCCTTAGACCTTCCCCACCGTAATCTCTGTCTTTAATTTTCTATTTTTGTTTGTTAAATCAAACAATAATGCAATTTTTATTAGGGAGCCGTAAAGAACTTGATATTTTGCCAGTTTTGAACTCGGGACGTTACCCAATAATTTTATCACTTTACTACGGTGGCACCTGCAATCACTTAGTATATTTATTGCGGTATTATAGTGACACCGATTTTGTAATACCACTAACTTCAAAGTACAAAGGTTTGTTTACTTGTGGGAAGAGAGATTATACATAGCCCATACCATTTATTTCTATAATGGCGAAAATCCGATGAAAACTACGGACACAAATCTTAATTTTAATTTGAAATATAGAATTGAATATCATAACACTGGCGACCTAAACATGAATCTGAGTTATTTCTTTCAAAGATTTTTACGAAGAAAGTGATATTATTTCCTTCATTTTAAATTCTTAATCAAAAATGAAAAAAGAAATATAAAAGTACCATTATTCTTGAAGTGGAGGCAGGAGAATTTTCCGTCGGTAACTAGAGAACAATGTAATAATAGGTCACGACATATGTCGAATAGTGCTTTAGAAAATGGGGACTAGTTCTCAAGCATGTCATATGTCGTCATATGGTGTGACTTAGGCTGCCAAGCTGTGCAATATGGCGTGGTTTGATTCCAAAGATGCTCTTGATTGGCGATTAAATGTTTTATTAGTACTACAAGCAAGATGCTTCTGCATCTCAAAATAGTAGAAAGCAACTTTACAGGCGTGTAAATTCGATTTGTCACATTAGCAACAGCTAAAAGGAACTTAATTCCATTTAACCCCACAAACAAAAATAACAAGAGAATCACATGACAAACTTAAGATTAGAAAGGAAAAACCAACACTTTAAAATAGATTAGATTGATTAATATAGAGGAAATCCACAAATGTCAACCAATAATTTCTTCTTCTAAGTTGTGGTTGTAACTAACAAATGAAAGTCATCATCATAACTATATACAAATCAAATGTGGGTGTAAAAAAACCTGTAATAAAATTCTAAAACCATGAAAACACACACTGATTTGATTTTCCCCCCCCAAACAAACAATCCAATCCAATCTAAGATTTTTTTTTTTTTTTTTAGATCTTCACTTTTCTACAAACTCTCTTCTCCTGTCTTTGTTGCCAGCTAAATTCTCATCCCCACCAGTCCACAGAATTATCCAAATCTTAGCCTTCAAGTATTTCCCTCCCCTTTTCAAATTCAAACAGGTAGAATCAAAAACACAGATGACAGATGGAGAATGGGGGAACCTCATAGTATCAATTTTCAACCAACCAAACCCTAACTATAAATCAACTACTACTACTTGGACCCCAAATTTCATTTTCATTCCTTTCCCAAGCCTTTTGAATAATAAATTCTTTATGTACAAAATGAACCCAATTCTTGAAGCAAAGTATATTCCTATTTCTGATTTCCCTCCCTTCCTAGACAAATTAATAGTCCTAACTAATTCTGCTTAACTTTTTTTAATTCTCCTCCTCCTACCATTACTGTGTATGTTCTTCATCTTGCTTTTTCTCTTGTTAACTGTCGTCTATGGTTGGCTTTCTTCCCCCCTTAAGCTCTATGAATGATAGAACTCAAACTGTATAGATGCCTTCTAACTAAACTTCCCAAGGATACTAGTACTGCGCCGCCAACTCCGCCGGCCGGAGAATCATCCCATGAAACTTTTGGAATAGAACATGGTGGATCTTTGACAGTTAAATCATCTAGTCCTATTCTTTCGCGGACTTCTTCGATTGTTTTAGAAGAAACTTGATAGCCGGCTGTATCTGTCACGTAAAATATGTTATGAGCCATGTCATCTTTGGTTGAGATTTCTGCTCTTGCAACATTTAATCCATTTTCGCGAAAAGTCCGTGTAACATCAGATAGCAACCCTTGTCGATCTGCCGTGCATAATTCAAGCCTTACACCCTGATAACACAAACAAGAACAAATAATATTAGCACTTGATCAAAAATGAGATTTCAAACAGAACTGCAATTGCCCAGAAATGAAATCATTAGTTGACAAGGACTATGAAATTACCTCAGATGCCCTTCTCTCAATGGAAGCTACTAAACACTGAATGACTCTTTGTCTCTCAGCTTCTGAACTAATTGGGGTTCCATCAGTATGTCTGATATAAAACTCCTGAAATGATAAACACAGACAAAATTAAGCAATTTGCCACTAAATTTTGAGGGAAATTTGAATCAAAGAACTTGGTGGGATTATGAAATTACCTGTTGAGCTTGGTTTCCTGTTGTATCAATTGTGCCGTGGAAGACAACATACTGCATATCAGTCAACGTGCAAACGACGTCGAAAAATAACTTAGGTCTGTCTTTACACATAACATTAACCACGGAATAACCCCTCTCAGCCCAATTCTGAACTGTAACAACAGGCGAATCATCATCTGGTTTCTTCTCGTAATCACGGTCAGCAAACATCATTTGGTGAAGCCTTCTCTCAGTATGAGTAACAGCAATAGAAGAAACTGTAGTTTTAGCACTTCTGATATCATTATCCCCTTTCAGAACATTCCTTAATCGGCTTTCAATTTTACTGATCTTCAACGAATCTTCAATTGGGCAACCAGAATCAATATCCTTAACATAAATCAAAGATGCAATTCTTCCATTGTGTGTCCAGACTTTCGATTCAACAACATTACACTGAAGATCAGACAGAACTGCGAAAACCTCTGAAAGTAAGCCTAGTCTATCAGTCCCTGTTAATTCCAACACGGTTAGTCCATTCAACTCGTTGGGTTTCACAGTGTTGTTGCTCGTGTTGAAAGACTGTTCAATGTAACTGATCACGCTCTCATCATTGAGCTTGTTGCCGTTTTGATCCGTCACATGAAAAACTGAAGCAAACAGAACAAACATTTAATTAAAAAACTGAAAAAACCAGAATAAATGTGTTTGAGAAAGAAACAGAGAAAAGGGTTTGTTTGTGCTTACCATCCATGAACCATCTTCCATCAGAAGAGATGTAAGCTTTTTTGATTGACAGGTTGAGATCCGTAAGGATTTGAACAGCTTCTAACAGAATTCCATCCTTTTGGGCACTATCAATCTGAAATGGAACAATGAATTAGTTTCCTGAAACCAATTTTTATTTTTAGAGTTAAAATCTTAGAAATATGAGGATGGATGTATGAAATTTACCTTGACTAGTGTTGAAGAAGCACAAACAGCATTGTCAATTTCAACTCTGTAAAGAAGAAATCAAAGAGAGATAAATTAGAAAGAACAAATTTCAAACAGAGGAAGAAGAAGTCCAAATTGGACCTTCTAGAAATATTGAAAGATCAAATCAAACTTTTGAGAGATTGAAGAGTCAGGCTAATTTTGACGAGACCATGGAAAATTAAGCAAAAAAATAATAAAGGTGATAATTACGTTTTGCGAAAGAAAACATCATTCAAATCCCAAATTAAAATAAAAATAAAATCTAAGAAATTTCTTTATTTTTGTTAAGAAAATCTCCAGAATATGGGAAGATAATTGAAAAATCTCTAAAAATAACAAAAATTACCAAATTAAACCCCCTTTCAGAAAAATTAACAAATTCAACCCCCCCTTTCAGAAAATGTTTGAAGGATGAGAAAACAAACCTTGGTGTGTTCATTCTGATGACAAGCTTTTCATATTCATTCAGACAACCAGACCACTCCATCTTTCTCTGTTTCCTTAAGCTTTCTTGAACTCGTTGAAGAAATTATTTCAGACTTAAATAGCAAACAAACACAGAAACTTCCTCCTTGTTTAAACAACGAGATAAACAAAGATAATTTATCTTCAGAACTTCTCCTTAAAATAACTCAATAATGCCAGTTAATGATACTAAGAATAATCTACAGAAACCCTTTTCTTCGTTCTTGTTGTTGGGGGTTCTTGTCTAAATCGCCATTAACAACCACCACCTTCTTCAAATTTCTTCTTCTTGTTGGGGTTCTTCTTTTTTTCTCTCTGGCTGTGTATAAAATAAAGTTTTTAGTAAGTGGGGAAAGACAAAGGCGTTCTCTGTTATTTATACCAATATCCCCCTTCTTTAATTTAGAAGTTCTCATTTTTATTATTATTTTATTTCCAGTAATAAGACGATTTCTCGATATTTTTTACACTTCCCATTTTTAAGACTGAGTTACTGAGACGAATCGGTGTTGTTGAACAAACGATTTTAGACACCTACGTGTCTTTTGTTAAGACCGCATTCTTTTGTCCACATCATATATGCCAGGTGGGCTGTTGCTTTGCTTGCATTCGACTCCTGTTTCGTTGATTTTATAGCTGTAGTTGTTGGCCAGCAGTTTCCATTTTGCATCCACCGTAGTCTGCATCCCTTGTTGCTGGGTAGATGCCCATTGACTCCGTTCTCTTAAAACCAGTTTACAAGGAAATGATTGAACGTTTTTTGTTTTGTTTTTTAATTGGTAAAGAATTTTGTGCTAACAAGTTTCGAACTCAGACCAATGATATCGTTATCCAATAATTTTATCACTGTGTTACAGTATACTAGCATTTTTAACCGGTTTACAAGGAAAGATTCGTCTGAACAAACAGGCCTAATCGTTCAGTAAAGAACCCACAAAATTGCATTTGCAAAATTTGCGTAAGAACAATAGTTTAGGAAGTGTTCTCTAAGAATCAGTGACATATTCAACCGTAGAGATTGTCTAAACATGTGGCATTATATGATGTGCCGCCAACCATATCATACGTCTTAAAGATTAAGATTTTGGCCATTTGGTTCTGCCGACCGACCCATGGACTGGTATTATGGAGGCGTCATACCGTTACTGTCGGCCTCTTACTTTTTGGCTTTTCCTTTTATTACATCGTTACGGCCGGTCTTTGGTTTACACTATGTTTTCTTTTCTTTTTGTGCGCAATTAATTACGCAACACATCGATGCAAAACTGGTGGTGTTATTAACTGCTTGAAAATTTGACGTTGGGTTTGTCAATTCGAAAGTAGAATCTCCTCTAATTGGGTAGACAGAGCGGAGAAGCCATGTCCTCTTGGTATTTCTATTGTTAGAAATAGACCCATTGACGTTTGACTATAATTCTAAATGGACCACATGGGGTGCATTATAATGCATTGACTAATTTTGCATCAATGGGGCATGGTCATTGCTCAAGTACTATGTTGATGGCTATTGATATGATTCTGTTCGAGAAGTGGTTTAGATGATGGAATTGTAGCTCTTGCAGGGACTACGTGGTCTAAACTCCCACAAGTGATCTTGGAAGCGGAATTAGTTTTTGTTTGAAGCTAAAAAAATGATCACCCTCTGGAAACTATAGATTCCTATAAAGATGCTGCTCAAGGAAGATTCTCACTAAGTTATTATGCCATCTATTAGAGCGGTAGTAACCAAAAATATTTTGTTCTTTTAAATCAGATACCAGAACTACCAAGCCAAGACTTTAATTTAATTATAGCCGATTACTCTATTGTTGGTTAGCATGGCTAGAAACTAGTGACTTATTTTGTAACCTGTGGACTACTTCTTTTTTAATGGAAAGAGACAAGCCTCATATATTAATAATAAACTGATGTCGAATTGGAACGGTTACAACAGTTACAGGATACATGACTGGTTTATGAGCTTTATTTTTTAAGCAAATTTGGATAATTCAACCCGATAGCATACACTTCATATCAAGGACTAACGACATAGATACACCATGTGATTCGAAGAAATAACCATTTCATGCCGATTTTCAAGTAACATGACAAGTTTAAATAGATTGGTTTTGAATTAAGGTTACTTTTACTCGAACCCTAATGTTATTTCCTGTCATATACACATATAGATGTATCTTTTAAATTGTAAGAAGGAATTCAAACGCAAAAGGGAATTGTTGAAGATACGAGAACAACATATATCAAAAATGGGTTACCATTAAGTTTTGGCAGGACAAGTCGAAGTACAATCCATGTTTGAAGAATTTTTCCTGGAACTTCCCTAAAATCTCTTCTCAGAAGAATGATAATCTCAGTAACATGGTGTCTTGAGGTTTCTGGAATGTGATACTAAGAATAAATGGTGAACTCAGATGAGTAACTAGAGGTCGTAGAGCCTTTATTTTTTTAGTTACTCTTACTCATCCGGATACGAAAGAAGATGAGCTAAAATGTAGTGTGGCATGTAGTTTCAATGCAAAAAACTGCCATGATTAGTTAATCACACAACATAAAAACATAGCGACAAGGGTGCCTTTCAAAGCTACTACCTCTGTTTGTTTTTTTTTGTTTTTTAAATTCACTTTTTCATTTTAGTCTAAAGATATGTTAAATTGAAAAAGTTATAATATCTTTTAAAAAAAAAAAGTAGTATTTAGGTAAATTTGTTCCTCCTGATGCCCAGCACAATGGTAAAGGATATCTTTTAGCTATCCCTTACTTGAAGCGTAGAGAAATGCGCTCAAATATCATCTCACTATAGGCATCCCTTAGCTAAACAACACATAAACTGAGTTTCCATGCAAATACTGCAAACAGGGGAACTCAGTTTCTGTTTTATTTATTTTCGTCTTTTTTTAATTAAAGTGAGATATTTGTATAGGTTAAAAGATAATTAAGAGACAAAAAGAAAAAAAAAATATAACATGTAAACAAATAATTTTAGTAAATTAAAAAAAATGAAAAAAATACTAGAATTTTTAGAAGAGTGAAAACCAGAATCTGATATTCAGTATCCGTTGGAAATCACACGGACACAGAGTTTCCATAAAGTGAAAAAGCACAGGAATTTCCCTTAGCTACAAGACGCATCAGATGTGATCAACTTTAAAAGGTAGCTAAGGGATATCGCTACTCTCAAGCCATATGGAAGACCATAATAGTTGGATTTTGCTACAATTAAGTTATAGCGAAGCGAAATCGCTTACCATAATGCTTGGTCTAAGGTACAAATATTTTGGTTTGCAACAGGAAATGCTATTATAACAACAAATAATCTTGTAAGTAGAGGATGTTAGCTCAGCAATATACAATGCTCTCTATGTCATCAAGTTCCTGAATCCATAAACCATTTACTTCTACATTACAGCTATGTGGAAAAAAAAGAAGTGAATATTTCATTGGTAGCTTTGATGATAAATGTGCAAAGACTGGCATAATTTCAGCTCAACTTGAAGCTTAGGAATTCAGAAGGCGTTGGATAGTTTGAGAAGAAAAAAATAGAAGAACAATGAATAATAAGTTTCACATATTTGCATAAATAATCATAAATAAAGCTAAAACTGGTATTTTTTAATGGGTGTATATGGGAATTGGTCAAAAATTACATCTTTCAGAGATATGATCCCTTACTAAAAAGTCATTATAGTTTGTGATTTGAATTTTTGTGATTTAAATACGATGTAAAAAATTTCTCTCAAACAAACTTTTTTAATCTTTTAACTACTGATTTTCTTGATTTAACTCTTACCGCGTCCCATTTTATGCGATCCAAATTTGTGCACTCTCCTTGAACGCATCAATTGGTAAACTTAGTTCAAATTGGTTGTATTTTAATTTAATATTACATTAGAAATTGGAGAAAAGAAAACAATACGATGGTTTTCACTAGAGCTCGGCTTACCCACATATCACAACTAATTTTAATACTTTTTAACACTTCAAAATAGTAGACAAGGTTAAAATTGGTCACCGACCAGTTGAAAACTAAGGATTACGCGGATCACATCGGTTTATGACACCATGAGACGGAGTCATTAAATTCTGTCAATACTATTGCATGGGAACACATACAACGCACATATGCCCTGGACATCCGTACTCATGAACCATCGGATATTAGATTACACTGTCTAGCTATACAGTACTGGTGGAGTTGGATGAGAATTAGATGCAACAATTTGAATTCACAATCTCGTTTCCAATCATAAATTCGAACCACATTTGTTACAATTTTTATAAATATTCATCGACAACAAAATAATTACATGCAATTACAATACATAAATTATTAACGGACCGAGAGAAAAACAAGGTGAAAAAAACCGCCTATCACACCCACCCCTACACGTCTCTCGAGGGGTGGGGCTCAATGGGACCTACACAATTAAAAAAAAAACCAAAATCTGTTAGAGGCGGTTTTCATGTGGTTTTTATACTCGGTCTGTTAAGAATCATTGATTACAATATCATCATAAATTGTAACAATGTTTTTGTTCATCGCATTTGTTTCGACACAATGTACTGATTTTAATAGACAAAATAAGTGCGCATATCACACAACTTATCCGCAATATATCTCCAAACGTAAATATTCAGAGCTTTAAATTACCATTACTCATCCGTAAAATCATTATAACATCACTGCTCATGATACTTCTCCATCAAAATATATTCTCCCATTCATTACTAATTCTCTGTTCGACCATTTACAGTGAGCATACGTAACTTGTCCATTCAATAGCCAAATTGATTGCCTTGAAAACAAAAATCTCGTATTCTGTATTGCTAGTAACTTGAAACCGACAATTCGTATGGCCGTATATTTATAGGAAAAAAACATACTGTATTTTAGATACACTCCTAGAGAATCAGAGCATCAGGCTACTATACCATGCAACTTGACATCAACCCTAGCTAGCTAGGGTACAGTACTAGGTTGTGCGAGAAAATGACTTTGCACTAAAAAGCAACCATAAATATCAAAGTAGAGGTAACTCTGTCCATCTCATGAACATAAAGTCATCGTCTATTTATGTTCTCTTTTCAAAAACCTAAATGCACCTATTGTCGTTTTTCCAAAATCGACAAGCGCCTCTTGCAGCGTAGGTTCCTATAGTTGCCGGAAAAACTTTTCAACGTCATGCCATTACTAAAAGTAACTTATGAACTCTGTTTTGACTAGAGAAATACATTTTCACTGTTCCACCCATTTTTCAACCATGAGGGTGGTCTCGCAGATAGTGACCCACCATGTCCACCACCACAGAACACCACCCTTTTCCTCTCAGAATTAAATTCTCTGGGTGAACCCATCATCATGTGCAACTATGTCAGTAAATCACGTGCCCGTGTTTTTCGTTTAGTGAACCTAATTTAAGTCCCATGTGGCACGACAACATTACGATTGTTCTCCTATACATAGTATCTCACTATCTACTCCTCCACTCTGCATAAAATAATCATTTGAAAATTATACGAAAAAATATCAGAAACAGACACTTATGACCGTCAGATCTAGGTTTCCGACCTGCCAAGTAGATAGAACCAACATTCAATGTGATTCATTCAACGTGCGCAGTAGTAGTAGACAATTATCCACTTACTAGTTACTATTACAAACCGTTATGAGTAACGGTAAATGTCAGAGATATGACGGCAGTTTAGAGTTGAAATGTTTGACTTTTTTTTGTAACGGGGTTTCCTAGCGGGAAATCTGAACAATTTTCCCGCTAATTTTGGAAGTTGGATAACAGGTCATTTATTTCTTCCGAGAAAAGAAGTTTGGTGGGGTTAAGTTGGTAAAGTACGGTCGGGAGAAGAGATGGCGGACTGTCCGAGATGTTTTTTTTTCACTTTAGAAAGAGAGAAGATGGGCTACAGGGTCTAGAAGAGAGAGGGAGATAGGAAATGGCTTTTCATTGGACTAGAGAGACAACTTGTACGAGGTGTGAATGACGTGGATGAGGATTATTTTATTTACACGTTGGATGCCATGTCAGAAATGATATGATTCCTATGTCTCCTTAATTTTGTTTAATCATGTGGGTGAGGCAAATTAAAAAAATTCTTTGGTCGGCAGAGTATGTGGTGCACAATTTGGTCCGTTCGTCAAAAAAATTGAACAATTTGAAACTTTGAATTCATGGAGCCATGGAGGTGACAAACGAAGTTACCGGATTTCACGGGGTTATCAGTTTTCATCGCCAACTAGTACTAGTAAATAGTTATGGAATATAGTAATCCTTGTAGAAGCGTTAAAAGAATTTAATGAACCTCTAGTAGGTAATAAGTAATAAGAAGGTCGAAATAATTGCAAGGCCAAACAGCAATTACTTGTGGGTTAAATCAAATCTTAATTGTGTAAACCAAAAGGCCAGCATATCATATTATGTTATAAACAAGAACCGTTACGTACATCACATTTAAAATTTCTGCCAAACTTAGTTTTATAAACAAAGGACATGGCAATATGTCCTTCTGCAAGTACTTGCGGGTTTAACTTAACCTTCCATTCCAGTGAAATGTTAGCTCTGCAATATTCAAAGAAAATCTGTTGAGCTCAATCAAATCTCGTACCTTCTATGGGGAGATCCAGCTTTATTCCTGTGCTGTTTGTTTTTCTAGCTTTTTGACCGTTGAAATAGTAACCCATTCCCGCCAACATTTGAAAAGTAGGAAAGGTTGTGTTCCCATGCCCCCACGGTTTCGGATCTTGAAAGGAGATCTTAGAATAAATAAAAAAACAAAGTGCAGGGAAAGCAGTGTATTCTTTTTTTAGTGTCGTGGTATCCGACTATCCTCCGCATGGCGCTGCACGTCTTTGCATTGTGAAATTAAAGTAAGGTCCATCATTGTTAGTGTTAAATGCAAATCTGACAAGATTGTGTTTAGGAGAAGAAGATTAGTTTGGACTGGTTGATCCCCGTTCGTGCTTACTACTGCTGAAATGAAAATATCTTGTACGACAGCTGTACATGGCAAGTGATCTCGCGACTACCTACTGCATTCATTTCTTACAGTACATAAGTTGCTGGCTTTATAATACTGTAGTGGAATGTTTGCATTAAATGTGAAATAAATACATATAACGACGAGCTCTTGTGCTAGCTCGATACTAAGATTTCAGATGATCTTTGCAAGTTGACTCTCGCTTAGGATTTTTTGTTTTTTTAATCAACACTAACATAGATCTTACATTGATTTTCGAATACAAACTACAAAGACGTGCGGCACCTAACCGTGTTGAAAGTGTAGTTGATCGACCTGACTCGGTGGACAAAACGATCGTTCATCTAACTTGAATTGGAAGTTGTTCCATATTGAGTCGAAGGGTAGTTACAGTCAGAAATATAATCAACATGTTCTGGGGTATTGTAGTAAATTTTAAATGAAGGATCAAAAATTTACAAGGGTGTATTGGATTTAGAATTAGTTGCATATCCAATGGTAATTTTTTTTTTTTTTTTGAGCATAAAAATAATTCATTCCAAAGAAAATAAAAATAAAACAAAAGCATAATATCAAGAATCAGTTTGTTGCCATTATATCACTATGAGAACAGGCTTCCTATTGTGATCTTCGGGCAACATACTTTCATCAGTATTAGCAGGACTTGAAAGTAAAATAGAGTTCATCTTACTATTTACATAATCCTGATATATTGAAACACTTAAAGAAGTTGAAGTGTTGCATCTTCCTATGTAATTACTACTACCTAGTTTATCTACCAAAAGAAATTGACATAGAAGGTTTGGCATCTCCTCTTTCCAAGAACTGAAAAGTGAAGATTTTCTTACTTCCTTGGCCAATTTATCCGCCACTTGATTTACACTTCTAACAGTGAAATCGAAACCCAAAAAACCTGAACAACTATTTAAAATACCCACCGCCTTTTTAACTATTCCTTCATTCTGCCAAACCATTAAAGACTCCTTTCCTTGCAAGTACCTGATTATTCTCTCACAGTCACCCTCCATTGAGAAGTTCTTGAAACCCTCCTCCTTTGCCCATTTGGCTCCCTGCAGTAGTGCTAATGCTTATGTCTTTTCTGGACATTGAGCTTGGAATACTTCTGACTTAACCTGGTTTCCATTTCCTGCACAATTTCTCATTATTAGTCCATAACCAGCAAAAGAAGTAGCAGAAATCCAAGATGCATCAAAGTTTATTTTGTTGCAATCAATGTTTGGTTTAATCCAGGGAACAAGCAATGTCATTTCCCCCGGCTTTGGGAATAGTTGTTGAGTGGGCTTGCACCAAAAATTCAAGTGTCCCCGGCTTTGAACAGATTCATTATTCTGATTACAGAAGATGCATGCATTATTTATTGTTTCTAAATAGTAACTTAGAATTTGTCTAACATGCAAAGCATTATTGATACATTTCCACATAAATAACTTTATTGACGGTGGGATTTGAGATTTCCAAAAAGTTTTCCAGAAATTTTCTAGTTCCACATCTACATTGTTCATACCATTTAATCTGTCATAAAGGGATTTAACAGTGAAAATGCCATTCCTAGTTAAAGTCCATCTAGGTTTATCCTGTTCTAAGGCTTGAGAGGAATCTGAACACAAATAAATATTTATAATTGATTGAGTTATAATGTGAGGGAAAAAAGCAATAATTAGATTTTGTTTCCACTTATTCGTCTCAGGGTCGATTAGGTCTGAGACAAGTGTTAACAAGTTGTTCTTTTCAGAACAGATTTGATCTAGAGTTATATCTAGATCGTGAATCCAACGGTTAGTCCAAATATTGATAGACTGACCATCCCCTACTTCCCAACATATGTACTTATGAATCAGATTGACCCCTATGTAAAACACATTTCCACATCCAAAAGGAGGTAGTATTCTTTTTGATAGAGAAAATTGACTTTTTTCTAAAGTATTTCCCTCTTAAAATTTTCACCCACCAAGCATTTGGTTGTGTTACTATACTCCAAGCAATTTTTGCTATCATTGCCAAATTCATTTTATTTGCCTCTTTGAAACCTAGGTCACCCATACTTATTGGCTTGCAACGGAAAGCCCAAGCAATAATACGAAAACCTTTAGAATTATGTTCCTTCCCCCACCAAAAGTCCTTTTGGATAGTGTTTATTCTTTACGTTACCTTTTTAGGTAACTTAAAGCACCCCATTTGATAAACATGCAAACTAGAAAGAATTGATTTGTTGATAGTCATTTTACTTGTCTGGTTAAGTATAATTCCCTTCCAACCTTTATCTCTTTCCTCCATTTTTGCCACAATAGTATCAAAGGTTTTGATTTTTGATTTTTCAATAAATAGAGGGCATCCTAAGTAGGAGTCCTTCATGTCAATTTTTTGAATTTTTAAATGCTTAACCATCATTCTTTTTAGTTTAGGGCGAGTCTTCTTGTTAAAGAACACCCATGATTTTTCGAAATTCACTAGCTGACCTGATGTTAAACTAAATTCATGTAAAGTATTTAATTTTTTATTACAACTCTGCAGACTTGCCTTTGTGAAGATAAGACAATCATCCGCGAGCTATAGATGTGAAATTGGTTCACTGTTTTTGTTAATTTTTATACCTTGTAGCTGTTTTGTTTTTCCCTTTGCAATCAAAAGTATTGAAAAGGTTTCCATGCACATTAAGAACAGATATGGGGATATAGGGTCCCCCTGTCTTAAAGATCTTTCAGGTTTAAAAAATTCCCCTGACATGCCATTTAGAAGTTTTGCAATGGAAGCAGTCGAAATGCATTGTTTTATCATTTCACACCATTACTTACAAAAACCCATATGTTCCATTGTTTTGATTAGAATATCCCAGCTTACCCTGTCGGAAGCTTTCGACTTATCAATCTTAACTCCTAAACCCCGTATTTTTGATTTTTTGGTTGAGAGTATAAATTAGTTCGTGAGCCACAATTATATTATCCGAAACTTGCCCGCCCGGCAGAAAAGCAGATTGAAAAGGCGAAATCAAGTTTTCCAAAAGATTTTTCATTCTGTTTGCCAGCAATTTCGAAATGACTTTACAAGAAATATTACATAATCCTATCGGCCTGAAATCGGCTGGAGACTTTGGTTATTTTATTTTAGGAATTAAGTTCTGGATTTTATTTTATTTTAGGAAACGTTTTGTTAAGTTCTGGATTCAATTTCCTTGAAGACCAGAAATTTTGAATAAGGCCGACAAGCTGATTGCCCACTAAAGTCCAGTTATGTTTGAAGAAGCAGACTGGAAATCCATCTGGCCTCGGATATTTGTTGGGTTTCATACCTTTTTACCACTTCCCAAATCCCTTTTGCCGATGGCATTTCCATAAGCATCTTACTATCCTCATCTGTAACCCCGACTGTTAGGTTTTTGAAAATCTCCTCACTTTCACATGTTGGTATAGCAGTAAACAAGTTAGAGAAAATCTCTAATGGTAACTTGGTGTGCATCTTTTGTGAAAGTTGTTTTTTCTGATGTAAAGACCAAATTTTCTTCAATTTAAGGAGATGAAAGAAAAACATCTCCAACCACAAATTATATTTCTTTAGTTTTGAATTTTTTAAACCATTGATTCAAATTATATATCTACTCATAGCCATATATAATGATGAGTAGGATATTCACATCCTCTAAGAGAGCTTTTAAAACTAGAGGATAACTTTGAGGATGTCTACATAACTACCAGACACACCATCTTTACTTTCTGCCTTCACATTCCCATTGGAGATGATTTTTTTGGGTTAAATCATTGAAAATCCTACGTGGCCTTATTTTTAGGATATTTTAATATCTCATTGGATATGCTCTTATATTGGTAACAATGTATTTTGAATTTTCTAGAAACTAGAGAATTTATATAGAATCTAGAAATATTCGTGGAATACAATAGACTATATGAGATTTATTTTATGAAAAAAATAAGGAATAATATAGATTTATAAAATAAAAATTATATAAATGAGGATATATTTGCTATGATGATAGCGACGGTGCTGGTGCTATTGGTGGTAGCTACGACGACAGGTGTGATAGTAGTAGTACTGGTTGTGGAGGTGACAGTGGAAGTAAGGATGGTCCTTGTGCTGGTGGTGGCATTAGGGACAATGCTGGCGCTGGTGGTTGTGTCCGCAATTGTGGTGCCAGTGGCGACAACAATGGTGATGGTACTGGGTACGGAAGTGGGGTGTAGGTAGGACTGCTGGGAAGGTAGTGGTTGTGGTGCTGATGGCGGTGGTGGTGCTAGCTTATAAGAAAAATATGAGAATCCAAATGTTTTCGCAAAAGACTTTTGTCTTGAGTTGAGATTTGTACAATTATATTATGTATATATAATTTTCCTTGTAATGTCCATAAGATTCCGCAAAATTTTTGGGTCCCTAACAATCCACAAAAATCTAAACAAAATGGAATACCTTAGATTTTTGTGGAGTCTAATATCCATAAAATTGAATACCTTGGAACATTAAGAAATCCAAATAAATCTAAATTGAATACCATGAATTTTTTTGGGAATCTTAATTATAACTATCCATATAAATCCTAAATTCAATATGCCCCTGTTAAGATACAACATAGAAGAAGACTTTATGATACGAAGATTACTGAACTCTCTGTTCTTATTCCGTTGCTCGAATTTATTATGCTATCCCCAAATCATGATGACCAACTCATTTGGCTCGGTGATAACAAGGGCATCTTCTTAGCAAAGGCGGCATATTTTAATTACTCGCAAGGTAATATCTCTGTCATTTATTTTCTATGTTCTAAGGTCTGGTCCATAGCTTGGTCTCATATGATAAGTTTTTCTTTGGAAAGTGTGTTTGAATAGGTTGCCAACTTTGAGTAATCTGCACCATAGACATAATGCCCTTGATACCCCTAACCAGTGTTACCTTTATGGAAGCGTTGAAGAAACTAAATACCGTTTGTTGTTAGAATACTCATTAGCCTATCGTGTATGAAACTATTTCATCAATGCCATGGTGGGAAACTTATGTTATGCTCAATACTGTTAGAGAGACTATAGTGGGTTGGAAAATTTCTCCTATTTCTCAAGGGAATCAGCTCTGGAAACGTCTACCGATGTCCATTCCATGGGGTTTATGGAAAGCTCATAATGCCATAGCTTTCTCCAGTTAAATTTTTAAACTTCATGAAGTTATTCGAGACAACAAAATTGATGCTTTCGATTGGTCTAAAAGGCTTTGTTGGTTCAAGGGAATTAACACGTCTAATGTAATTTTGGGTTGAGAACAATTCTTTTTAATCACACATTGATTTAACTTTTAGTTAGTTTTTTCTTTTTTATGGGTTCCTTTATTGTGTTTCAGTTTTCTTTTTTAGCCTCCTTGGCTAGTGTTTTTTTTTTTTTTTGTATTATTTCATTCTTTCAATTTTTGTCGAGCAAAAAAATAAAAAAACCCAGAAAAGTGTAAATTTTGTGTTACAAAACGTTTGTTCAATGAAGTACATTTTGAGTTTTAGTGGAAAATTGTGAGCACTTGGCGGTGTTCATTCACATGAAAGATTCCAAGTCAGAATGACAATTGAAGAACTTCATTTGGCATGATACAGATTTAAATCACCAATCACAATAGGTTGAGCGGTAATTTTTTTTTATCACAATAGTAAGGTCAAATGATTGATCTTATTTGGATTAGTTCAAGGGAAGATTTTGAGTCGTAATACTATTGTGCATGAATGATCTGCGTGATTTGGTGGGAAAGAAATCTAAGAGTTTTTTTTTTTTTTAAATTTCAACTCAACTGAAAATCAAATAAAAGACAGTGTGAAAGTTTTGTTAGGTGATAAGTGTCTAAAATACCTTGATTATCATCTATAGTTTATACCTGTTTTTTTTTTTTTTTTGCTTTTGATCTTGTAAACTATGTATAGTACGATTGTTTTGAGTTTATTAGGTACTTTTGAGTCATTTGGAGCAAAATAAGAAAGCATCAATTTTGAGTGAGAAAGGAAAAATTGCCATTTTACAGACAACTGATATCGGGAGCTCATTTGAGGGTAAGGGGATACCATATGAAGTCTTAAAGATTACTGTAACTACCTAAAATCAGTGAGAGGCTAGAAGTAGGATTCTAGGATTTCAGAAAGTGACTTACGGGATGTTGAACACGAATATTCTTTGCCCAAACCACATACAGTGGACGTTCAAAGGTTGATTCAGTCATAGGGAAGAGGCTTAGGGTTGGTCTTAGGGAGGGAAGCAAATGAACAGAGAGATCAGAGAATTATAGGGTTTGAAGAAGAATTGACCTAAGAGTTTATGAGAAAGATGTGTGTTATCTTGGAGAAATAGAGGACCTATTTATAGCCGAAATATCTAATCTCATGTCAGTGAAGATAGGGATTGCTTGTTGTTAGAGCATTGATTGGTCGAACTAGCATGCGTTTCTATCTCAAGCATGTTTGTAAATGTTAGTGATAAAAACTATACGTCTTGATTTCTAGTTTACTTATGACTAAGTCTCGGTCTAGGATAGTTAAGTATAGTTGAGCTCCAGACTCCATGGAGATTATCTTATGAAGACGAAGAACTACTCAAGGAACTAGTGTAACTTCATTCGACCAAAAAGGTATGTGGAGACTTGAACTTATCTAGCACTCAAAAGTCTATCTATCTCCTACTCTTGAGACAACAGTCGTATAAGTATGATAGTTTTCATACATACACATTTGCTATTTCGAGCCGAGTTTACTCACCTATCTTTTTATCGAAATATGTGTTGGTAAGCTTTCCCTTTAATCACCTTTCATCTTTATCCGTGACGAAAGTCATGATGACGTTTCAATCTTGAAAATAGATTTGATGACGATAACCGATTCTTTATGTCTAACGACTATTATAACATTATAGAAGAATGTTTTAATGATTGAAATGTAGAGTTGATATTACGTAACCACCTATGGATATAAGCATATATAGTGTGTTCACACATTAGTGTATAAATCCATGTACCGAAAACCAGGTGCGTGCATATTTGTGTATGCGGTATTGATGAAGGAGATATGTTGGGTACGCGTACCCGTGTACGCATATTGCCGGAACTTTTCTACCCGAAAAATTCTGCTGAGTTTGGAAACTAAAACCAACTCAAATCCGGTAGCTAAGTTACACATACACGTACGCGTACCCAAGCTGGTTATATTTCTCAAATCGGTTAGCTCATAAAATTAAACAATAAATCAATAAGGAATGCAATCTTTGCAAACGGTGGCTATATTGTTCATGAATTGATTCAAGTGAATCAAACCGATTTTGTTTCAATTGTGTCTATGTATAAAGATCTAAGCAATTGAACAACTCTTGAACTAGTTCTTATGAGTTATTTGAACTAGTTATGAAGAAGATGAATATGGTTGATATGAAAGTGATCATATGGTTAACCATTGGTTAACTATTCGTGAACCAACCAAATGTACAGGTTTAGGTACGGTTACTCAAACCTAAATGAAATATATTTCATTTGTGTGTGTATGTGACAAGCTAAGTTTCGATGTAACGGTTGATAGATATTAGCTTGGATAAATCAAGTTTTTCATCTAACGGTGAATATTGAATGATTTGTTACCAAGGTAACTTAGATTGCAAACCATAATTTGAAAACTATATAAAGGAGAAGTCTAGAAACTGGAAAAAACTAATCTGGCCACACCTCCTGTGTGATACTAGTTGGTTTTGCTAGAGTCGATTCTCCTTTAACCGTAGGTTTTTTCTCGAGACCCTGTCGGATAACGACTTAAAGATTTCATTGGGATTGTAAAGCCAGACGAAACTACTTCTCTTGTAGTTGAGCGATCTGATCTTGCCATTTTCTATCGTACGAGTTCAATTGAATAATTGGCTTGAGATTATATCTCCGATATGGCAAGATAAAAAGAAATCACAAACATCTTCAGCTCATCGTTTGTGATTCCGCAATATATAGTTTCGCTACCATACGATTTAGATTATTGTGAGGTGATCAATAATTCCAGGCTATTCTTCGGGAATATAAGTCCGGGTTATTGATTGGTTCATGTTCACCTTGATTTTATCAAAAGACTGAACAAAACTCGTAGGTTTATCTGTGGGAGACATATTTATCTATTATCGTAGACTTTTCTGTGTGATACAAATTTGTTTATTCAAGTCTTCGACTTTGGGTCGTATCAACTCTTGGTTGTGGGTGAGATCATCTAAGGGAATTAAGTGCGTAGCATCCTGCTGGGATTAGAGACGTAAAGAGCGCAACTGTACCTTGAATCAGTGTGATATTGATTAGGGTTCAACTACAGTCCAAATCGAAGTTAGTTTGTAGTAGGCTAGTGTCTGTAGCGGATTAATACAGTATGGTGTTCAATTTGGACTAGATCCCGGGGTTTTTCTGCATTGCGGCTTCCTCGTTAACAAAATTTCTGGTGTATGTGTTATTTCTATTCCGCATTATATTTTGTTATATAATTGAAATATCACAGGTTGTGCGTTGTATCGATCAATTGTGAAATCCAACCTTTGGTTGTTGATTGGAAATTGATTGATCCTTGGATATTGGTCTTCGGTACCATCCAAGTTTATATCTCTTGTATTTGATAAAGACTCGCATATTTGCTTGAGTATACACCAAATCGAGAGATAGAGATATTAACTCCTTGATATACTTTTTATTAAGATTGAGTATGACTGTCTAGTTGATTCTCTTATAAGTATATTAGATTTAGTCCATACAAATTGCTAATCAAAATAATGGGTGAGGTTGTTAGACCCCCCGCTTTTTCACTTGCCATGCGGAGCACTTCTCCCGTCTCTTCAGGAATAGATATAAATAAACTAGGTTGAGTCTATATCATTATCCCACCGCCTTTACTCTCTTCTGCGGTGAGAACTAGGTCGGGTATTTCTCACACGTGACCGCTAGACCAAAAAGCTAATTGATATCCCCCCATGTGTATGAAGCTGAGTCATCCTTTGTGATGATGTGTTGAGAGTGAGAAATATTCTCTATAGCCGAGATGGCCTAGATCGAGAGATATTCTCTGATTTGTGAGAATGACTAGGATGAGTCACGTAAAAAGGCATGAAATGTCTCAGAAATCGTGTGTAGAGTGTGAGATGAGCTGAGGTTGAGCTCCCTCTCTCCATGGACGGTCACATATGTCATGTGGAGACCGTATTATTCCTTGTGGGTCCTTTTGTTGAGCATGTTGTGATCAAGAGAAGTTATCCACGATTTGGATAGACGTGTATAGTTCAGGCCCAATTTACTTGCAATAATTGTGTTTGAGACGCTGAGAAAGAGGCCTGAGGCCTATATGAGGCTTGTGCCTAAGTCTTATACATGCATAAGACTTTTCAGACGAGATGGCTCAGCTCAGATGAGGCCATCTGAGATTTGGCTGACGCTTCCGGGGCTGACTGAGATTTGGCTGATGCTTTTGGAGCTGTCTGAGATTTGGACGACGTATCTGGGGACATCTGAGATTTAGCCGATGCGTCTGGGGCCGTCTGAGATTTGGCCGATGCGAGTGAGGCTGTCAGAGATTTGGCTGACGAGTTTGAGATCGTCGAATATTTAGGTGACGGGTTTGAGATCGTCTGATATTTAGCCAATGTGATTGATTCTGTTCAAGACTTGGATAACACAATGGAATCTCTCAAAGTCAGCTGAGACATGTTTGGGAGAGAAAAGAAGGCTTGCACGCCTAATAATGTCTCTGCGAGACTTCGGCTCACTTGTCTTTGACCAGCGTGTCTTGCATAGATGTGATAGGAATCATTTGTGTCCGTATTTATGGGGGCGACATGACTAGTGTATCTCGAAAGGATGTTCTAGGAGTCTGTCGAAAGGGCCCAGAGGTAGAATAACCAGCGTATCTCGTGGGGATGTCCTACGAATTATTCTGAAGCCTCGGTAAGCCGGTCAGAGCCCATAGTAGACATGACTAGTGTATCTTGCGATGATGTACTAGGAATCAGTCCTTGATCTCAGAAAGGGTGAGTCATGCTTACATGAGACATGTATGTCTCCGCTCTAGGTCATAAGTCCGTCGGGGACGTTTTTATGCATCTGCAGAGCCTACATGACCAGCGGTATCTCGTCGAGGATGTATAACAGGAATCATGGCATCACAATCAGTTGCGTCTCGCGAAGACATGCTTGAATTGTGGTTGTTCTGGTTCATAAGTCTGTTGGGGACGCTTTACGCTCTACATAACCTACGTGACCATTAGTATTTCATGGGGATGTGCACTAGGAATCATGACTAGCAGTGTTTCGCGGGGACGTATCGTATAAATCTTGGCTGGGGGTGCCTTGAGGGCCAAGGAATTAATCTCTCTCGTGAGAGTTGAGTTTTGTCTTATGAAATGACACTTTTGCCCTTAACCAAATTTCACCATCTAAAATTACGAAATTCATTGACATCGTTATTCTCACATTATCTCACAATTTCAGCATCATTTTTTTTTCAAAATAAAATCTAAAGGATATGATCGGGTTGAAGTTAATCCTCCCAAAAATCAATTGTCGACATCAAAAATGATAAATGTTGAGGTTTGATATCTTGGAATGCACTAATTTTTAGTAAGAATATAAATCTCATTTTTTTTTTATTATTAATGAAAAACTATTTTTGAATCCATTATTGTTTGAGTTTTAAATAAAATTTTAGTACTACCAGTGAGACATGGTGGGAAATAACCATATAAATAGATCTTCCCTTTCAAAAAAATATCACATTTTTAACTCAAATTTAGATGGTTGGGCAACTGTGCATATTTTAACGGCTGACCTTATTATTTGCAAACTGACATAGAGTACTTCGATTGGTGAAGGCATCTAAACAAGATGTTAAAGTTCGAAGCCGTGCCACAGTGTTGAACGAGTGAAAGAGTATGTCGCCAACTCAAAATTCTAAAAAACAATTAATTTCTTAATAACCCCGATTGAATTTTTATTCATACTTGACCATGTTATCAGTAGCATATCGACATCGCCAGATGCGTCTGTGTCATCGCTGAATCAGCAT
The DNA here is from genome assembly GCA_023529315.1 of Papaver bracteatum. Taxonomy (NCBI): domain Eukaryota; kingdom Viridiplantae; phylum Streptophyta; class Magnoliopsida; order Ranunculales; family Papaveraceae; genus Papaver; species Papaver bracteatum. The sequence goes on along the minus strand of JAJJWX010000045.1, from coordinate 356,355 downwards.
TCAGTTCCCTAGTATAAGTACACCAAGAAAATGATTAACCTACTCCTTAAACTCATCTTCTTCTTAATCTACTCACGTTCTTGCCACGAGATGAAGGATAAGTGCTTTAGCTTGAAGCATGTCTGGATCACTCCTCTTACATTATCTCATCCTTAAAGTAGTAGAATCAGTTTAGTATTTTAATTCTAGCTTATATTCTAAAAAGGCATGAAATTCGTCGCAAGCACGACCTCTGTACTTCATTAACTACGAAGATTATACAAATCAGTTTTGACTTAAATTGTTCATGAACTATGCAGTATGCAATATGCCAGTATATGCACGCACAATATGCTATAATAAATGCGCATATATTTTTTTTTTACGTGATAAGCTGTACTAGGTCACGTATTTGCAACAGCAACACTAATAGATTTAATACATAAATTCTCGACAATTTGCATTAACAACTATTTTGGGAGACTCTTATGTCGAGCACGAACTGTATTCGATTCAGCGCACGTCTTGCACTTACTCACAAGTTACCAGTAGTTTGACTTCGATTGTAGTTCATTTAGCGGCCATGATGTGCTCTACGGCTCCATCCATGCCGGTAGGAACTTTTTTGAATTGATAATAGACAATTGAGAAATCATATAATGATCACTGTTTCACGGCTTCGAGGCCGCAGAAATCCATTCTTTGGCCTTGGGAATGTTTTTCTACCATTAGGACTTAATTTTTTTGGAGTGCATTTGAAGAAACGAATTCAACATAAACTGCGTGATTCCTGAGGTAAAAAAAGATAAAACAAGGATACATCCCCCCATACATGGTACTAAATGCACCGATCACAAGCATAACGGGATCTATATCTACAGACCCTGTGGGATAGTATATATGATCCATCTCGTGCTCCACATTGAAATGTTTCTGGCATGGGCATGCCGCATGCATAATTCCCCACGGGTAAATTTATATCTGTCTTCATAGTGCACAAAATGTTTCACGAGTATACTTACTTGGCCTATATCTAAAATTGGTTAGGTCAGTTGGTGAGCCATTTTGTAGCCTTGTCACAACATGTTTTTCTTTGGTCTAACATTTATGTGAACTCCTTGATCACTTTTTAGCGAGAAACTCCTTTAGGCTTTAGCTAACGGTTGGAAATATTCCACATAGCCGCCAACAGACATATGACATGATTTGCATCTTGTTTGACTGATAAGGAGATTCCACTATTGACGGGATACCAATTAAGCGATCCAAATGGTCAGGATCTATTAATTTTTTTTTTTTACTCGGCAAAAGAAATTTATTGAAAAAGCTTACGAAGAGTAAGCAAGAACAACCCAAAAAACAGAGAAAGAACAAGCTCAACCTCACACTAAACCCTGGAACTTAAGGAAAAAACAGGGCCAACCCAAAAAGAGAGGAAGAACAAGCTCAACCTCCCATCACCCGGAAACTAAAGTTACAACAAGAAAAGATCCCAATTAGCTAGGACTTGACTAAGAGAGACATCTTTCATTGAGTCTAAATTTTTACACCAGAAGAAAGATTGAGTTTTAATGTCTTCTATAAGAGTTGCGAAGTTCGCCGTCCCGTTGTTGAAAATGATATCTTTCCGACAATTCCATATGCACCAACAAATAGCGGCCGGCAACACATGCCAAAGACTTTTCCCTGTAATAGATAGATTTTTCACTCTCCAACCTTTGATAATAAGATCAACGCAATTGGGCATTACCCAATCCAGTTTAGTACTAGACATAAAATGCTGCCAAACTGAAGAAGCAAATGGGAAATGAAACAGAAGATGGGCAGTAGTCTCCGTATCACGACGGCACAAAAGACAACCATTAACCAAAAGCTTACCTTTCTTGTAGAGAATATCCATGGTAGCTAATTTTTTATGATAAACTTGCCACAAGAAAAACCCTACTTTGTGTGGCCAAGCCCTTGACCAAATGCTTAAATTTTTTGTCTCCATTAAATGTTCTTCATCGAACCAAGAATACGCTGACTTAACTGAGAACACTTATTTTTTGTCGATAGACCAAACTAAGGAGTCTTCGTCAGAACCTACCATTAAGTTATCCAACATTACCAACAAAGTAGAGACTTCGTCAATTTGAACTTGAGATAGCCTTTTGTCAATGCCTAAGTTCCAGGAACCACCATTCAGTAACGTTGCAACACATTTTTGTACTGTCCACTTTTTAGTAGATGTAATTGAGTAAATGTGAGGAAATGATGCATTTAGTGGTTCTTCCCCGACCCAAGTGTCCTCCTAAAATCTGATCGTCTTGCCATCTCCCAGCTTGAGTTTTGTGCACTGTTTGAAGGATTTAAGAATGGAGTAAATCTGTTTCCATACCCCACAAGAGTTCACTGGTTTAGGTTTCTTCGTCTCTCTATCCATCATTGAAGTTCCATGTTTTGAGACCATTGATTTTCTCCAAAATGCCGATTTTTCATTGTTAAAACGCCACCACCATTTAGATAATAGTGCCTGATTCATACTTTTAATAGACTTAATGACCAAGCCCCCACATTTAATAGGAATGCGACAGTTCTTCCAAGACACATAATGGTAACCATTTTTCATCTCTGAGGCGTCCCATAAGAAATTCCTTATCACTTTTTCAATAGCTTTGATGACTTTGGGAGGAGCTATAAATAGAGAAAGCATGTATATAGGAATACTAGATAGCACACTCTTAATTAGAGTCAACTTACCCGCTTTGGATAAGCTGGAAAGCTTCCACGAGGGGAGGTGGAATTTGCATCTTTCAATGATCGGGTCCCATTTTTGCAAACCCCCTGAAGTATCACCGATCGGGAGACCCAAATAAGAAGAGGGTAAAGTGTCGGAATAACAACCTAACATTGATGACATTCTCTCCAAATTCGAAGGATCCGCGACTCCAAAGATGCTGCACTTCGCGAAGTTGATACGAAGGCCTGATAACATTTCAAATCCAAGAAAGTAATATCTCAAATGATTTATTTGCTCAACGGAATCGTCAAGAAAAATTAGAGTATCGTCTGCGAATTGGAGGTGAGTCATATCAACCCCATTGCAGTTTATCGCGAACCCTCCTATGTGCCCAAGATCCTTGCATGTTTGCAACATTAGACTCAAATCTTCAGAAACGATGAGAAAAAGGAATGGTGAGAGAGAATCACCTTGAGTCAATCCCTTGCATGTGGTAAACTTAGAATGAGCAGAACCATTAATTAGGACCGAGAGAGGAGTATTTGTGATGCATCCTTGAATCCATCTCCTCCAAAGATCTCCAAAACCCATTTTAGCCAGCACTTCATCTACAAAATCCCAAGAAACATGATCGAATGCCTTCTCAAAATCTATCTTGCATATCACTCCCGGAATGCCACTTTTTATTCTTGAATCAAGACACTCGTTTGCTAGAAGCGCACCATCCAGAATTTGTCTACCTTTAATATAGGCTGACTGTTGATGTGAAATAACAAATGGCAACACCGTTTTCAGTCTTTCCGCAAGAACTTTAGAAATCATATTGTAAACTGTTCCCATCAACCCGATTGGTCTGAAGTCCTTAATTTCTTCTACTACCTCTTTTTTAGGAATCAACGAAAGGAAAGTGTTCTTTAATCTCCAATTTAGAGTTCCCCGCTTGTTAAAGTCCTTGACTACCTTCATAATATCGATACTCATGAAAGACCAACATTTTCGAATTACCATTACTTGAAAACCGTCCGGACCCGGAGCTTTATTCTGACCCAATTTGTTTAGAGCAGAGACACACTCCAATTCAGATATAGGAATTTCTAAATGACGCGCCATTTCCTTGGTTATCTGCTTAAACTTCATGTTTCCAACTGAAAGCCTTAGAGACTTTTTCTTTTCAAACAGCTTGACGAAATAATCAGTGATAAAAGATTTGATGAGTTGTTTATCCTCTGTCAACTGACCATTAATCTTTAGGGACTTAATCGTGTTTCTTCTATTTTGTAACTTCGCCTTCCTATGGAAATAAGCCGTATTTCTGTCCCCATCTTTATCCCAGTACATTCCTGCCTTTTGAATCATCATGATGTGCTTTCTATCTTCCATATTCTCAAATTCTTGTTTTAACTTCTCCCTTTTTAAGGATTGAAAAGGAGAGATAGTCATGTTGTCCGCGAGAGTGTCAAGATCAGAAAGTTCGCTAATTATGCTTTCTATCTGCCTATCTATTCTACCGAACACATTCTTATTCCAATTTTTAATGTCACTTTTCAACGCTTGAAATTTCTTCGCAAGAATGAAACCTGCCGAGCCATGAAAGACGTAAGACTCCCACCAAGCTTTCATAAGCTCCAAAAGATTAGTGTTATGCAACCACATTGCCTGGAATCTATACGGAGAGGGACCCCAGTCTTGTATATCCCCACAGAACTGTATTTTTTTTTTTGTTTTATGTAAAATGGTATTAACTCCAAGTAATACCGGTATCCCTTTTATAAATCTTACTTTTTTGCACAGTTATAATCATTTTTTGTCTGGTTTGCAAACTTGCTTGACGTGGGATAAATTGAAACCGATCTCAATCACATTTCATTACATGCACCCACTCTAATTCCTTTATTAAGGGTAAGTGCTCCCATTTATGTTTTAGATAGTACTTGATTATCAAAGATATTATTACGACACATGAAAGTAAAGCAGTTTAACTAGTGGGGAGGTGCAAAAAGCTTATTATTTTAACATTAGAAGTAAATGAATACACCCATACTCAATTACTCATGACTCCACCGTTAACCAAAGGAAATCAGTTGGATGTACTAACCACCGAATCCGAAGTAATCCGACGGTGAAAAATGCAACACGAAACCAAATTAGACCACAAAAGGTGCAATTGCCACCACCCCTTGTTACGTAATACTTGATTTGATTTCATGTGCATGTTAACTTGCCTTGCAAGTAGGGTTTTAAGGTTCTAAATCTCAAATATTTCACTATCTCAATCACTTTCTTCACTTGATTAATTTCAAAAAATGGTTCATTATATATAAGTAGGCAATAAAAAAGTTATTACCCGAAACTGAGGTCTTGTCATTAGTAGAAAAAGAGAAAGTGAAAGCGGTTGTTAACAGTAATCCATAAATTAGATACCAGCTAATTGATATTTTTGATCCAATTAGAGTCAATTCTTGTGATGTTTGTCTATGAAAATGATATCCCAATTTAACTGGTGATCTGTTGTTTTAATTTCAATGATTGAAACCCCTCAATGTCTGGAGCATATTCCAATTTGTTAGTAGCAAATTAACTATCATCATTAATGCTAAAATAATCCTAATAATTTAAGCTGATATCAACAATAGATTTGATCTGTTTACCTTGTTTACAACGGCATAAATAAAGAAAATATCCTGGTTGAAATTGGTTTCCATTTCTAATTGTCAATAAAACACTTTATTAGTATTATCATTGTCAAAGTCAAAGACTTGTTTATTTGGGGGTCAAAATCAAGACTAATTATTATGCCATTTACAGAAATTTTGTAATATTTTTCTTCCAAACCAATATAAACACTCCAAGCTCAAAGAATTAGTCTCCATACGTCTACGGCCGGACAAATGCAACTAGAGCCAATTTCCCGAAACGATGGGCTTCAAACCTTGCCACTAAATAGTATCAAGACTATTTACATTGCACCCAGATCAAGCTTTTATTTTTCTTCGAGCTCAAACTAAGATGATAAAAGACTCGCAACATAAGCTTGGGTCAATTGCTGCCATGGACTTATGCAAGATTTTTTTTCCTTTTAACTGAAATAAGCAAGATATCATTGTAGTGTAATAGTAAAGTTTTTGGATAATGATAATAATGATTTGAGTTCGTAATTCATTAGTGACAAATTCTTTTTCGATTAAAAAAAACTGAAACAAACGGTTGTCCACCCGAGGATTGGTGAACCACTAATTAGACACCAACCCTTATTTCTTTTCACACTGCACCTTGACCAAGCTTAACATCAATGGACCACTACTACTACCTTGGTCCCTGACCTTTGGAGAGCATCAAGCAGGATATTCGTATTTTATAGTAAAATTGAAACAAGAAACTATCTCAGTTACACCCTTCCTCGTAGGATTGGTGAGCCACTATTTAAACGTCAACCTTAACTTATGTTTTTTCCCAATAATTGCAGAAGTCAAAAGGTATTATAATCGGAAGTCAAAATCAATATTACTTTTCCGATTATTTTCAGACTTTTTCTCCGACACCAAGTATAAACACTCCAAATCAAAAGAATGGGTAAGATCATGCAAGTCATAACGCCCACAGCCCAGCTCGGAAATGTAAACCAGGGTTTGCAACAGCTGAAGAGACGGGTAACACAGCATTTGCCTCGAGGCAATATATTAAAGTGTATCCGAAAACGTGAATTTATGCGAGGAATCGTGGTTGATCATATACCTTACCCTAGAAAATGAGCGACAAATTCCTCGTAGCACTAAACCTGAATAGTTATCCAAAATATGGGCACCACACGGAACGGCTAAAGACCACCGAATATGACTAGGGGACCTCCTGGCCACCATCAGCGAGCGCTTTTTCCTACCGCAAAATTTCTCGCAAACAGAATACAGTGATAAGGTGAATCTCTTGCGATTGTGACAACACTTAATTTGTTGTATATACCATCATTGGTACCAGTATACCAACCAGTTAGATCTCCCCAGATTTAGTCACTATCCATCCAGCTGGGAAGATGAGCTGAACTATAACCTTTTCAGGTGTGTGGTGTCCATATTCATGAATTCAATTTTGCATATTCCCCACCAATTGAAGGCAGATTGGGGTCTACCCTTTTTTTATCTTGAATCCAAAGCATATTACTCACGGTTAATATAGGTTGTGCATTGTAACCCAAGAGTAGTGAGTCAAAAAAAAATCAAACTCAAGGTGACTGCGTGAGGGTTGAGACCACATGATTTTATGAACCAGGAGTTACTCTTACTATTTGATTTTTCAAATTAAGTGTTAGTGGAATTTGTATTGCTGACAAGAATTCTTCCAGCCAACTAATTGTGAAAGTCATCCTGTGGAGTCTCATCAGAACATAAAAAACTTATTAGCAAAATATCGTCTGTTGGTGCCGTAATTCAAGGCAGAAAACAAGTTCCGAAAGATGCCAGATATATGTAATTTCCGTGGCCTTAATATCTAAAACCTCACCACCAAATCTAAAACCTCTTTCATCTGTACACAGCAACTTGAAAACAACTTTTGCCGTATATAATCGCTAACAAAGAACCAAAACACTGTTGCTGGAATCTGGTCGCAGGAATAGTAATCCTGCGATAAATTATGCCAATTTGCCAGTGAAGTTTTATCAATTACCATATATCTTGTCTATACTGCTCAATCTATAACATGACATTCAAACTAAGCTTGTTCGTGTGAGAGCAATAAGGATATATTGCCAACCCTGATAGAGTACCTTACCAAGACCAAGCATGATTAAATTTTGTTGTTATCAGAGCTGCAAACTAATTCCAGATATCATGACTCGAAGCATCAGGACCTGTAGCAGCATAACTTCTAGCATTATTAGTCAATGGAATCAAATGAGGCTGTCATTAGTGACAAGAAATGGAGCGCTAGTAACTCATTGATAAGGAATGAGAGACTGCCCTTTTGATCATTTTTGTTATAACAACAAAGAAGAAAAAGAGCAACAATTTGAAAAAATCTACCCCAAAGTTGCTTTTTGAAGCAACTTCTCAAGGCGTGTTCAGATAACCTGGTCAGTCTTCATTTCCACAATCTTATCATAGGCTTAACCACATAGGGCTAAACCGCAAAACATGTTGCATATATGGGCCAGTTTAACAAGTTTAAATTATACTACTTTACATTGCCAGTTGAAGAGCTAGTTTTTTTCGTGTTGGTACAGATATAAAGTCACTTCGGCCACCATAAGTTCGACAATAGGAATAAAATATTAAGAATGTATACAGATAGAAGCTCGGGAGTTCTTAACTCAGGTTAAAATAACAAGTGGAGTGCACATGCGTTGCACGTCGGCAAACTATAATTTTTCAGATTTTTCACACTTATCAACTGTGACATTATGCAACCACCCTATTAGTACCTTCCTATTGTCAATAGTTTCATGATCAAATTGAGGATTCTCCAATTGAGCTACAATGTATAAATTACAACGGTTTCATGTTACAATTTTCCTCAAAGGAAAAAATGTTTGCATGTTACAAAGCTGATAATGATAAGTTCTCCTCTTTACTTGTTTTAGTAAGAGACGTGGTCCAATTGTATATAACGAAGAAAATAAAAGATAGTGGTTATTGGGAAAGAGGGTTACCAATATCCCATTTTTCCTGGATTGGCTATATGATGCATGAGATAAGTGCTCATAATCTCATATCTTGATCATCTCACAGTTTATTTTGCCTAGTATTCTCTCACTCATACACAATGTTACCTCTTAAGTAACTACTTCCTGACGCAAGCCGGGAGTACCATCAGCGGCTTAATCCAATTTCAGCAGCACCTCATCTACAAATAAATGCCACCGACAAAGCCCATTAGGTGGTCATACAACTAATCATGTTATAACACCACTTCTTTCAAATAGAATGAGGAATTATATAAAGGTTGAGTACATAATTGGAAAATATAAATACAACGTTAAATGTAAGAAAGTACACCTTTGTGTTCCATTTCCATTACCTGCGGTTCAATTATGTCACAGATGCCATAGATTAGTAGAATAGCATAATTCACAAATAACACTCCATAGCTATTTCATCAACTGGTAATGTATCCAATATAAAGCTTATATCGTAAGAGCTGCCAATGTAAGAACTATCCATCATTTCACGTATATTTTTGATGCACTTCTTGAAATTACCTGTATAAATGAATGGATAAGTTACAAATTGAACATCACTAGATTAGGCTTTTATCTCTCATTTCCCTGAACGAATAAGAATGTCAAAAGAGAAAAACTATCTTAGTATTTATGATGTCTTACCTTGTCATATCCTTCCTGACTTAGGGAATGCCATGAGAAAAGACTAAGAACGGTAAGCAAATAAGGCACTCCAAACTGTCTGTCCAAAGTTTGGATTGGTATTTCCATCGCGCTCTATATTGAGTACACCTAGGCTTTAGTTCCAGCAACATCTCTTCCTCATGTTTTTCTTGTGGTTTCTGTGTCTCACACGACCCAATTCTCTGATTAGCTAGTTTTTCTTCGGTCATCAATTATCATCTGTCTTCGAATGGCAAAACGGGTAGTGCTCATCTTGTCTTTAACTTACTTTTTGATGAATTCCCCCCTGTTCGGTTAAGATTTTAAACACAGTTACACAAAATGTTTTGAAACATCAAATTTACAACTTCTTTCAAACTGATAATAAGAAAGTGTAATTAAGAAAGGGTGATAGGCATTTCTTCAAACACTTTCATGGCATAATCAATGTATCCAATATTAAACCCAAATTTGTATTTGTAAAACCCATTTTTTTTACCAATTAGATTCAATCCCTAAAGCATGAATACATTACAAATTCCTTCATCGTGATGAAATCAGTACGAATACATGATAAAACCTCCATTAGTTTTTCGTATAACAGAACAATTATACGAAAAATTAGGGTCAGCAAATTTGAAATCAAATTTAAACTCAATCCTCAGATTTAATCGATAGAAACATGATTTCTGTTTATATTGATTCATGAAATTATTAGTACCAAAAAGAACTAACCTGGTGATGAATCAGAAGAAACTGAGGGAGAACGGAGAAGCGAAGAAAACCCAGTTTCTGTTCAGTTTTTTGTTTTGTTTTAAGTCTGTAAATTGGATCCCTTAAAGTTGCATTTATTTACAGAAAACCCAGTGCAAATACCAAATTTAGTCAGTTCATCTGACTGTTGAGTTTGAAAGTCAATTGATCTAACGGTTTAATAATCGATTGTCAGACACCAAATTGAGTCAGCGAATTTTAGAGATCTAACGGCTGATTTTCAAAGTAAGTTCATCTGACGGTTGATAGCGGAGACATGGAAATTTTTCCAGTTTCTGTTGTTGCTATTAAAAGGAGGAGATCTAACGGCTGATTTTCAAAGTCAGTTCATCTGACGATTGATAGCGGAGACACGGAAATGTTGTTAGTTTCTGTTTTTGCTATTAAAAAGGGGGAGATTCTTAGTCCCCCACAGAAGTAACGGAAGGAAGCACCTAAATCAAGCGTCTTGGTAGCTGATCGACATATGGAAACTGGCACACACCAAAAAATGGAGTAAAACACTAAAGAAGAGTTAATAGGTAATATGACACACAGAAAGGGGTGAGGTTTTGGGGGTTGATGAGTGCCAAATATTGCATATTCATACACCTTTTCATTGGCACTTAACTCATCTTTCGCGCTTCAAAGTCATATATTATCCCAAATTCTGCATTCTTACCATCTTCAAGAATAAATATTTGTATTAATTAATTTTGTGTTTTTAAGTACTAAATAAAGCTTGGAAAAATTGAGAAGACAAAAGAGAAGAAAGTTGGAAGCGTTGCAACCCGCTCGCGCATCAGTGGCAACCTGTTTACAAATTCATGGGATTAAACAACCCATGATCCAAAACCCAAGACCCAAATCCATTTCCACCTCACCCCCATTGGATTCTTTCCAAAACATCCACCTCACCCCCATTGGATTCTTTCCAAAACATCCACCTCACCCCCATTGTATTCCATTCTATCCATCAATTAAGAAAACATGTTTTGTTTAATTGTTGAGTGGTTTCTACAGTGAAATTCGGATCCCAAGTGTGAGAGAATTTTTGTGTATAAATAGAGAGGGTTGTTGTGTTGAAAACTCATCCAAGAATAGCTTGTTCATGTTAGTTTATCAAATTTCAATTTTGTTTTAATGTTCTTCATGTTCTAATTTCATTTGCTAGGGTTTAAATGAAGCCGTAACTCATTGGTATGTATTCATATCTTGTATCTTGTTCTTGAAAGTTTAGAATTGTTTAAAGATATAATTTAATCCAAGTTTGTCAACATCTTGCTCTCACAATGTATGCCATGTATCCATTGTAGTTAGAATATCTCTATGTTGATTATGCTACAACTCATGCTTAACCAAATATTGATCCTCAGATTAGTTGTGCTTTAATTAGACAGTTAATGCTTTGGAGAAATACTTTAGTTGTGATTAAATTATTCATCGGAGAAACACCTTAGATATACGGTAGACTTGAATCTGCTGTGAGGAAAAGAATAATATTACAAGTTGAATGCATATCATAAGTTAGTGGTGGATTTGAATACCCTAGTATCCATATTCTCAGTATTTACACCTTGATTTAATTGCTTACTTTAATTCAAATTACTTTCTGTTTAAGTCTTTGCCAATATCTCGTCGTATCGACAAAATCAAACCCCTTTTGGTTACTCTCTGAATCAATTCTAAGTAAGGATTTAGAATCAACTTCTACACTCTCCAAGTCTCCGTGGTTCGACCTGTGCTTGCCCTGTGTTGCTTGTCGACACTGTGCACTTGCAGTATACACAATAGTAGGTATCTTTCCGATCCTACCAAGTTTTTGGCGCCGTTGCCGGGGACTCGGTAGCGGTGTAGTTCATTTTTCATCTCCTGGAACTGTTCACATATCACTGTAGCACATATCACTGTTCACATATCACTGTAGCAGCGTAAATATTCACAGTCAATTTTACACTTTTTTTTTTTTTTTTTTTTTCATTTTTGCTTTTGCTTTAAAACTTCGAAACCCTAACTACCTCTTTTGAGCTCAACAGTGCTGAGTAGCTGTTATAAAGGCGAAGGAAAGGAAGCGAAAGAAGTTTTTATTTTAAATTAAAAAAAAAAAGAGTTTATTTTATTTATCTATTTTTAGTTTGTATTAGGATTCCTTTACTCTTGTAATTTTCTTTTTATTTTGCACCTTATTTTGGACTTTGGACTTGGACATTCTATTTTTATTTTTTATTTTTAAACCCTACGGAAGGGTATTATTAAATATCAACTATTTGCAGAGAAGGACGGTGATTACAATATCACCTCGGCCCCTCGGGTTCGTTCATGACATAGGAGTCGTGGCCCGAGTCGACAACAACGGTTCATCCCCCGTCTGGAACGGGAGGTAAGTTTGTCAAAACACTCGTGAATCCCTTGTTAGCGAGTTACTTCATATTCCTTCGTTTGCATATATGTTGAGGAATTGAATACTGGCTGTTTTATTTTCCTAGTAAAGGGCAAGGACTGGCCATACAAGATAAGAGTTCGGATTTCATCACCGTTTCTCTTCTTTCCCGCCTTAGGAAAACGATACCTAACGTGAACCTAAGCTTTAAAATTTGGAATAGAACGAGACCTATAAGGTAACGAGCTTAGTAGGAAAGTCGTTCGAAAAATATTGGTTACTCTCTAAGCATACTTCGAAGTTCATGACGGTTTCTATAAATTGAATGCGTGACTGCGCCGCCTTGTAATACGGTGAGGTCTTGGGTATCAAAGCTCTAGCAGCTTCCCTCGCCTCTATTCAATTTACTTAAACTCAGATTGATTCCAGAGAGGTTTACTCAGATTGTAACGAATTCCCTTTCTAAGGATTAGAAGCTGGTATAGAAAACAATCTAAGTGGAACCATCATGCTTTTTGTTTGCTAGAAATCAGTAGGTTTTCTGTGGTAGAGTCAGCCTTGTTTGCGATTGCATAGAACTTCCTTTCCGTTTATGATTTTTCTTCTTTTATTTTGTTTTTCTAATGTATGCCCGAGGTAATTAGAGAACGGGCTTGTCAAAAAAAAAAAAAACAATAATGAAAAAAAATATATATTGGTCTGTTTTCAGTGTGTACATCCCAATCTCTGCAACAAGCCTATTGCTAGTTAAAGATCATGTCAGGATTCTGGTCTGCATGTGGGGATGAAAACAAATCCATCAGAGAGCTTGCTTACGGGCATGCTTCATATTATGAGCCTCCAACAGACCATGATGTCAATAGTTATATGGAGTTTTATGGACATTTTCACCCTGTGGTGGATGATACATGGACCCTAATAACTACTCACACATGTATCATCCACCACAGGGTGAAAATGAACATCTTTACAGTGCCCAACTCTCACAATCATCACTTTTGGACCAGTTAGAAGCTAGAACTGCAGCTTTAGAAATGCAAATGCATGAATCTGTCGCATATAATTCTTCTAGGCAATCGGAAATCTATGCTTGTACCTTATGTGGAGGCTTAGGCCATCCTGCTGAGAATTGCTATATTTTGCATGATTTTAGGCAATCTAGAGAATATCATGAAAATCCAATATATGAAATGCCAACAGATTACAAAGATGATAGTCATTGGGACCATAATCAACCTTTCGAAGGTTGCGATCAGTATTTTATAGACCCTAATGACCCTGCACATATGTATCATCCACCACAGTGGGGAGTTGAAAATTTTTGTACTTCTCAATCTGTGGAGGAAAATATCAGACTCATCGAACAAAATAATGCTAGGAGTGTATTGCATGATAAACCATATAGCATTGATTATGAATTTCCTACTGTTGAAGACTCTCCTTCCATCGAACAACTTAATGCATTATTAAAAATGAATTTGATTCGTTTACAAAATGTAGGAAGGGAGAAATTTCAGGATGAAATGTTTGTTTGTCCTAATGAAATAAAAGGTGAAAATAGTATGCCTAGTCTTACTCGTGCAACTGATATTGCATATGAACCTGTTTTAAATGAAGGGACTAGAAATACTACGATTTTGAATAGGGAAAAGCATTTCTGTGATGATAATGATGATGATGTTATGTTAGAAGAACATGTTTTTACTGAAAATATTGTCGAACCTTTGGGTTCAGAGACAATAGGCTTCTCTACCTCGACCTTAATGAGTGATGTTTCTTCTAATGTTCCATATACATGGGATGTTGATACTGATCTTGAGCATGTGCAATTGTCCTGTGAACAAGAGCATGACACATTTCTTGTGTCTGACTTAGAAAATGTTAAATCTCCTGTCGACACTAATGATCTTATGCATGAAAATATAATTGACGTGTCTGATTCTATACCTAGGTCACAACATGATGTCTCTTTCGATTTGTCTATGCATGAGAATAAAACTTTGGATGATCATGAAACTGATTTGGGTCTTGCTGAATTGTTCTATGAATGTGAGCATGATGTAGCACTTGTAGATGACTTAGGAGATGTTAATGTAACTAATGATAATGGTACTCTTGATCTCATCCATATGAGCAACTTAGAGGTGCCTACTCTCCTGATTAAGTCACCAACTGATGGTCTTACAGTGGACCTAAGAATTGTTCCTTTGAAGTGTGCTGAATCGATGTGGTTGACAGTTCCAAACCTAGGGTTAGAGTTATGTGCATCTCAAATTCTTTTGGACTTTTTGTCCACTAAATATCCTGTTATTGAGAAGTCATATCTGGAATGCATTGATGTTTCTCTTCCCATCCCGAACAAAGCCCATTTTGAGCTAGACCTTCTGCGTGATGAACCCCTAAAATTGTTAGATTTCGTGCCCAAAAGTATTACTATTGAAAAATCTAGGTTTGGGGGTATCTCATTTTGTTTTACTTTCTCACTTGCATTTCTATCATATCATAATTATGTGAGATTGTTAAAATTTCTGCACTTCATGTTTTGGGTTGATCCTCAACTCTTTAGATTGCTAGTGTATGGTGAATCTTTGTATATAATCCAGTAGATATTGTTAAATCTTGTTTCATGAACCGGTTAAGTTGTATTTTGTATATATTTTGTGCTAACCAAATTTTTGTCTTATCACTCTTATTATTTGCTTTCAAAGCATTCATCCTTCTATGGTTAGCACCAACCTTTTTGCATTTGGTAATCTCTTTCCTTTGAATCTGTTTTTGTTCTCATGGTTTGTTGTTATTTCTGTCATCTTTTGAAACATTGAGGACAATGTTAGATTTAGGTTTGGGGGAGTATTTGCATATGGTGTTGTGAGTCTTTTGTTGTTATTTTTTATGACCAGCTGTGGAGCGGGTCTTTTGTAGGATCTTTTGTAGTCTTTTGCATCTTTTATGACCAGCTGTGGAGCGGGTCTTTTGTAGGATCCTTTGTAGTCTTTTGTATTTTTTTATGACCAGCTGTGTAGCGGGTCTTTTGTAGGATCCTTTGTAGTCTTTTGCATTTTTTGAGTCTTTTGTTGTTATTTTTTATGACCAGCTGTGTAGCGGGTCTTTTGTAGGATCCTTTGTAGTCTTTTGCATTTTTTTTTTGAGTCTTTTGTTGTTATCTTTTATGACCAGCTGTGGAGCGGGTCTTTTGTAGTGTGTTTACTATGACCAGCTATGTAGCGGGTCTCTAAAAAAAAAAATATGATCAGCTGTGTAGCGGGTCTAAAATAAAAAAAAAAAAAAAAATTGGTTACAAATTGTCAAGGTTCTACGAAATTCCGAAGTTCATCATCTACAGTTGAAGACCGAAGACGAAGACATTTCTATGATGCTCTGAAATTGGAGAAGGTTTTGTGGGTACATCTTTGGTAGGCCCTCACGAGACTACAACTCGTCCACTAGGGACACCTAGGGGTTTAAAGGCTTAGTGCATACGCTAAATGCATTCGAGAGACCAAATGACAGTGGTATAGTTAGGATTTATGGATTTCTGTTTCACTTGAGGACAAGTAAAATTCAGGTTTGGGGGTATTTGATGAGTGCCAAATATTGCATATTCATACACCTTTTCATTGGCACTTAACTCATCTTTCGCGCTTCAAAGTCATATATTATCCCAAATTCTGCATTCTTACCATCTTCAAGAATAAATATTTGTATTAATTAATTTTGTGTTTTTAAGTACTAAATAAAGCTTGGAAAAATTGAGAAGACAAAAGAGAAGAAAGTTGGAAGCGTTGCAACCCGCTCAAGATCGTGGCAACCTGTTTACAAATTCATGGGATTAAACAACCCATGATCCAAAACCCAAGACCCAAATCCATTTCCACCTCACCCCCATTGGATTCTTTCCAAAACATCCACCTCACCCCCATTGGATTCTTTCCAAAACATCCACCTCACCCCCATTGTATTCCATTCTATCCATCAATTAAGAAAACATGTTTTGTTTAATTGTTGAGTGGTTGCTACAGTGAAATTCGGATCCCAAGTGTGAGAGAATTTTTGTGTATAAATAGAGAGGGTTGTTGTGTTGAAAACTCATCCAAGAATAGCTTGTTCATGTTAGTTTATCAAATTTCAATTTTGTTGTAATGTTCTTCATGTTCTAATTTCATTTGCTAGGGTTTAAATTAAGTCGTAACTCATTGGTATGTATTCATATCTTGTATCTTGTTCTTGAAAGTTTAGAATTGTTTAAAGATATAATTTAATCCAAGTTTGTCAACATCTTGCTCTCACAATGTATGCCATGTATCCATTGTAGTTAGAATATCTCTATGTTGATTATGCTACAACTCATGCTTAACCAAATATTGATCCTCAGATTAGTTGTGCTTTAATTAGACAGTTAATGCTTTGGAGAAATACTTTAGTTGTGATTAAATTATTCATCGGAGAAACACCTTAGATATACGGTAGACTTGAATCTGCTGTGTGAGGAAGAATAATATTACAAGTTGAATGCATATCATAAGTTAGTGGTGGATTTGAATACCCTAGTATCCATATTCTCATTATTTACACCTTGATTTAATTGCTTACTTTAATTCAAATTACTTTCTGTTTAAGTCTTTGCCAATATCTCGTCGTATCGACAAAATCAAACCCCTTTTGGTTACTCTCTGAATCAATTCTAAGTAAGGATTTAGAATCAACTTCTACACTCTCCAAGTCTCCGTGGTTCGACCTGTGCTTGCCCTGTGTTGCTTGTCGACACTGTGCACTTGCAATATACACAATAGTAGGTATCTTTCCGATCCTACCAGGGGTCAGCCGAATCAAGCTTTGCAACTCGGGCGATTAAATCGTTCTTTATTCTTCGTTTTTCTCAGCTTTGATTACTCTCGTTGTCATTAATTCATGTGAAATTTAACCTCTAAACATAAATGATTGGTGTTTAATTCTTCTAGGTAATTCTTTACGTTTGATTTGCATTATTTTCATGGCAACAACTCAAAATTTCGAAATGGATTCATCTGTGGTGGATCATAATAAGATTTTGGAAGACAATCCTTCTATTGATTTGGTTAATGGAACTGATGAAAGATGTGCTATATGGAAATTCTCTCTAATAGGTAGACTGGATTTACTTCGTCTAAAATTTTCTGATGCTGTTTCAAATCTTAAATCACAATGGAAATTAGAAGGTCAATGTAAAATGATACCATTAGGAAAGGGGTTCTTCACTATTAAACTTGATAATGAAAGAGATCAAAATTACATTAAATCAGGTTTATGGGAAGTATATCATCAAACTTTATGGATT
The DNA here is from genome assembly GCA_023529315.1 of Papaver bracteatum. NCBI lineage: Eukaryota > Viridiplantae > Streptophyta > Magnoliopsida > Ranunculales > Papaveraceae > Papaver > Papaver bracteatum. Next base: position 338,894 of record JAJJWX010000045.1, on the reverse strand, counting down.
CGAAATTGGATACCAGATTTTCGACCAGAACTTCATAGAACATCTAATGAAATGTTATGGGTACATTATCCTGGATTGAGTTTGGAATATTGGGATGAACAGACTTTATTTACAATCAGTAAAGCTACTCTGAATTTTGAAAATGGTTTATATGCAAGGGTTCTGATCAAAATAGACTTAGCAAATAAAATTCCAAATAAACTTTGGATCAATACTAAGTTTGGAGGGTTTATGCAAAGTGTTATTCTAACTAAACTTCCAAAATTTTATCATCATTGCAAGATAGTTGGCCACCTACAAGCTGAATGTAGAGTGAAAGCATCATCTGAAGTAACACCAGGTGCCAACAAAGAAAAACATGGAGCTGCAACAACTAATTCCAAGCCAAAGTCACTTGAGAAAACTAAGGATAAAGGAAGCACTCAATCTCCCAGAGCACAAGTTCATCAAGAACAAGTCAAATTTGATATTTGCTTTACTCCAGCCCCTAAGGTACATCAAAATATTTTAAGTCCTCAAACAGTTAATATAACTTCAGGGAGATATGAAGCTCTCAATGCTGTAATTGAAGAGGAAGTTGATCCTCAAATAAATGAAGAAGATGGAAACTTATCTGCTGCAAAAGTCCAACAAGTAATTGAAGACAATACAGTAGAGAAGAGTGTTATAAATTTTATGAATGGTAAAGATGGATCAATTTCTGAGGAAAGAATTCCCGCAACAACTTGGTCAAGAATTATTCAGAAACCTTCCACTTCAAGCACTAAAACAATTACAAAATTTCAGCAGAAGGAAGGTCAAAGTAATCCCAAGACTCAGCAGATCAACACCAAATACAATTTCAGGAAAAATCAAGGTAAAGGGGGTACTAGGGACCTCCAAGCCTTACAATGAAAGTAATATTCTGGAACCTCAGGGGCCTAATAAGATCTAGGGCTCAGGATAAATTAAGGTCTTTAATAAATCAATTCCAACCTTCACTTGTCTTTATAGCAGAACCTATAATAAGTTGCAATGCAGCATTTTGAAATAAGTTAAATTTATCAGGAATGCATAATATGGCAATTCATAACTCTTTGCCAAATAAAAAAGGGAATATTTGGCTTTTTTGGAATAAAAATTTTCCCACACCAACAGTAGTCTCTATGTCAACTCAAATGATTACAGTCAACATTGGAGGCAGTCTGATATCTGGAGTACATGCTCATGTTGGAGCAATTCAAAGAAGAAGTTTATGGGCAGAAATGAAAGTAATAAATGAGATCAATCTCACTTGGTTAGCTATTGGGGATTTTAATGCCTTTTTATCTGTAGAAGAAAAATTTGGGAGGAGAGCTCCAAATACAAGAAATATGCTAGATTTCAATAACTGTCTGGACAAATGTGAATTACAGCAGGCCTCCAAATCAGGTTGTGCATTTAGTTGGTCTAATTGTCAACATGGAGCAAAAAGAATTCTATGTAACCTGGACAAAGCAGTTATCAATAATTTGTGGCTCCAAAAGCATGAAGGATGGAGTTATAAAGTTGGTCTGAGAATAACTTCTGACCACTCTCCTCTATTAGGGGGGGTGTGTTAGCTGTCCTAAACCAAAAAAATGTGCCTCAAAAGTTTCAAAAAATATGGATTGATCATCCCAATTTTTTAGAAGTTGTTAATAATTGCTGGTCTGAAGGAGTAGAAGGAAATCCATCATTTATATTTCAGACCAAGCTGAAAAAGTTAAAAAGGGTGTTGGTTGAATGGAACTGGAAAGTGTTTGGTAATGTAAATGTACAAATTCAAGAAGCTACAAAAGAAGTTCAAGAAGCAATAAAAATATCTGATGAAAATCCTAGGAATGAGGAATTCTTAGACAACTTGGTTAAGGCTGAAAATAAGTTTAATACAAAAGAAGTGCAACTCAGTACATTGCTCAAACTTAAAGCTAGAACTAAATGGGTCAAAGAAGGATCAACTAATACCAACTTCTTCCATACCAAGTTCAAAGTAAGACAAGCAAGGAATACCATTAGTGAGCTGGAAAATAACAACAATGAAATTGTTATTGATTAAGGAAAGATAGCAGAAATGCTAGTAAAAAAATTTGAAGAAAAATTTAAGTTCAAAGAAATTAGTATATCAGAATCATTATTGGATGTCATTCCAACTTTAATAACATCTGAGGATCAAGCAATGCTGGATGCAATTCCTTCTATGGAAGAAATCAAGGAAATTATCTTTAAAATAGATCCAGACAGCTCTCCAGGTCCAGATGGCTTCTCAGGTAGCTTTTACAAGGCATGTTGGCAAATAATTCAAGGTGATTTGGTTAATGCAGTTCAATTTTGTTGGCAAGGAAGATTTGTACCAAAAGTATTAAACTCAAATTTCTTAGTGCTTCTGCCAAAAGTTAAAAGTGCAAGATCTCCACAACAATATAGACCAATTGGGCTAAGCAATGTAAGTTTTAAAATTTTTACTAAAATCATTACATCAAGAATGTCAAGCCTCATGCATAAGTTTGTCTCTCCTCAGCAAGAAGCATATATCAAAGGGAGAAATATAAAAGATCAAGTTTTATTAGCATCTGAAATGATCAATGAAATGAAAAAGAAAAGAAGAAATGGAAACTTGGGTCTGAAAATAGATATATCTCAAGCTTATGACACTGTAAGCTGGAAGTTTCTTTTTCAAGTGCTCAAAAAGTATGGATTCTCAGATAATTGGTGTAAATGGTTAAATACTATCTTTGAGTCAGCTAAAATTTCAGTCATGCTCAATGGAGGGCCAAATGGATTTTTTTCTATGGGAAGGGGGTTAAAACAAGGAGACCCTCTTTCTCCAATTTTATTTATACTGATGGAAGATATTTTAAGTAGAAACATAACAAAGTTGGCGATGGAAGGAAAAATAAAGCCAATGGTAATAAGGGAAGGGATTCATCCTACTCACATGTTCTTTGCAGATGATGTTTTTATATTTTGCAATGTAGAAAAAAGAAGCATTCAAAACTTGATGAAGTTACTTGAAGAATATCAAGCCAACTCAGGTCAAATGATAAACAAACACAAAAGTAAATTTTTTGTGGATGGAACTTCAACAACATGAATAATGCAAATAAAATAATTAATGCAAATGGAAGTAAGATCTCTCCATGATAAGTATTTAGGTATAATTTTATATGCTGGCAGAGTTAAAATTGCAACAGTTTGGCTTATGGTAGAGTTGATGCAAAAGAAATTGGCTAGCTGGAAAGGAAAATTACTATCATTTAATGACATAATTGTTCTGATTAAGTCAGTGTTGTGCAGTATTCCTATTTACAGTATGGCAATCTACAAATGGCCAAAATCAGTGATAAAAATCTGTGAAAATATTATCAGAAATTTCTTGTGGTCTGGGGATGGTGAGATCAAAAAAATTCAAACTCTCTCCTGGAAGAAAGTATGCTATCCTTACAGTGAAGGGGGCCTTGGTCTACAAATATTAGAAGTTCTTAATAGAGCTCTGTTTATGAAGATTTTGTGGAGAGTACTTAGCTCAAATGCTGAATGGGCACTCTTCATAAAGGCTAAATATCAAGATAAACATCACCAATGGAAAAATATTTGGCAACTTTCATCTATTTGGCCAGGATTAAAATGGGCTTGGAATTATTTGAAGGAAAATATAAGGTGGTGTGTAGGGAATGGAGAAATGATTTCTTGCTGGTTTGATCCATGGCTAGGCAATGCTCTCATTATTCAAGAAGTTGGTTTCAATGAGTATATAAAGCAAAATATTAACTTAAAGGTCTCAGATTTAATTCTTGAAGGAAAATGGAACATAGCTGAAGAACTTAAGCAAATGCTTTCTCATTACTCTCTGCCAGAAATTGGAATTGGTGATGACTGCTTAATATGGAAAGGAGATATAAAAGGTAATTCACTACTGCTTCTGCAATCACTTTAATAAGAAACAAAGAATAACCTTTGAAATGCTACAACAAGATTTGAAATTCTTTCTTGCATCCATCTATAACAAGCAACATATGGAAACTTATACAAGGTGTTTATGTGGATGACCCTGTAATGGTGGAAAGAGGGTTTGAACTTACATCCAGGTGCTGCATTTTTGAAGAAGAGCAAGACAATATGCAACACTTGTTATGATCTTGTAAGTTCAGCAGACAGATTTGGCAGTGGATATGCCTTGTGTTCAATGCTAAAAATCCTAATTATTTTGAAGATGTTTGGATCAGTGCAAAAAATTACAGCCCATTTATTAAAGAATGCTGGATAATAGCAGCTTGTGCAATAATGAAAGAGTTGTGGTTTCAGAAAAACAATTTATGGTTTGACCTAATAAAACCAAATCTTCAAGGTTTCAAGGCAAGAATCAAGAAAATGATATATGAAGGGAGCCTCAGAATGAAAAGTTAAAAATGGAATTCATACATGGATAATCAGGTAATCCAGTACTTCAACCTTGAGCCAAGAAATGTCAAATTCCAAAATATTAAGGTTTATTTCTGGAGCCCACCTTGCTTTGGTTATATTATGTTCTGTTGTGATGGGGCATCAATTGGAAACCCTGGATTTGCTGGATTTGGAGTTGTAATTAGAAATCATTCAAGTCAAGTGCTGGGAGTGATATCTGGTGGAATTGGTATTGCTACAAATTATTTAGCAGAAGTGTATGCAGTAATAAATGCAGTGGAATTGGCTGTTGAATGGAAGATGAAGAAAACAATCTTAACTTCTGATTATAAAACAGTCATAACAGAGTTTGAAGACAACAAGATGCCCTGGTTTGTAAACATGAGGTGGAACAAGGCAGTGAAACACATTAAAGACATCAAATTATGTCACAACTACATGGAAACCAACTTTGCAGCATATACAACTGCTAAAAGAGGAGCAAGACTACCAGCAAGACAAATATAATTTTATGAAGGAAGACCAAGTTTTTTTAGCAAGAGTAGAACAACCAAATGTTGAGTATTATAGAATATGCAAATGAAGTTCAGTTTTAACCAATACTTCAGGATTTCATTGGGCTTTAAACTTGGTATTTTCTTTTGCTCTTTGGGCCTATATAGTTGGCTCTGTTAATTTTTTAAAAGTTCTCTTGTAACCTCCAATTTTTTGGTCTTATTTTTTCAATTAATAAATATATATATATGATTCAGAAAAAAAAAACAAGACACACAAAAACTGACTCAAGACAAGAAAATCTCTATTCCTAGAAAGAAATAATATAAAAATCTGCTTCCTTGTTCCACTTATGGATAGTATGTGTTAACAGAAAAGCATTCATACACTCCTAGCTATTTAAACTCGAAGATATGGAGATCTTTGGTGTTTAATAATATTGGCAGAATAATTAGAAACATATCATGCAAAAATGGAATTAGAAGAAGAACAAAACTTTCCTTATTCAAAATGATTATGTACTCTTCCATTCCAATTGCTCCGACCCATCAAAGTTTTCGTCAATTTTGGAGTGAAAGTAAGTTTTTTTTTTTTAAATAGTCAAAGGCCTTCAAAAAGGCTAATGGTCCTCCTCAACTGTTGGAAGGATCCAAACAGGGGGTGTAGACCAGTATATGGTACAATTGTTTTGTTTTTTCCATTGAGCTAGATCACGAGCCACAAAGTTGCAATAGCGAGGCTGGAAACTAAAAATACAAGCAGATAACTTAGAAAATAAAAGTAAAATATCTTTAAAGATAACATCCGTTCGCGAGTCTCCATCAAAATTTCCAGCAGAAAATTGGTCGATGAGAGCTTTCGTATCACTTTATATGATGATATGAGTTAAGTGTTGTTCAACTTCTTTCTTCAGAATTGCCCAGATGGCTCTTGCTTCATATTCTTCAGCAAAATGAACATCAAAGACTAAGGAAGCATAAAAGGTTTCTTTTCTTAAAAAATCTCGCATCATATACCCCGCACCATTTGCTCCAGAGATATCATCAAAAGCACTATCAGTATTACATTTAATCCAACCAAAGGAGGAGGGCATCCATTTATCACAAATACTGACAGTCATGGCAGAAGAGACACTCAAATTGGAATTCCTAATTTTCCTAGTGAGGAGCAAAGTTCTGGATCTAGCTAGGACAACAGTAAAGTTTTTCTTAGTGTTTTGAAAAATGAGGTTGTTTCTACTTGTCCAGAGAGACCATAAGATAGCCACAGAGAAATATTGATCATCCTCATGGAGTTTAGATTGAGGATCAATTAACCATAAGAGAAGCCAATCAACAAAAGATTTATTTTGGAAAAACTGAGTGTTTATTTTGAAATCAGAGATGAACCAGACTCTACTAGCAAAGGGACAAGTGACCAAAGCATGCATAATAGTTTCTTGAGGATCAGAACACCTATGACAATCCACATTATGCATATGCATTCTAGTGTGAAGAATAATTCTAGAGGGAAAAGAATTTATAGCTGCTCTCCATAAAAAAACCTGAATTCTATAAGGAATTCTAACTTTCCAAATACTCTTCCAAAGATTTTTACCAGGGGAAGGCCTAAGTCCTCTGAGCCCCAAGTAGGCAGATTTCGAGGAAAAATTGCCATTCTTTGAAAGATCCCAAGCCCTCCTGTCAGGAGTGCAAAGATGGCTTAAGGGAATAATGATAATATTCTGAACATAAGCATTATCAAAGTGGGTGTTAAGTCTAGACACATCCCAACTTCTAGTCTAGGAATCAATAAAATAAGCAACTTTCATACTAGGATCAGGAGGAACCAGAGGGTTGGGTGTGGTAGAACCCAGAGAAGGGATCCATTTGTCACACCATGGATCAATAAATTGAACATCCCCAACAATCCAATAAATGAAAGGTTTTATAAGTTCTTTTATGGCATGCAGGCACTTCCAAGTCCAAGAGACTTGGCATTACACTTAGCATTCAAGAAGTCAGTTTTGGGAAAATATCTAGCCTTAAGAACAGTGGAAAGTAAGCAATTAGGATTTTCTAGGATTCTCCAGGCATTCCTGGAAAGCATTGCTAGGTTGTTTAATTCAGCCTTCCTGAACCCCAAACCTTCTTCAGCTTTGGGAGAACATAAAATATCTCAACCAATGAGGCACAATTTTCTACACCAGAACTTGCAGAGATGGGAATCCATTTGTTTACAAAGATGTTTAGGAATAAGAAAAGCACTCATTTGAAAAAGAGGAATAACTTTGCCAATATGCTTGATTAGAGTAGTTGTAGCATCTTGGGATAAGAGCTTATGAAGCAAGATAGAAATCCTGGCAACAATAGCTTGGAGAATGCCCATATGGGTCTGTATTTTAGAAGCTTGGAACACAATTGGAGTGCCAAGATATTTTTCTCATAAATCCCATCTTTGGATATCTAAAATGTTAGCCAAAAGAGCTTTCTTATGCTCAGGGATCTTCCTGCTAAATAGAATACAAGATTTTCAAAGTTGATTTCTTTCCCAGAGGCTAGGCAATACTTTTGAAGATAGTCTTTTATGACATGAATTGTTTTTGAAGTAGCTTTAGAAAACAAGAGAGAATCATCACCGAACAAAAGGTGTGTCATTTCAGGGGCATCTTTACAGATTTTAATGCCTTCTAGGATACCCTTCTTCTGGAGACTATCAATATAAGAACATAGAGCTTCGGAGCAGATGATATAAAGGTATGGAGAAACGGGATTTCCCTGTTTGAGCCCTCTTTCAGGTTGGAAAAAGCCAGTTGGGCTACCATTGAGAACGACATAATAGGATATAGTAGAGACACACTGGTTTATCAGTTTAACCTAGTGGTTAGACAGACCCATTTTAGTTAAGACCTTTTCAAGAAAATCCCATTCAAGCTTATCATAAGCCTTAGAATGTCAAGTTTAATGGCAGTTATGCCCTCAACTTTATCATTATGATTGACAACATATATGGCCTCATTATCTAACATAATATTATCAGAAATACTCCTTTTAGGGATAAAGGGACTTTGATTTTTGGAAATTATGTTGTTCATGAAATGTTTTAGTCTATTAGCCAAAGTTTTAGAAAGAATTTTATAAATAAAATTGCAGAAGCCTATTGGCCTATATTGAGTGACCAATTCAGCAAGATGGGCTTTGGGTATAAGAGCTATATTGGTATGATTGAAAACCTTAGCAATATTACTTATTCTAAAGCAGGTTTGTGTCATATCAATAACAGCTTCTCCCACAATATCCTAATGCTTTTGGTAAAAAAGGCATGTAATTCCATCAGGACCAAGAGCCTTTTTCCCTCCCATTTGAAAGACAACATTCTTAATTTCCTCTGGAGTTAGAGGCATATTTAAGGATGTGTTGTCCTTATCAGAAAATTTAACAGGAAGATCAGCAAGAATTTCATATTGAAATTGCTTGGGATGGGAGGAGTAAAGGCTTTTGAATTAATCTATGAAAGAATTTCCAATACTATCTATATCAGTTAGAATAGTATTTAAGGAGTTTTTTATCCAGCTAATAGAATTTCGTTTTCTTCTAAAGAGAGTAACTCTGTGGAAATATGGTGAGTTTCTGTCACCTTCCAAGATCCAGACCTCTCTAGATTTATCTTTCCAATATAATTCCTCTAGATTATACAGATACTCTCGCCTAGCTTTGAGTCTAGAGGTATTACTAGTATCAGTAGTATTAGACAGTTGGAGGTCATCTAATTCTTTCTTGATAGTTTGAATATTACCAAAGGAAGATTTATTCTAATCTCTTAGGCCTTTCTTAGTACTTAAAAGTTTAAGTTTGAGCTTGTAGACAGGGGCGCCTACCACATTTACAGACCAAGAGTTAGCAATAATGTATCTGCAAGTAGGATCCTCTATCCACATTTCCATAAAGTGAAAAGGTCTAGGCATACAAATATCCTCATAATCAAAACTTATATGCATTTGGAAGTGATCAGAAGAGTCCCTAGGGAGATTGTTGACACAAAGTTCAGTACAAATATCTTCAGTTGTTTGGTTAATGAGACATATATCCAATCATTCAAGAATTAAATCAGGACCTTGTTGCATGTTGGACCAAGTAAACCTAGGTCTAGAGTGTAGTTGCAGGATTTCCTACACTACACCCTTGTCAAGAATCTATGAAAACTAAGTCATAATTGTGAATAAACAACAACACTTTTATTAATTCACTTTCAGGAAGATTTACAAGAAAGATCAAAACTCAGAAGTACAACTTTCTTTCTGGAGTTTCTCTCTCCTCAAAATTCTCTCAGCTCTCAAAAATACATCATCCTTTTCTGGATCTATCGTGCCCTTTATATAGGAAAATATATAGTGGAAGACAGCTAAGATTTCCCCTTAATTCGGGTCTACTCTGCGATCTTATCGCGATCGTTACAATATTTCTCTATCGCAAGTATGATGACCATCGCAGGATCAGTCTTGTTCTTCTTTTATTTCTTCCATCGTCAGTTTCTTTTAGTTGTTCTGTAACGCTCGTGAAATGTCGTTGAATAATCGTCAGTGATGCTCGTAGAAATGTTGTTAATATCGCAGGAATAGTGTTGTAGCGATATTCTGGTACTACCTCTTGCCTCTTCTCATGTATTTTCTACGAAGAAGAGAAGATCATGAGAATTAATATTCTTTTATTATTTTTCGCAACTTCTTCTCCCTTTATACTTTCTCCTCGACAAGATCCCGTTAATCCAGCCTTTCTTACACGTGTTGTGAATCCCTTCATTTACTGACACGTTTCTACTCCATAGGTCCACTCCCCTTTGCCTATAAAAGGTTGAACTAATCTTCAAAATTAATTTTACTTTTATGTTTCTTCATCTTCTTCATTTTCCGTCTGCAACTTTGCCTCTTCTTCATATTCTTCTGCTACTGTTCTAATAGAGTCCTCAAGGTTTGTTTCTTGATTTATGTTGTTTATTTAAAGTCAGTTTATGCTTTCATTCTCCAATCTTTCTTATCTCCTTTTTATGTCTTCTTTTTAGCGAAAAGATTTCTAACACACAATCTACTACACACAACCCTAATCCTCGCAAGAGACCGACTGAGAAGAGGAAGAAAAGTTCTGCGAATGATAAGGTAGTAAGAAACATCCTTTATTTTTTAATAACAATATTGTTGCCTCTATTTCTTATCTGGGTTATTATTCGCAGAATGACGTGAATCCTGATAAACTTCCCAAAAGGTCTCGCCATTTTAAGACACTCGGGGAAAATCTTATTATGCCCCCATTAACATCTGTGAAGATTACTCCCACACCATCGCAACCAAATCTTTCTTCTCCTATCCGCGAGAATATTGATGTTCATACCTTTACCCCTTCTGACACTTTGACAAACCAAGCTTCTAAAGCTGCTGCGACTGAAGTTCCTTATAGTCCTTTGCGGCCTTCAAATGTTGTTTTTCCACATACTCCTCCTGATAACTCAACCACCACAAATGATCGCCAACTTACTCTCACTTCTATTTCACCTTCTAAATCCTTTCCTTCATCAAGCGAAACTTTCGCAGGTGTTGATATTGCTTTTAAAGTCTTGTCTAATATTTTAGACAATGCTAGAAAATATTCCACTGATCCTCTTCAACAGGAAGCTTGCAAGACTCTGTTTAAGTATCTTGGATCTGATCGTAATGATTCACGAGCGGCTTTAGAGAATGAGATTGAAGTTCTGAGGAAAACTCTTCAAGCTAAAACTGCTAAGTGTGATACCTTGAATCACATCCTCCGTAACTCTTCTCTTGATTGCGAGAATCTTCGCAGAAAAAATGACGAGCTGAAAGATATATTTTTCTTGCCTCTGCCATTTTTTATTTTCTGTTTCATATACATATTTTTTGTACTTAGACCTCCTTCTTAAATTCTTGATTCATATATTAGTTTCAAATCGGGCTCGTTTCATAGAAAGACTCAAATCTGAATCTATTGCTGAAGAAGTTCGCGTTGAAAGAGATTCTTGGATAGATCAACATACTAGAATAGACAATCTGGACACTTATTCAATTGATAGCATAAATAATCTTACTAATGAGAACAATCAATTATTGCAAAGGCAGAATTTTTTGAGTGGCTAGCTTGATCGCCTCTCATATTTGTTTTTTAAGGCTAATTTGGCGATGAAATCTTTATCAGATGAGAATAAAACCCTGTCCCAAGAAAAACATAGATTTTCAAGATTGATGATGGTTTCCTCGCAGCAAATAAGTAACCTTCAAAATACATGTAATAGTCAAGAGCAATCTCTTCATTCTCTTAAGAAGGAGCTCAAGGAGTTAACCGAATCATCTGCCGCCGAAAAGGATAAGCTTATCAAGGGTAGATTAACTCTTAGTTTAAGAGACATCGAACTTCAAGACCAATACTCTCAGTTGAAGGAATCTCATTCTTCATTAGCAAAGGAAAATTCATATCTTCGCAACAAAGAAGAAAACATGAAATCTCGTCTGAAGGGTATGGTTGGAGATAAATTCGATGATGCCATGAGTCAGTGGGAGAACTGTTTATTTGCTTTAATCCAAAATTTAACCTCGCAAAAAGAAGGTAGTCAATTGACTGCCTCTCTCGTTGATCTTCTCATAAAATATTATATTATGTTCCTTGTGAGATTCTTGTCTAACTGATTTTTTATTTTGTTGCTCGCAGAATCCGAAAGAAATCTTCATTCTACCATCACTGATCTGACCGCTACATTGGATAAAGTTCGCAAAGAAAATAAATCTCTTGCTTCTAATTGCCTTAGTGCTCACGATAAAGCAGAAAGAAGACTTGATTATCTTGAATACTTTAAGAATATAGAAATTAGGAATCGTGAAAGAGCTCTTGTTCTCCAAGTCCATCTTAGGGCTGAAGTTCTCGTGAACAATATTCTTCTTCCCTGTTCTCTTTCTCCTGTTTTTGTCCCTCCTCTAGAGGTTGATGATGATGAAATTCCTCTTCCCATGGATAAAGAGTTAGAGTTTACTAACGATGAATAAAATACCACTCAATAAGATCAAGAGGATGGTGAAAAAGAAGAAAAAAGTCCTCCAAAAGAAGTAATCGTTGATGAAGAATCCAGAGAAGAAGAAGCTCGCGGTGAAAAGGATGCTGATGATGTTGATGAATCTGACAAGAACAATAAATTTGGCGAGGCTTGAATTTTTCTTTTGTTTTCTTTTCTTTCTTCTTTCTTGCGAGCTATGTAATCTTCGAGACTTCTAGAATTTTAACTTTCGATTTAGCTTACTTTAAATATTTTCAAGTAAGATAATGTAATCTTACTTCTCTGTTCCCATTCTTGCCCTTCATTATCTTGCTTGAAATGGTGAATATTCATTATCTTATTTAATAAATTGTGTTGCTGCATTTTCGCGATAATATGAATACATCTGCGACATATGTAATACTGTTGCGCTTTTCTGAAAAATTCTGATGGAATCTGCGATTTTAAAAATTTGCCTCCTTATATATAATTCTGCGATGAATGAATGTTTCCTGCAATCTTAAAGTAGAATAGTTAATTGGTAAGATTATTCTTTTGGTCTTATTTTTCCTTCCTAGTTAAAGGTCTTATTTTGCTAAACTTTTTCTGTCTGCGACAAAATCGCAGGATATCTTAACGTCTGCATGTAAAGACCCTTTGATCTTGTATTATCCATGTTTCTTTTAAAATCTTTGTGACAATATGATAAGCATACATTCTCTTGCAAGAATTTACCCTTATGACATTGCCGTCTTGCGATGAAATCGCAGGACGTTTTTACACTTTTATGTAAAAACCCATTGATATCATCTTAACATTGCTCCCGTGGCTTGTTTTCTCTGCATTATTTACGTCACGCGACAATATGATAGGCCTAAATGTTCTTGCGATCATAAAGCCCCATGACATTGCCGTCTTAAGACACTTATCAGCTCCCTAATGGAGGGTTCCGCCCTTATCTTCCCCCTGGTTGCCCCTTCATGGAGGGAACATCAGCCATACAAGACTAGCTCTCCCCATCCAGATTTTCCAACAACCAGTTGTGTTCGCATCCTCTTGTCCTTTATTCCTATATGGATTATAGTTACAAGACTACACCCTAAGTGGGGTTTTCTTCAGGCCAAGTGCATTGTAGCCAAGACTTACCAAGGATGGCAAGAGAGTTTCGTACGCTCCGGGCACCCTTGGCTCAATCGTGTACCTCGGCGCCTTGGTCATACTCTGCACTTCTTGGAAGAGATTCTCAGTCGTCCAACCAGGGTATAACCTTATATAGTTGGAAATCCAAGATCTCTCTCCCAGATAGGTTTTCTTTAACCCCATCGTCTGCATGACTCAGGTTCCAGCAGCGGTATAACCTTATCGTTGAGTCATGTCAAGATATACCCCCTAATATGACGCGCTATTAGGTCTTACATTTGCCTCTTACGAAATTTTATTCGCGAACTAGGGTGCACGCCATAAAGGTTTGTCCCATTCTTTTAATCTCTGCGAAATTTTATTCGCTATTCTTGCGATGATGCTCGCATAAATTATGAAAGAGGAAGAAGAATTTTTTAATTGTTTCATCTTACATTTATACTTCTTACCTCATAAAATTTGCTACTGATAATACCTTTTCAGAAACAATATATTCCATAGTCTATCAAGTCTTTGCCCAACATCTCTTCCCTCTGGATCCATTAATTTGTATGCTCCATTTCTAATTATCTCTTTAATGATGTATGGTCCATCCCATTTTCTCGCTAGTTTTCCACCACTTTCTTGCTGATATTTTGTTGTTTCTCGCAAAACTAGATCGTCAGGCTGGAATTGACGTTTCTTGACTCGTTTGTTGTACTCGCGAGCTAATCTTCTCTGGTAATTTTCCATATGTTGTAGAGGTTTTTCTCTATTTTCTTCTAGTTCATCTAACTCATGTAAAATCATGCCAGCACTTAGATTTTTCTCCCATGCCTCTCTTTTTGTTGTTGGGATAGCAACCTCTATTGGTAGAACAGCTTCAACTCCATATGTTAAACAAAAAGGTGACATTCCAGTTGCCTCTCGTCTAGTTGTATTATATGCCCATATTGCATTATGTACTTGCTCGCACCATGATTTGTGATAACCTTCTAACTTATTTTTCAAGATGTCTGCGATTGTCTTATTAGTTGCCTCAGCTTGAACATTTGCTTGTGGATATAAAGGAGTTGACTTTCCACATTTTATCTTAAATACATTAAGAAGCAATTCGATATTCTTCCCTTCAAATTGCTTTCCATTATCAGACATCAACCTGTCTTTGGGATCCCAAATCTGCAAATTATATTTTCAAATATGAACGTAAAAATGTCCTTATCGCGGATGTGCTGTACTGCCTTAACTTTTCCCCATTTTGTGAAATAATCTATAGCAACAATTAAATATCTTCTTTGTCTAGAACCAGGCACAAATGGTCCCACAATATCCAATCCCCATTTTCCAAAAGGCCATACGCTTGACAAAGATGATAATGGTGCTCCTGGTGCATGTATCTTCTTCCCAAATCGCTGACAATCTTCACAACGCCTTGAAAGTTGTTTTGCATCATCATGCATATATGGACAATAATAACCCTGCATTTTTGTTTTATATGCCAAAGATATATCTCCGCTGTGATTACCAGCATCACCACTATGCAACATTTTTAACACCTTTTGTCATTCTTCTCTCGTCAAACATCTTAGCGATGGTCCATTAAATGATCTGCGATATAATACCCCACCCCTTAGTTCATAATTGGTTGCTCTACTTTTTAATTTATGTGCTTCTAATCGATTTCTGGGAATTTATCCTATCGCCAAATAAGCATGAAGATCTGCTCGCCAATCTGTAGCATTATTCCCTATTTCTTCCTCGCCAGATTCTACCATCATTATATCTACCTATTCTTCTTCTTTGTTTATCGCCGGTTGCAAAAGTGTTTGAATTTTTATGTATCTCGCAAGTGGGTTTGTCATCATAATTTATATGAAAGCAAAAGCATCTGCAAGTCTATTATCTTTCCTTGATATGTGTCTCCATTTTATTTTTGGAATTCTCGCAGACAATTCTTCAACAAGTTTTTTGTACTTCTTCAAAGATGGTTCATTTGTGGTATACTCTCCTTTTATCTGGCGAATAACCAATTGTGAATCACTGGTGATTCTAGCATTTTCCAACTTCATTTCTATCGCAAATTTCAATGCATGGATTACAGCTTCATATTCTGTCTCATTATTAGTGGATGCAAATTCCAATCTAAATGAAAAAGCTGTTTTTTCTCCTTCTGGTGAAATAAAGGCAACTTCAATCCCATTTCCTTCTCCATTTGACGATCCATCCACTAATATTTCCCATCTGCCAGGTTCTGTTAATAGATCTTTTGGGTCTCCATGTTCTTCTTCTATATCCATCATCTCTTCTACAGCTTCATCATCTTCTAAAGGAAATTTAGCTAAGAAATCTGCGATAACTTGTGATTTTGGCGAAGATAGAATTTCATATTGAATATCAAAATGCCCTACTTGCGCATTCCATCTTTCAACTCTTCCTGATCTTTTTGAATTTTTCATCACCGATTCAATTGGCACTCTCGTTAATACTTTGATCTTATGCGCTTGGAAGTAAATTCGAAGCTTAAAGGTTGCGTGTACCAATGTTAGAATTAGTTTCTCAATCTTTGAATAATTTCTCTCTGCTGAATTAAATGTTTTGCTGATATAATAAATTAGTTTTTCTACCCCTGCGTCTACTCGCAATAACACAACACTTAACGCATATGGAGTTGTTGCGAGATAGATCAATAATTCTTCTCCCGGTTCAGCTTTCTGTAATATAGATATACTCGCCAAATGTTCTTTTATTCCTTGAAAAGATTTTTCGCATTCATCTGTCCACTTGAATTTTGCTCCCTTCTTGAGTATATCGAAAAAATGTTTACACTTGTCTGAAGATCGCGAAATGAACCTTCCTAGTGAGGCTAAGAGTACATTTAGTTTTTGCACATCTTTTACCGTCGCAGGAGTTGGCATATCGCTAATTGCTTGTACCTTTTCTGGATCAACTTGTATTCCCTATTTTGACACAATATACCCCAAAAAATTCCCTGAAGTTACTCCAAAGGTACACTTATCAGGATTCACTTTAATATTGAATTGCCGCATTTGATCGAAAATCTCTCTCAAATCTTGCACATGATTCTCAGCTTCTTTGCTTTTGATCAGCATATCATCTACATACACTTCTAATGTTTTGTGGATCCATTTTGCAAACACCTTTTCCACCATTCTTTGATATGTTGCGCCAGCATTTCTTAAGCCAAATGGCATCTTTGTATAACAATATAATCCTCTTGGAGCAAAAAATGCAGTATGTTCTTGATCTTCCTCAGCGAAGGGGATTTGATTATATCCTTTATACCCATCCAATGATGATATTCTTGCGTTTCCTGCTGCTGATTCAACCATTTGGGGGATATCTGGCAACGGAAAACTATCTTTTGGACATGCCTTGTTTAGATCCGTAAAATCTATGCAAATTCTTATCCTTTTGTTCTTCTTTGGGACCACCAACATTTTTGCAATCCATTTTGGATATTTTGCTTGTCTTATAATTCCTGTGTCGAGCATCTTCTGTAATTCTTCTTCTATTTGAAAGTGATATGTTGTTGCGATCCTCCTTATTCTCTGCTTAAATGGTCTTATGTTTTTGTTGATTTCTAATTTATGACATGCTATTGACGGGTCTATCCCTGGCATCTCATCCATGTTCCATGCGAAGATATATGCATATTCTCGCAAAAGATTTATAGTTCTTTCTTCCTCATCTGCCTCCATTCTAGTCCCAATTTTCAGCATTTTAGGTTTTTCTTTACTTCCAATATTTATTTCTTTTGTTGGTTCAGCAGCAGTGTAACCGGCTTCAGGTTCTCCCATTGGTGTTGGCATTTTCATAACTCTCGCGAACTCATCTCCTTCTCGCGAAACTTCACTTGGTATCCCTTTTCCTTCTTTTGCCCTTATCATGTAAATTTTAAATTCTTCTTCTTTCTTTACTTCTCTGTTCAATTTTCTGCGATCTTTTCGCAGCTTTGGACGTTCTTCAGAATTTCTTACTTCAATTTGGTAGCACAATCTCGCGAAATTCACATCTCCTCTAATTTCTCCAATTCCACTAGGCATAGGAAATTTAACACATTGATGTAATGTTGAAGCCACAGCCTTGATTGCGTGTATCCACGATCTTCCCAGTATCATATTGTACGGCGATTCCACATCTACCACACATAATGATATTTGTGTTTCAATTTCTCCGAGTGGAATTCGTACCATTATCTCGCCTTTAGGTTTTGTTATGGACTTTCCAAAGCCATGAACATAATACGTTGAATAAGACATTTCTTCATCCTTATATCCCATCTTCTTGAAGGTATGATAAAATATCATGTCTATAAAACTTCATGTATCTACTAAAGTTCTATTCATAGCCCATTCTTCTTCAGATTTTATCGATTTCTCCTTTCTCATTGGTATAGTGGTTACTGTGACCACCAATGGAGATGTATGACTTGAATCTTCTTCTGGTATTTCTGCTGCTGTAAACGTGATTTCTTGTTTTTCCCAATCTTTCAATGATGATATCTTCTCCACTGTCATAATCTTACTTCCTTCAAAATCCCGTTTATGTATCCTTCCTTTAACATTTTCATGAAATTTATCAATCATTTCTCTTGTTATTACATCACCTTTCAATTTTCTACAATTCTTTTTGATTCTGATCATTCTTCCTTCAATTTTCTCACCGATTTACTTTATGATTTCCCTAATCTTGAACAATTTTTATCTTCTTCTTCGCTTTTTCTTCTATTTTCGTTAATTCAGTCCTTGTTTAGGGCGCCAAAATGTAGTTGCATGATTTCCTACACTACACCCTTGTCAAGAATCTATGAAAACTAAGTCATAATTGTGAATAAACAAAAACACTTTTATTAATTCACTTTCAGGAAGATTTACAAGAAAGATCAAAACTCAGAAGTACAACTTTCTTTCTGGAGTTTCTCTCTCCTCAAAATTCTCTCAGCTCTCAAAAATACATCATCCTTTTCTGGATCTATCGTGCCCTTTATATAGGAAAATATATAGTGGAAGACAGCTAAGATTTCCCCTTAATTCGGGTCTACTCTGCGATCTTATCGCGATCGTTACAATATTTCTCTATCGCAAGTATGATGACCATCGCAGGATCAGTCTTGTTCTTCTTTTATTTCTTCCATCGTCAGTTTCTTTTAGTTGTTCTGTAACGCTCGTGAAATGTCGTTGAAGAATCGTCAGTGATGCTCGTAGAAATGTTGTTAATATCGCAGGAATAGTGTTGTAGCGATATTCTGGTACTACATAGAGAAACTAGGAACATGCAGATTGAAAACAAAACAAAAATTTCTAAGATTTTCAAAGTCAAGATCATCTATTTCTAGGCCACCATTTTTATCTTCAATTCCTAAAAGAGCATTAAAATCTCATATAAAGAAGACAGGTTCATTTAAAGGGGCATTAGTCTGTTGACAATGTTGTTCCCAAAAAGCTTGTCTTAGGCTACTGTTGGGTTCACCATACATGAAATGAATATGACAGGTCTTAGAATGAATGATGTCAGTGGAAGTAACACAGATCCCCCTCATACTGGATGAAACAATGTTGAGATGAACTTCCTTATTCCACGCAAGAGCAAGACCACCACTTCTACCAACACAAGAGATGTTAAAAGTACAAGGAAAACCCATGTTTCTTAATTTTTTAGCTGCCATAACTTTATTCATTTTAGTTTCCGAGAGGAAAATGATATCAGGGTTGAGATTCCTATAAAGTAAGATAAGCTCTTTATTAGCTGATTTTTTTCCAAAACCTCGAATGTTCCAAGCAATCATATTGATATTATTGACAGGAGAATGATTTAAGGTATTGTATGCAGTATCAATTAAAGGGTTTGGGTGAGGATGACTTACCTGAGTGGTAGAGTCAGAAACACCACCAAGAGAGGCACTGGTACCATCATCACTTTGAGAAGCATTTTGGGAAGAGTCGATACTAGAACTAGCTGCATTGAGATGAGAATTATTGCGGACACCATTATTTCTTGGGGAATTGTCAGCGGGTACATTATAGCTCCCAAAAGAGTTAAAAACTGGATAGGTATTGAGTGAACATGTAGAGAGGTTAATGGATGGTAAATCCCCCAATTTGGTAATTGGAGGACACAGTTGAGCATAATTAGGTTCAGTAGAGGTTTGATTCTCAGGGATAACCACTATACTATACAAATTAGAATTAGCTCTGGTAAGTTTTCTTAAATCATCCCTGGGGTTAATTTTCCTTTTGAGATTTTCTAGAGCATCTTGTTCAGCTGAGTTAACAGTTCATCTAGTGATGATTTGACTGGTATTTGGGATAACAATACTTTTGAATCTTCTAGATGAGTTTATAGTACGAATCAGTTCACTAGGGGTTGATTCGGAACCAGAAATGGAGGCATCCACAGTAACATTTTGAGTAGTAGCTTGCTTGAGAAAAATTGGCAGGCCATTCGCCAACTGAGTCAACTGTTGCTGAACATGACCAACATCAAAGATCTTGATGGTAGTGGATTTTTTAATAAAAGGACACATCCGAAAAGTATTTGAAAAACTCTTCTGAATAGTATTTTCCATTTTTTGATCAATAGCTTCATTTTTTTCTTTGTTGCACACTTCAATAGCATGTGATTCAATTTGTGTTTCTGGTATTATCTCATATTGTTGCATAATAGTATCAATGATGGCAGCAGAGGAAGAGTCTACTTGCTTGATTGTAGAAGGCATCATTAGCTTTGAAACGGCTGGGAGAGTATACTTACTGGAAGGAGCATCAAATTCTTTGATATTTTTCTGCTTCAACTTCCAAGCAGGGCAGTTTTGATCTTTATGATCAAGGATACGACAGGAGGTACAAAAATTCCTTGGAACTATGATGTGTCTACATTCAATCAGGAAAGGTTTATTTCTACCACTTGTGAAGAGAGGAATGCCTATTGGTAAGGCTTTCTGCACTGGGATTCTAATGCACACTTTGACATTCTTCTTAAGAGGATGTTTACCAAAAGGATTTTAAGCTTCGATTAGTTCCCCCATACTAAGAGTGAGTTTCTGTAGATCCTCAAATTCTGTGCACTCATTTGGGATGTTATAGTTGATGATGGTTTTTAACTTAGGGGTAAAGTCGTAAAACCCTAGTCAGACAATGACATCACATGACTTAAACGCATTTATTGAACCCTTTAATATGGCTGCGAAAAATTACCAGGGTAACTTTTTATTAATTACTAATTAGGTTTTCGATCGACTGAAACCCTAATTCACACGCCACATGTGCCAATGGTAAACCATGCCAGCCACACCTACCGCATCAAGGCATGCCGACCAAGCTAGCCACACCCCAGTTCCAATGGTAAGCCATGCCAGCCACACATACCGCGCCAAAGCATGCCAACCATGCTAGCCTGCCAGCCACACCTACCGCTCCAAGGCATACCAACCATGCTAGACACACTCCTGTGCCAATGGCAAGCCGTGCCAGCCACACATACCACGCCAAGGCATGCCAACCATGCTAGCCGCACCCATGTGCCAATGGAAAGCCGTGCCAACCACACTTACCGCACCAAGGCATGCCAACCATGCTAGACGCACCACTGTGCCAATAGCAAACCATGCCAACCATATATCCTCGCTAAAGCATGCCAACCATGCTTGCCGTACCAACATGCCATGCATTAACGCTGGCTGCCAAAATAAAGGTCTGAAACAATGAATGGCCATATTTCCATCTAAGATGCAAATCTTAGCCGTCCAAGGTTACCAGATAACACATGGTAACCTTTGACCCAAAACCCTGGCTTGGTCAGGATCCTAGCTTGGCCATGCCAAACCCTTGGCCCCACCATGCCAAGCTAAACCGTACCTTTCCCTAGCCATGCTAGACACACCATGCGCACATGGAATGCCAATCCCTTGGCCCCACCATGCCAAGCCAATCTGTCCATGCCAAGCCAAACCGCACCTTGCCTTGGCCCTAGCCATGCTAGCTGCACTATCCTCTCATGGCATGCCCAACCCTTGGCACCACCATGCCAAGCCAAACCGCACCTTGCCTTAGCCCTATCCATGCTAGCCGCACCATGCGCTCATGGCATGAAAAGCCCTTGGACCTCCCCGTGCCATGCCAAATACACCTCGCCATGGCCCCACGCCAACCTAGACGCGCCACCATGCTGGCCTTCCCTATGCGGCTACCAAAACGAAGGCGTGAGATAATCAACGATCGCCCTTCAATCACAGGAGCAAATCCTATCCATCCAAGGTTACCAGATAACACATGGTAACCTTTGACCTGAAACCCTAGTTTGGCCGTACCAAACCACGCCAAGGCATGCCATGCCAATGGCATGCCAACCTAGCCGCGCTACCATGCTAGCCTTCCCTTTGTGGCTACCAAAACGAAGGCGTGCGACAATCAACGGTCTCCCTTCAATCACAGGAGCAAATCCTATCCGTCCAAGGTTACTAGACAAGACATGGTAACCTTTGACCCGAAACCCAAGTTTGGTCGCGTCAAACCGCGCCAAGGCATTCCATGCCAACGGCACTCCAACCTTACCACACCACCATGATGGCCTTCCTATGCGGCTACCAAAACGAAAGCGTACGACAATCAACGACTACCTTTCGTCTTAAGATGTGAAATTTCGACCGTCGAAGGTCACCAAGCTAGCAAGTATCCCAAACTCGACTTTCCAGGCAACAACAATATGCTACATGTTTTCCACAAAAACATTCGAGACATCAACACATATCACAAACTGGAGGATCCTCTTTGGGTATTGTTTTGACAGTTTACAGCGTGTGGCGTACACTACGCCCGTCATAAAGAAGTGACATAAGGATGAGGCGGTTAGTAAATACAGGGAGTTAATGGTGAAACGCTCTTCTTTATGGAACATGAATTTCATACGTTAATGGTTTTATGAAATATCAATTCCATGCGTTAACGGATACCACCTCCTCCCATTTACTTACCCATTTTTTCATTCCTTAATGAGATCAGAGTACGTTTTACTTAGACTTGTATAAATAGGTCTTACCTATTTCCACCGAACAACAAGTTCAGTCAGGAGCATACAACACTCAAAAAATATTTGTTATCTTTCCATTTGTTAGCTTCCCACTTTCTGATACAAGTCGTAGAAAACAACTAATCTTCCAGAAATCAACTATTCTAGTCACATCACTTTCCTTGCTTCCCTCCCAAAAACCAACCCATTCTCCTTCACTTTGTGACCGAGGGAACTCTGGAACGACCATTTCTTGGTTTAGGCCGGACTCGTACTGATTGATCTCTCGAATCTAAAGTACTTACTTGCAGTACATTGTTTAGGGTTTAAATTCGTTTCTCACCCACACACCCGAAATTACAAAAATCAGCAGAAACTGTTTTTAGCCACAAATAATTGGCGACCATAGTGGGATATCAATCTCTTAGTTGCAAATTTCTGATATCACCTTTCACTTACAACTCCACCATGGTAGAACTCGGATCCGGATCAGCTGCCGATAACACCAGCGCTGAACCCATCCCTGATGTTAACATTACTTCCGACAACATCACTGTGTCACCTACTGACCAAAGTAACACCGAAAGCACTACTTCAGGTGTAACACCGCCAATCACTAGGGCCAGAGCTGCTGCCGCCTCTAATGTCCCTGCACAACATGCTAGTCATGATATTGCCGATAATACCCCTTCGGGCGTCACGCCACCAATCACCAGAGCTAGATCCGCCGCTATCTCTTCGTCAAGCATAGCTCCTCCAACCGCCACTAAGACTCCAACTACCCCACCGACGGGATGAGAAACCGGAGGAACCAGAAGAGTCCGACCATATATCAACATCGCTGATTTGATGGAACGGCAGGAGGTTCTCGCTAGAGCCCAGATGGATATGGTTTCGACACAGAAAGAAGTACTCGTATTTCTCAAAGCCCTGAAAGAGCGGCTGCCGCGTGTGTCATGCCCTCCAGAGCCATTTAGAAACACCTCCAACACCCTGAAGCTAACATCTTGGCGGAATGCATCTCCACGGACGAGGACATTCGTGCTAGACCCCCATTGGAAAGAAGTCAGTCATCCATTTTTGTCACACGAGAGGATCTGGAACAACTTCTCCGGAATCGAACAAGAATGATGAAATAGATATGCATCGGCATCAACCTCCTTACCCATCTGAAATACAAAGAATTCCTCTCCCAAGAGGATACTCCTATCCTCAATTCACCATGTATGATGACACCATAAATGCACGTGAAAACATTTCTCGCTTCCTCGAATCCCTAGGCGAACATGAATACAATCACGTCCTCCGTCTGAGGGAGTTTTCGAAATCTCTTGCCGGAAGAGCGTACACGTGGTGCAACAGCATCACGCCAAACAATATCCCCAACTAGGGTAGCATGGTTACCGCATTTTACAAAAAGTACTTCTTTGTGTCTGAACAAATTACCTTCTCGGACCTTGGAAGAATGTACCAGCGGGAAAACGAACATCCGAATGATTTCGTTAAGAGATTCAGGGTTCAAGCACTAGACTTTCACGACCCAAATGTGACCGAGCAACAACTGGTAAACACATGCATCAACGGCATGGATCCCATTTATCGCGCCTAGCTAAAGAACCTGTGTTTCCATACATTCTACGAACTCTATGAAGCTGCCAGATGATCCGCCACGACAGCACCATCAATATTGGAAAAATATAGACCAATCAAAATCGAAGACATGCGCGAAACTCGCGGGAATAGACGTCTCATCAGCAAGTAATTTAACACTGGACCCTCCTCTGTGAGCGTAGTAAATTAGGGAGGAAAAAGGAAGGCCCCAGCTGCAAACCAGCAGCCTAAATATGAAGCACCAGCACAACGGGGAACTCCGCCATGGAAGGCCGCCGCAAAATCTCCCATGCGTCATCACGAAACTGAAGGAAATACCCTAGATTTCCATTTTCCCATTGAGGAGGTGATCGATCTCTTAGAATCATGGATTCAAGATGATGTTATCAGACTACCATCTCCAAGACGCCCACCGAATGAGGTCGAGATGGAAAACCCCAAGTACTTCCACTACCACATATTTATTCACCACCTAACCAGTGATTGCAACAGACTAAAGCATATCTTCAAAGAAAAGATAGAAGCGGGGGAAATCTAACTAGGAAACGAGGGAGTACATCGAGACCCGCTTCTAGTGAGGAATTATGGGGTCTCTTGGGACTCCGTGCATGGGACTGTGCAATCCATGATGCAACACGTATGTGAAATGCTCTACCTTTTCAAGGTGCAACGCCTAGATATTTTCGCGGCTCTAAATCGCGTCTTGTTAGGAAAACGGCTTTTTCCCTCCATGGAAGCCATGCCAAGAGCCTAAGCTCTCCTAGCGAGCGGAATCGAAAAGTACAATTGGGGACTGCTGACCACGTCCTATTTAAGAGGTATTGAATTCGACAACACGATCATCGACGCGGCTTCTGACTTCAACATTATTACTTTCAAGACTCTGAAAGCAGGGGGTTTTACGAAACAAGAGGCCACCCGATCCCCATCCGTGATTAAGAATCCGGAATGGGAAGCCTTGAATGCTCACGACTACATCAACCTCGAGGTCAAGATATGAGAGGCTATAACGCGTGGAAAATTCCACATTGTCAAAGAACTGGGTTACGACATGATATTGGGGCACTTGTGGGTACTCGACAACGAGGGGAAATTGGGTACATCCCATCTACCAATGTCAACGCCCAAAAGAATCTCCAAAAAATCGTCCCACTTTCTGCCGCATCAACGAGTTACCGATGGAACCCAGACTCCTGGAGAAGACCTGTTAGCCCTAACTCGTGGATTCCAAACGCAAGTAAGTCTGGACGAACGATCTTCTCTACAACCAATCATTTCTTCCCCTATTCCGTCATGGGGACTCAGCGCGATTATTGGCGCGGACGCTGTCAAGAGATGTGAATGGGGCACTGGGCCATTCGTACTCTTTACGAAGAATTTAGAAGCTTCCACCTAAACCGACGAGACAAAGATTCAAACAGTTACACAACACCCGAACTCGTTTCAAATCGGAGATATGGTGGTCAAAGTGAATTCGTTTCAAGTTGGGAAGATGACGGTAAAGATAGCTATTCATACAGATTCACCCAAGGAAAAATAAGACGAGCCATATTTGGTGGAAGACATCCTTTTGGGAGGTTACTGCAAGCTCATCAACATGGACAAGTTGGGAGGTGTGGTAGTTCACTCGCGATGGCTCAAGCTTTTCAATCCCTAAGAAATGATGTACTACCCTCTTCCAGCCATTCTCCCTTTAGTATTTCCTTCAGCAACTTTTCTTTCCGTTTGATATTTGTATTTCCCCAAGATGAATGCACCGTTTGCGTTCTTCTTTAGGGTTTCATTTTTTGCCTTTCAAAAAACATACACCTCTTTCCGAATGAATTTTCCAAATATCAGAAAAATATACCAAATAAATCCCAAGTCATTGAGAAGCCATTAACCATCACATCACAAAAAAAAAAAAAACTGAAACAACGTCAGAAATACCTTATTCAGTTATTCAAAACTCCGAAGGGAGTAATGTAAGGACATGGAAAGTCGAAAAGAAGATTCGGATGTTTTAAATAAGAAGCTTTATTCAAAAATAAGAAACCACAAGCGGATACTAATTGGCGAAACCCTAACTTCGCCACGAATACAAAGAAGGTAAATATGAATCTACAGAACATCAGGACAACTACGTAACGAATGGAAACAATAAGAATGAGAAGCTAGTCATCAAAAGATGATGCGCGAGTCGCCTCGGTCAAAACTCTTTTCAAGCACTTTCCACAACAATCTTTTGGGCAGCAAAGGTTCCATCCGACAGCCGCATCAGCAGTAGCTACCTCAACATCCCACCCCGAAGCCGCCACAACAACAACAACACCCGTCTCGTGCCCGATACCTGCCTCAACAACCGATCCATCATATGCCACCATGACTTCCCCAATATCGCCGATAACAGTTTCGGCGTCTACTCCGAAGGGTTCTCCAGTTTCATCAAACACAACGTCTTCCTCTAAGGTCTTCTCAGCGACCTTTCGAGGAGGATTTCCCGATTCATTCGTATCAGAATTGAGAATTATGACACCGTCCTGAACAAAAAGGTTGCGTTTGATTTCCCCTAAAAGTTTCACAGACTCAGTCTTCCGTCGTTTCAACCTAAAATAGGTCCGCTCCGCCATAGCACTAGGCCGAGAAGAAGTTTTACTGGACTGAGGTCTCTCAGCACACCGGGGCGCTTCGTCACTCTCCCATTCCTCCTCCATGTTCACCAAATCCAAGAAGGTCTGAACGCGCACCCGTACTTCACCTACATGGGTGGAAGGTAGGCCCTGAATAATTATGCAAGCTTCATGGAACAGAGATTCAATTCTATCTAACGCCTCCTTATAAGAAGAAGATTGGTTTTCGCCGAATCCAAAGCTTTTCTCCGAAGGGTTAGAGGTATGGCTGCCTCTGGAAGATCCCATTGTGCACTACAAAACCATAGAAAGTAGGAAAGTTTTTTACCCTATCTACACCGGCAATATACATAAGGAAGAAGACAAAATGGAAACTAGAAGAAGAAAAAGAGACGATACCTGCAAGGAGGGTGACCACGATTTCAGGACGAACTATGCGAATGAAGGATCCAAGATCATCTCTTATAATCGGCAAAACAACGCAATCCTGAAAAGGAAATATTTCTACCAATTGTGAATTAAGGCGTGATGTCCGGTCTTAATTAAAACCTATTATACTAGTAAATAAAAGGGAAAGTCTCATGCCTGGATATGCGATATAGTTATGGTTTGGTGAGAAAACGTGGAAGTACGTGTTTGAGACATGCTTGCTCGTGTTTTGCTTTTCTGACCACCAGCACTGAGATTCGGGAACAAAACCGGCAACGTAACTTGAGAAGAAGGAGTAACTCCCCCTTTTATGGGCATAACGCTC
The DNA here is from genome assembly GCA_023529315.1 of Papaver bracteatum. Taxonomy (NCBI): domain Eukaryota; kingdom Viridiplantae; phylum Streptophyta; class Magnoliopsida; order Ranunculales; family Papaveraceae; genus Papaver; species Papaver bracteatum. The sequence continues at coordinate 311,870 of JAJJWX010000045.1, read as the reverse complement.
TCGTTTTTTTTTTTTTTTTTAAAAATTCCCGGTTCAAGCTACACAAGAACAGAGGCAATCGGGCCTGCAAAGACAAATCACCACCACACCAAGTCGTTCGTCCACACCTTGCCTCACCAAACCGCGCCTTGCCATGGCCGCACTATGCCAAGACGTCCGCTCTATCGACGTGCCTCCATCATGTCGAGCCATCTATGCCATGACATGCCACGCCGACGCCGACAACTCTCCAAGCCAATATCATGATGTTCCCTGACCCAGTCAAGATGATGAGTAGCCAGACTGAGCTAACGATTTATCATCTCACCACTTCACGGTCAACACCATGAAGAGAACCTACGAAAATTTGCCGAACGCAAGGATAACAGATTCTCCCTGCTTTCCGAAAAAGGTTAGACAGATCTTCCTGACCATCTTGCATTATTTACGTTTCGATTATTTCCTTATATGTTACCATCTTATGCTTACCTCGCAACAACACCCCTGTTCCGAGCTAAGTAGGGGACTTAATGTTGATGGTGGTTTTTAACTTAGGGGTAAAGTCGTTAAACCCTAGTCAGACAGTGACGTCACAGGACTTAAACACATTTATTGAACCCTTTAATATGTATGCAAAAAATTACCAGGGTACCTTTTTTTTAATTACTAATTAGGGTTTCGATAGACCAAAACCCTAATTCCCACGCCACATGTGCCATTGGCAAACCATGGCAGCCACACATACCGCGCCAAGGCATGCCAACCATGCTAGCCGCACCCTGTGTCAATGGAAAGCCATGCCAGCCACATATACCGCGCCAAAGCATGCCAACCATGCTAGACGCACCCAGGTGTCAATGGCAAGCCGTGCCATCCACACCTACCATGCTAAGGCATGCCAACCATGCTAGACGCACCCATGTGCCAATGGCAAGCCGTGCAAGCCACACTTACCGCACCAAGGAATGCCAACCATGCTAGCCGCACCATTTTGCCAATGGAAAACCATGCCATCCATATCTCCTCGCTAAAGCATTCCAACCATGCTTGCCGTCCCAACACACCATGCACAAACGCTGGCTGCCAAAACAAAGGCCTGCAAAAATCAACGACCATCTTCCCGTCTAAGACGCAAATCTTAGCCGTCCAAGGTTACCAGACAACACATAGTAACCTTTGATCCAAAACCCTAGCTTGGTCATGATCCTAGCTTGGTCATGCCAAACCCTTGGCCCCACCATGCCAAGCCAAACCGTACCTTGCCCTAGCCATGCTAGCCGCACCATGCGCTCATGGCATGCCAAGCCAAACCGCACCTTGCCTTGGCCCTATCCATGATAGCCGCACCATGCGCTCATGGCATGCCAAACCCTTGGCCCCACCATGACAAGCCAAACTGCACCTTGCTTTGGCCCTAGCCATGCTATCCGCACCATGCACTCATGGCATGCCAAGCCCTTGGCCCTCACCGTGACACACCAAACACACCTCGCCATGGCCCCATTCCAACCTAGTCGCGCCACCATGCTGGCCTTCCCTATGAAACTACCAAAACGAAGGCGTGCGACAATCAACGGTCGCCCTTCAATCACATGAGCAAATCCTAGTCGTCCAAGGTTACCAGACAACACATGGTAACCTTTGACCCGAAACCCTAGTTTGGTCGCGCCAAACCGCGCCAAGGCATGCCATGCCAATAACACACCAACCTTGTCACACCACCATACTGGGCTTCCTATGCGGCCACCAAAAATAAAGCGTGCGATGATCAACGACTACCTTTCGTCTTAAGATAAAAAATCTCGAACGTCGAAGGTCACCAAGGTAGCATGTCTCCCAAACTCGACTTTCCAGGAAACAACAATATGCTACGTGTTTTCTACAAAAATATTCTAGAAATAAACACATATCACAAAATGGGGGATCCACTTTGGGTATTGGTTTGGCGGTTTACAACGTGCGGCGTACACTACGCCCATTATAAGGATGAGGCGGTTAGTAAATACAGGGAGTTAATGGTGAAACGCTATTTTTTATGGAACATCAATTCCATGCGTTAACGGTTTTATGGAACATCAATTCCATGCGTTAATGGTTTTATGGAATATCAATTCCATGCGTTAACGGTTACCACCTCCTCCCATTTACTCACCTATTTTTCCATTCCTTAATGAGAACAGAGTACGTTTTACTTCGACTTGTATAAATAGGTCTTACCTATTTACACCGAACAACAAGTTCAGTCAGGAGCATACAACACTCAGAAAACATTTGCTAGCTTTCTATTTGTTAGCTTCCCACTTTCTGATACAAGTCGTAGAAAACAACCACTCTTCCAGAAATCAACTATTCTGGTCTCATCACTTTCCTTGCGTCCCTCCCCAAAACCAATCCATTCTCCTTCACTTTGTGACCGAGGAAACTATGGAAAGGACATTTCTTGGTTTAGGCCGGAATTGTACAGATTGATCTCTCGAATCTAAAGTACTCCCTTGCAGTACATTGTTTAGGGTTTAAATTCGTTTCTCACCTACACACCTGAAATTACCAAAATCAGCAGAAATTGTTTTTACCCACAAACAGTTGTATAAAATGAACCACATGATTTCTTCATCAAACATAAGTTGATGGTTTGCAGGACAACCTTCATCTGGAACCACTTTTAACACCATTAGATAACCACAGACAAACCAAGGTTTTTGGGAATTGATTCTGTTAAAATCCTCTTCAGATAAGTAGGGGATAAGAACTTTGTTTCTCTGAACATTAAAGGTGGTAATGGTGGGATGTTGAGCTAAAGGCCAGTTATTGCAGATATAGAACCTGATTGAGGAGGTTGGGATCAAAGTTTTACAGCAAACGTATCCCACCATGCACCATTTCCAATTGCTATCAGCTTCATCTAGAATAACTTTTTTATCTATGAAAACTGGTTTGACAAGTGTAGATGGTAAAGTTAATTTCTTAGCCATTTGAGCAAAAAGGGTTTGAATCTCTTGGTTTAGATTTTCAGTGTTCTCAGAAGAGTTTAGGATTTCCAAAATATAAGAGAACTGGATATATATGAATATGGATTGATGGAGGTTAGTATTCCAGGTAACTAATATGAAATACAATTGTAGAGAAAAGAATCTCTTGTTTGTATTGTGTTGATGTTGATTACAGACAATATGAATGAAGAAGAGATATGGGGTTTTTTTTGTTTATGGATTTGAATCTTAAAAGAGGAATGAGAGCATTGTTGACTATGAACTGGGCATATTTCAGGGAAAATTTGGTGTAATGTAGTTGTTGTTGTACTGCAACACTTTCTTTGTGGGATAGAGTTAACATATGGAATGTCACTTTCGTATCTTTGCTTTGTGGGCACTATCAAATTTGAGATATTCATGTGATTATTATGGAAAGATATCCATGTATGGATAAACCCAATAATACATTGTTAGGTTTTCTGAGGTAGGTTATGTTGGTAATGTATGATGTAGTATGAGGTTGTTGGATATTTATTGGTTTTTTGTTTTCTCTGGTAGACCTTGTGGTAGTAGTACAAACTTCCAAACGTGATAATGGTAGTAGTAATAAAGGAATAGAGGTAAAAAAAAAGAAATGGAGGGAAAATATTTGGTGTTGATGATGATGGTTTTTGCGGATAGTGTTGTGGTTCAATGGGTAACATAGGTTTGGTTTTGTTGCTAGTAACCCATCTGGAAGACATGCCCCATGCCGAAATGGTGCCTCTCAACTGATTCTGCATTCTTCTAGTCTGCATTAAACATAAAATTTTAATTAGACCCCAAAAAACATCGTCAAAATTTGGTGACCTACCATAAATTCCCTTAATGGCAGTTCCGGAGAGGGCAATGGTAATGGTAATTTTTAGGTGTTGATAGGGTAATTATGACCATGAAGGGAAAGGAAATACGCGTGGGTTTTAATAGGCGTGGTAAACAAAGAGACGTGACAGTTAACCAAGCACCATAAATGAGATTTAATGGGTGCAATTGGCTCTTTAAAGGGATGTTTAGCCAAGAGATTACCAAAGTCAAGGTAGTTTTATTTGATTTCATTTCCGGAAAGGGTAAATACGGTGAGAAAAGATAGAGGGAAAGTGATTAAGGAGAATGGGTGATATTGCATCAAGCTCTGCCGGAGGGGGAAATCCAGGCATCACACCGGATTTTGTAGCCATGCAACATGCAAAAGCAGCAATTGGAGCTTTAACAAGTACAGAGATGGAAAGTTTGATAGCATATTTGAATCTGGAGAAAACCAAGAAAAAGGAACAAGAATACAAAGAGGAGTTTGAGAGGAAGAGAATAGAGAATGATGAGGAGTTCCAACTATGGTTGAGAAAGGTAGCGGCTGTTGATGCCCGTAGACATCGAATGAGACTTCAGAGAAGGGTAGAATGGAAGCCATCATGGGGAAAAACTCAAAGTATGACTGAGAGTGATAGTGAAAATGAGGAAAAGAAGGACTTTTATGAGGAAGAGATGGAGGAAAGTAGTGATGATTCACAGAAGAGAAGGAAGAGGGCAAGAAAATTAGAGAGGGGGAAGAAGAAAATGCAAGAATATGAAGATACAAAGTATGAATGTTATCTTGCAGAGAAGACGTCGACTCTGACGGAGAGGAAATTGAAGGGATAGATATTGATGGAAATGTTGTGTTCTCTGGTCCATTTGAGCCTTGCAGTGATGGTGAAGATAATGATGAAGATAAAGAAGATGAGGATGAGGATCTCCAGGGACATATGCAACTTCAGATAGTGATGAAGGTAAAGCTCTTTACTACATCTTTGATGAGTTGAACTATAACAAGGACAATGGGGATAATTCTAAGTAATTATCCCTGAAATAATATCATTTTCCTTAGAACTAGAGTATTGAGAAGCTCTTGAACGTCTTCGTGAAAATTTATGAGGAAATTGATGGTATTTAATATCGCTAAAGAAGTTCTTGGAGAAAGGAGTTTCAATATATAACATCTGGTGGTAAGATCTTTTGTGGTTCTTTTCTTTTTGTGTGTTCGGAGTTTTTATTTTGTGAAGCGCGGTATGATTTTGGGGTTCAAAAGGCAACAAATGCTGGGAATGGGATGCAGTTTGAAAGGTTTGGATAGAAAAGATAGTATTACTTTTCTTTCCAGGTAGGATTGCAAAGTTACAACCTTGGTTTTTGATTGTACATAATGGTTGTATAGAAACTAAAAGATTTTCGGAGATGTTAGGTTTAATATTTTGTTGATTTCTATTTCCTTGGGATGTACTTAATCTGGTGATGCTCTTGTAAAAGCTTGAACTTTCCTTAGTACTTGAATTGTGCCTGGTTTTGGTTTGCTGTTTATGAATGTTGTTCTCAATCTTTCTGTTATGTTTGATACCGATAGGATTTGAATGATTAGTATGAATGTGCAAGCAGGTAAAGACAGTAGTGAAAAATTTAAGGATTCCAATGATTGTAAGGTAAAGATAGGTAACTGATTCGAGTTTGAGCTTGTAAGGAAGAACACTGAATTGCATCTGAAGAATTTCTTGCATACGTCACAATGACGGAGCAGAGCTTTTTTACCAACCGTGTTGGTTCCGAATGCTATGGATTTTCAAAAGGGTGTTCCTTTATGTACCCTCAAAAATACTAACGGTGCCCCTTTATCTGCATACCCTCTCAACTAATCTTTCTACCCCATCAAAATTATTCATGTTGTGTACCCCGATGGATCACCGATATTTATTGTTTCACAACTATTTTTAGAAACAAAAATAATAGGCCTTTTTCTTTCTATCTTTTAATCAGTGCACTAGGTTTTTTTTTTTGAGACAGATTCAACCACACAAGATCAAGCTTTATTAAAACCACATCAAAATCTTAAACCAGATTCCAAAACGCATCATCACTAAAACCCTTTTCTTTTTCTTTTTGATTGATGAAAACCCATATTGACGTCAATGTTTTGGATTGTAATCGATGTTTCCTTTGTTCATATTTTTCCGTAGAAATGAAGAAGTCTGATCGTCAATTTGTTGCTGGTGTGATGTCGCCTTGACAACACATCTAAGCGAATGTTGCTTAGCTAGCAGTTAAAATGATTGATTTACTCTTAAGTTTTAGATAACCATGAAAAAGCAATCTCAAATAGGCAGCTACAACTCTCATGATAAGCTTGTTACCGCCTACAAATTCTCTCCACCCAGCGGAATCAAAAATTTCTCTTCCTTGTTCCATAAAGAATTCAGCTGACCATGCTTACCATTTTCTTGACCATAATCAGACACGGATGAAAACAAAGGTTAGAAAATCAATCATGATTTTTGACCCAGGAATGAACAAAAGCATTAAATATGGAAAAAATATTTTGTAAAGATTTGCATAAATTCGTATTTACACCGGAAATCTTTTTTAAACGTTATATATGTAAAATTATACATGGGGTATGGTATAAAAAAATTCAAATAATTTAAGCATTTTCATGTTAGCTAAATAATAACTAACATAACTAATTTATGGGGTATGGTTAGTAATTCCAAGGGTATATAAAGGAACGCCCTTTTCAAAAATGGTGCAAGTAAGTTCTTGTTCTCGCTCCTGAGGAAGATAATATTCACAAGTTAACTAGAGTAGATTGATAAAGAAAGCCAACAGATTATAATAACAGTCGGCAATAGGAGTCGACATATATGACTAGCAAAAGATAGATTTCAGATTCATACTGTATATAGTCGACATGTCTTTCGAGCCGGTCCAAGGCTTGCTCGACATGTCGTGCCTCCTCCTGCCTCAAACTTGGGTTGTCGAATATGTGGATGGATTGTTTCTTGTAGACAAAATAAGTCGCAAGTACACCGAAATTGAGATCATCGATCCTAACAAAAACCATACTCATATTCAACTATGAAAAAGATTTAATTAGTGGTTTAAGAACCGAACCTTAGCTTCTGGAGGTGGTCGGCCATTAGGACTCTTCTCAATGTCATTGTTCTACTCGTAAAAGAATGAATGATGAAAAAACTCATCAGGTATTTGAAGTTTCAGGCCGTGGAGAAACGAGAGAAAAAAACCTAATTTACAAACACCTAATCCCATACCACAAAACTGCTTCAAAACGCAAAAAAAAAAAAAAAACACAAGACTATAGCAACTTTTAAAACCCTATGGGCCATGGCCGTCCAAAAACCTTGTGCCGTGGAAGAAAAGAAAAAGAAGATTCACGTGAAAGGCGGTTTTTGGGGCAGTTTTTGGGGACAGTCCATTACCCAAAACCACTTGGCATCTGCAGCTCTTTCGCGAAGCTAATCATCTCTTCGGGACATACATCCCATAAGGTAGTAGATCTGTGTTCCAATGCTAGGGTTTTTACTTTTATGCGCATTCACTTTATTTGGATTGTTGGGTACGTACTCTGATGCGGTGTTTATATGTTTGAGTAGTTCAAAAGTCTTGTTTCTGAATAATATGCATGCGACTACCAAATAAAAGTGGCTTTGTAAACACTTCTTCGTTCGATGTAATTGACAGGAGATCAATGTTACTTTGGTCATATGCGGTCGAATTTTTTTCTTTCTAAAACCTGTCAAATAGAGAATTGATCAAGGTTTTCTTATTTTGACTTCAAACACAAGTTTCTTCAAATCTCCTGCTGAAGAGCACTATAAAACCTCGAAATCAAACTCCCTAGTTGAATGCGCAAGTTGGCGAGGTTATCAACATCCCTTTTGGTTTCTCTGTAATCATGTTTGGTAGAAAAATAGTCCAACTTCCAAATTTCGGAACCTTCTAGTGTACAGCACCCAGCGTGGTTCAGCATGTTTTGCAATAATGTCCGCAACTGACACAGAGTCGACAACACCTTCTACTCTCCAGATAGCCTGACTTATTTCAGTTTCATTTTTCTTTCTTTCGTTAGGAGTTGGAAAATCTGTGTTTCCCTGCTCTGATTTTATTTGGGTCTCGTTAGGACTTAGGAGTATGATGTATACTATAATTTGCTCAGCGTAAAGATCAGATCAGCTTCCCGTGACAACATTGGATTATGCCCTCACATGCGTGAGCCAGACCTGCAAACTTGCCTTTGTAAATTCACGTTTGTGTGACCCATCTAAACCCTTCAATTGAATACCCTGATATTGGTAATAAGGAGATATTGCCAGCCCTGATAGAGGTGTAAGGACATTCGAACCAAGATAAAAGCCTACAATGATCCAGCCCCTCCTGAGGCACAACTGCAGAGCACCACCAACTAGCAAGTACTCAAAATCTTCTTAACCTAGTTAAGCTAGTCATTCCTCAGGTGGAGGGTGGCCAAGCATATCAATCAGGACACCGAGTACCCACTAGTCTCTACCGTGCACTACTCCTAAGGGTCCCTAGACCTATTATCAGTCTATTGCGCTCCAAACTACTTCAGCATGGGGAATGCAAGAAAGCTTTCCTGAGATGTGTGGATAGGGAGGTTATATACATATGAAAGAATAGCCCTTACAACATCAGCTCATGACCTGCTTCTCACACTGACTTCATGAGCTGACGTCAAGAGTCTAGAGAAGCTTGAAACACCAGTACATGGTATGCTCCTACAGCAGAAGATCGACATGCATTACCAAAACAAGAAATAAGAAACAAGACAACCATCGATGCATGTGCCCAAGAATATGATCAACTACTCGAAGATTTAACCTGTCAGATATGAGGTATAACCTAAGTATCTGTTTGTTGAACAATAGATTCTTCAAAAAGAGATGCACTTGGTACTTGACTATATAAATGCATGTGAGAGGGCAGATATAGGCCTCCTAATCATGTAATTGCTAAACATAAAAACATGCATCAAACTTGTATAAAACCTACCAATAAGAAAAAGCATTGTATGAGTATCCAATTCATCGGCGCTAAGCTAATAGCTTTCCAAATGTCCATCAACTCTTGCTTGGGAATGAGCTTGCCATGTATATAAATTTCCATCTTTCCATAATCTGTAGATACAGGCTTCAAAATGGTACAGATTAATGACGAGTATCTCTAATCTTTTATTTTCACTCTTTTTTCTTGTGTATGTTAACAGATTGAGATTAAGAAGTTGGAACCACAAATAAAGATATGTCTAGGAAGATCTAGGAAAATAGCAGTTGGCTTAGAAAATTGTTGAAGAAAACTTATCAACTGCATTTTCAAGCAACTCAAATTTATCGAACTCTACGAATAATAGATTAAGGGCATAAGAAAGAGATCATGCCCTTAATCTATATTTAAAGGTTCTGACAAATTCGATAAGAAGATATATTCAGTATGGACTAAAGAACAAAGTCTGAGTTAGTACAGAAAATTCAAAATATATTGCATAAGTGAACGCACAAAAAATTAAAGATCTGAAAGGCATGTTACTTAAGTGTGTATTCTAAAGTTAAAATCTTTAACAGTTAACACTTCCTACAGCTTTTTACGTTTTATGTACAAAACTGGGCCTCTCTCTAGCTTTAATACTATATAGCAATGTGCACGAGATATAGAATAAAAATGGACACTGTAGACAAATTAGTGAAGGTTAATTCAAGACAACCTCATGATAAGCTTGAGCTGCTCTCAGTTAACAGTTAATATCTTTATCCTTGAGCTATTAAGAGCACAATTTTTCCTCCCGTTTACGCAAAAACAAACATGTAAAACCTTGAAAAGTGCACACATAACCACCCGAACTGGAACATCTGTTTTAGCATATAATTTTCAGCAGTACAACTGAACTCTTTCTGAAGATCTCTTTCTACAACAACTTGCATTTGCATATAAGGAAAATACTTGTGTCATATGCCCTACTTGAACAAAGAATATGTATGTCTCTATAGCAACTCGTGTATGCAAACAATGTTCTATGACACGGAGTCAGTGCTCATTCAAATATAAGATGTCCGGATGGTGACTCCACTAGCACGTGGAAGACTACAGGCACTGCAGCATAAAGAATATTCCCATCTAGATGCAAATATAATCTTTAAAGTGATTAAGAGCAACAAATAGCAAACACAACCAACAAATGGACATTATTAAATGGGTACCGGAATGAGTTTTTAACAGTTCTTCAATATTTTTACCATTTATGTACAAAAATGGTTCTCGCTCTTTACTACTTTATAGCAATGTGGATGAGGTTCACAATAAGAATGTGAAACTGTACACAGATTGGTGAAAGTGCAATGCTGAGCCATTCTCAGCTTAACAGTTAACATTTTCATCCTTAAGCTATAAATGGGCACATCTTTCTCTCCCATTTATGCAAAAAAAAAAAAAACATGTAAAATTTGCACAGAAAACCAGTTGAATTTGAGCATAAAACATACAGCAACGCAACTGAAGTTTTGTGAAGATATCTTTGCACAACTATAATCCATAATCTACCCATCTTGAACAAAGTATGTTCCACGACACAGAGTGTTCATTCAAATATAAGATGTCCGGATGGTGATTACTAGCATGTGGAAGACTGGACCCCACAGCATAAAGAATATTTCCAAATAGTAATTAAGGGCATCAAATAGCATACACAACCAACAATGGGAAATTAAAGCAAGGTAACAAAAAAATTCATTATGTGCATCGTTAGAAGAGTCGACATAAAATCAGAATATAATAAAAAAGGGTTAAAGGTGAAAACCTGTGCAGGAAGCCAACAGCACAATTTACGGAACCACCACATAGTAACAACACCCAAAGCATGTGTGGCAGGTTCTGAGCTTCCGTATATACAATTTACAACCCACTGTCAACATTAAGAGAGGGGCATATGGCACCTTATACAGTATAAACAAGCTACGAGTGGGTTTAGGTTTATGACTTACACGATCTCCCCAGGTCTGAATCCACTATCCCCACAATCTGCACCAGGATCCAAACTGCAGGGAGAATCATACCACTTTGAACTCTCGGGATAGAAACTGTCTACCTGTATACCAACTAGACCAGAATCTGTCACTATTGTTGTACCGTCGTGTCTTGAAGGCTTTATCGACTTGGAATCCTCACAGTCTAGGATGCTCTTCTCATCAAATTCACCACAAGTATCCTTCAACCATTTGTCAGGTTTACAATTCTCGCTCAATAAACTCTTCCTACCCCTACAATCCGTTCTCATCTGATCCCATGGCACATCGTCAAGTGTCTGTCTGAAACTGTCTTCATCATCCTCAATCAAATCAGTGTCCTTTCCATCCCCATACATATGATCATGTTCATGATCACCCCAATGAGCGAGATCACTCGCTTCCACTAACACATCATCAGACTGCTGCTTATCAATATGCAATTCAACTGGCCCAGAAACATCCTCTCCGATACTTCGAAGCCTATTAATAATATCAGACAGTTCCTGAGACAAAGGACCCAAAAGCTCCTGAGGATATTTCCCAACTTTCCCATCCAACAAAGCAGCCTCAGCTTTTAACTCCTGCACTTTAAGCATAACGGAAAGTTGCAAATCACCATCATCCTTGCCCATCAAACCAAATGCAACTGTTTCCATATCCTCATTCATTCCATACACTATTTCCTGATCCATCAACATTTCTGTTCCTTTATGCCCAACAACTCTGTGCACAATCCTCGCATTTCCATCTAGTGGCCCTGGTTCATGCCCTGAATGAACAGCATAAAGTTTGAAAACTGCCATTCCTTCATCCTGATACACAAACGTCTTATCTTTCTCTTTATAATTTTCTATAGGAACAATTGCCCTAATTCTAAACCCACATCCGCATCTCTTGGAAGCATAAGGTTCCCTCTTCAAAAGCTTCGATTTCTTCGTAGATGGCTGTCCTGCCCTATGACACGCATAATCTTTAACTTCAGCCATAAATGGTTTATACCTGATATACTTTTGTCTAATACAAAGCACAACCTTATGTTTTACAGCTAATTGCTGAAGTCTTTGAGGCACTTCTTTTGCTGGCAATTCAAATGTTTCAGTATACTCAAACCTACGTCTTTTATTTTTCCCACTAGAACCCGAAGGACCATTACAAACAAAGCATGAACTAACACAAACCCTAATAAAAGACTCAGGAATTCCATAAAACTTAGCCCCGACAGTCCATATCTGTTTAATCCTATCAATAGTTTCTTTTAACCCTAAATGTTTCAAATCACCATCACTATGGTAAGTCATTACAATATCTTGCCATTGGTTAACATGTGAAACATACTGTTGTGCATTATTCTTAAAATACAAAACTTGATTACCATGAGCATCAATATGAGCATTTAACTTATCTTGTATCCGTTTCCATGCAGTAAGGTAAGCAGTATCTTCATTTCGATCTTTCCACACAGACCTCCAACTTTTAAGCACAGACCTTGGTGTAGCTCTTTGAATCTCATCTGTTGTCGCTAATCTTCTCTCCAAAATACACTGAACCATTAATGCATAAGAATCCCGATTAAATGTATAAAATTGTGTGGAAATATGTGGTTCAGTGTTAATATAAACTGGCGTTGTTCCTAATTCAGATGGAACAATTGTAGATGATGTAATAATCCCTCGATTTTGATGTTGTGAAGAAGAAGAATCATCAATATCTGATGAGCTAGGGCTTCCACCACCAGATTCATCAACTTCTTCTTCATCTTCATCTCTAAATACAACAATATCAGAAATTGATTGGATGGGGGAGTCTTGTTTCTCTTCTTCTTGAAGATTGTGGAAATGAATTGGGGATTGCTGATGGTGGTGGTGGCCATGTTGTTCTGATTCGGGTATTATAGGGTTAGGGTTTTGTTGGTGAAGAAGAAGATTTTGGGGATTATCATTTTTAGGGTTCATTATGAGAGAAAGAAGAAGAAGAAGATTGTTTGAAATGTGTTTGTTATTTGTGAGAATTTGAGAATCTAGTGAAGTGGTGTTTCTTCTTGTGTATCTCTGACATTTTAGGGAGAGAGATGCTTCGATTTCATTTATTTTTACTAGATTTAAGGTAAGGCTAAAGTAAAGAGATGTGTCATGCCTCGGGTTTCAAATGTAAATGATAAATGTAACTATTTTGACTGGTACCACAATGTGGAACAAACATATCTTCATGTTTGAGTGATGCATTATGTTTTCTTGATGGAAGATGCAAGGCCTAACCAATTATATCAGAAAATGGAAAAAAATCGACATTAAAACTACAAATTTCGGGAACGAAAAACGAAAAGTATACTAAAGTGTTACACTCTCAAGAAATTGACATTCATTCTGATAATAGTTTCAAACCATTTTCACTTTCTTCCAATCTTTCGTTCTTTTTGTTAATCAACATCATACATGTTGGAGGCTAGAGGCTTCCATAAAAAGAAAGAAATATGCCTAAACTGATATCATCGAAATTTGTTTTATTTGACGGTGTGGATTTTATTCTTCCATAATAATGGAGCAACAACACCAAAAGACGATGTTAGTGTTGTTAAATAACGAGATTTAACAATATTAACATCGTTGTTAATGGAAAAGAATCGACATTAAAACTATAAATTTCGAGTTTTAGAAATTTCGACATTAAAACTACAAATTTCGGAGGCCGTCACAAGAGTGTGCAAGAAAGCATTGATTTGGTTAAGCAATTGGTGGTATTATAGTCTTGTGACAACGATACTTTTAGATATGTGATACTAGTTTAATTTGAAGCCATTGGGAGACTCTAATGTGTTTGTAATCCTTGCTTTAACCTTGGTTTCATCCGTCCTTTTTCTTTAATATAATCTTCTCTTCAAAAAAAAAAAAATGTTTTAAATAACAAGTATAGATAGCACAGATGAGCCATTAAGCTGATAAGAAAAAATAAAATAAAATAAAACCCTAAAAGTTGTTAGAACAACAATTTGTTTTATTGGAAACTATACAAATTAGGAAGACTAGCCTTGATTTGCTCGAAAGATCAAAAAAATCAAATCAAAACCGGGGAGATCAAAAACAACGAAGAACAAAGGTATTTTTTTCTTTGTTTCTTTCGTCCAGTTTTTGGAAAGAGGAGAAAGAAGGGAGAGCGGTTCTATTTACCAAATTGATCTAGCAGCATCACGACCAATTTATTGTTGTGGTGGTGCTAAATCAAAAAATCCCAAGGTTCGACTTATGTGCGAGCAAGATTTTCATATTGCGATGTAGAAGACTGCTCAATAAATCGGTGTTGCTTAATTATATTTGGAAACATGAGGTTAAATTGGTTAAAAATTTAGAATCTTCCACGTGACTTAAAATAAACCAACAAAAACTGAATTTTATGTTTCAATCCAACATTTACCACTTCGACCTAATTATTGAATTTTAAATTACAATCAAAAATCTATAATATCATACATAATTATTTAGTAACCTAAAATCTAGTATGTTGGTATACAATTTATCTTTTCACTAAAATAAACACCGGAACACATAAATTACATTGTGCTCTCAAGTATCACTTCATCGAATATTGTACATTAACTAAAAACTTGCATGCAAAATTTGTATCACGTCCTAAACCGGCCTAAAGTTTGTCATTGTGAACTAAAATGTGATACTTGATCCAAATTTTTCAAGTATCAAAAAATTCTCATACGGCCCAAAATTTACCTTGTGATTTTTTTTTCTCTTTTTCGAAAAAGAGGCAAACCTCATAATATATATTGATAACATCGATTTAGGAAATCGAAAACTTTACAGAAAATTTTCAAGATCATATAAAAGTCATTCAATTTGTAGTGTCTCCACCAATTCTTGCCTATCAAAATCCCTTCAGACCTAAGGACAGCTTCAGAGGACATTCTTCTCTCTCGCAACAGAGATGACCAAACATCTAGGGCCAAACTGATTTTGAAAACAAAACCAATATGTGTCAAAACCAATATGTGTCAATGCACAAGGCAATGATTGGATCAAATCCAACTCAATGTTCATCAGAGCATGCAAATAACATGAACTGGAGTTTTTTTAAGTTAGATTGCATAATGCAATCAAGGTAACAATGACCCAACTAGTAGTAGCAGTGACCAAATAGTAATCAAAGTGTCTCAAATAGTAACCAAAGTATCTCGAGTAACGGTGGTGATATGAAATCGGTCTTTAAGTGTTTGTACGGGAACAATAGGATTTCCCCCAAACTTTCATATTAACACCACAAACAACCATTTCCCAAATCCTCCAACAACCTACTTCGGTTTTCTCTCCTTCCTCGATCTATAATATCATCTTTCCATCATCTATTCAACATTTAAAAGTTTCCCTTTTTTTTCTCTCCAAACTTTAGACCTTATGGTTGGCTAGGAATGATCTAATATACCAACAAAAGCAAACAACCTCGGAGGAAATCCTAGCTTGGGAAAAAAAAAACTTCAACAAGAATACTATGTGGCTATACACTCTTCACCACCAATCATTTCAGGAGATGCACAATCAGTGAACCATCCGATAAGAGATAAAAGGATATCAATAATATCAGTAAAATGGTCCATTCCAAACATTAACTGGATCAAGATTAACACCGATGGAGCAGCCAGAGGGCATCCAGGATTTGCAGGGGAGGGATTCATCTGCAAGGATTCTAACGCACGAACTTTATTGGCTCTATCTCAACCACTAGGAATTACAACTGCTTTAACAGAGGAAACTTGGGCTCTGCTTTTATCTTCAAGAACAGCAACAGAAAGACAATGGCAAAAAGTTCTCTTTGAAACCGACTCAGAAAACTTATTGCGCTTCATCACTTCCTCTACACCTCCACCTTGGTACATAGCAGAAATGATTGAAGAAATAAAAATTAGATTTCAACAGATCCCGCAGGCTGTTATTCAGCACAACTATAGAGAAAGAAATCAAGCAGCCGACGGACTGGCCAATCATGCGACGGCTGAAAGTCAAACAGGAAGCTCTTCAACCAAAATCTGGGACCAGGCAATCCCATTTTTTATTAGACAAAATTTTATTTCATGATTCTGTGGGTACCACATACCCACGATAAGTTGTAAACTAATTTATTTTAATCAAATTCATGCTTCAAAAAAAAAGTAGGTCGAGTACGTATTCAAACTTTAAAAAAAGGAATGAATATGGTCGGTTATTAGTTCAATACATAGTTAATGCCTAAAAAGTAGGATGAATTTGGTTAACTACTAGTCTAGAAACATTTACATTACCTATACATACATAATATAATATAAATTTTACCTATACATACATAATATAACAGAGCTTTACTAATTCAACTACATCTCTCTTTGACTCTAGCCGACGCGTTTGACCATTTTAGGGTTTGACTGCAATCTCTGTGAATCTCTCATGTGGATCCTCTTCTTCTTTGCCGCCTCCCTCCTAGTTTTTCTGAATCTCTATCTTCGTTATCCTTCCTGTTCTTTTTTTGTTTACTTCTTTCAATCATTTCTTTCGATGTTATTATTGTTTTGGTTGGTGAAAGTTCCTTCTTCTTATTCCCTTTGTCTTTAGTTCTCTATGTATTGTCTATTATTGGTATCTTTCTTCTCATGAACTAACTCCTCTTGTACCTGAGCGTGGTGATACAGGGTGGTGTTGTGAGACAAGTGTCATATCATTCTGAACATTTTCAATGGGTTGAATGCTTATTCGGCTCTCCATTAGTGTACTTGTAGATATTTTCTTAAGCTATTAAAACTCTGAGCCCCTTTTCCCGTTCTTCTCCGTCTTTCAAGCCTTTCAATACCGGTCTTTTCATCACCTTTTTCATTTATGTGTCTCTGTAACTACAAGATATCGATTTTAATGGAGTTAGGTGAACAGATATCGCTACTGTGGAAGATTTTCTTCGATATAATACTGCTGAGACTTTCTAACTGTCTCACCTTCTTTTGGAAACAAATCAAAAAAAGACCCAGTTATCTTCAAGCCCAGATTCAACTAAAAATGACAAGTTCTTTATCAGATGAAGTATCTTCTATGTCTTCGAAACTAGCCAACAACCTGTCATTAATGGAAAATCTTGAACCATCTCTGGTAATAGATGATGAAACTGCAAACAAGTGCAATGAAAATCTCCAGAAGATGGTTATTGGCAAGCTCAACTTCCCATATTTATATCCACAAAATACCATAAACGCTGACTGTAAAGAAATGTTTGGAATTTCTTATGAGCCTGCTGTTCTTCATGTTTTTTGTGAAAATAGGGGAGAAAATAGAATGTTTATTACGTTGAACACCAGAGATGATGTTGGATATGTAGAAAGAGGAAGTCCATGGCCGTTCAAAGGGTACTTGATGCAAATACGAATGAATAATGGATCGGTTCCTCCGGTTGATGTCTGCATGAAATACGAATATATGTGGGAAAATCTAAACAAACTGCTTCCACATCATCACTTTAACAACATCTCAATAATGATAGCAGAACGTATCGGAGAAGAAGTGAAGGTTAT
This sequence comes from Papaver bracteatum, assembly GCA_023529315.1. Lineage (NCBI taxonomy): Eukaryota > Viridiplantae > Streptophyta > Magnoliopsida > Ranunculales > Papaveraceae > Papaver > Papaver bracteatum. The sequence continues at coordinate 294,513 of JAJJWX010000045.1, read as the reverse complement.
GGATCCCAAAGATGGTTTTCCCGTAGACATACGAAGGTCCGTCTGTGCTCTAGTAAACATGGATAAGGAAAAAACTCTGCCAAGAAAGGTGAATCTCACAATTATAGGCCATGAAATAAAGGTAGATCTCTAGTTCGATGAGATGCCTAGAAGACTCTGTTCTAGGTGTAGGATAATCGATCATCCAGTTGCTAGATGCGGAGATCAACATGCTATTCCATAATATCTTATCAATCATCTCAATGGTCCTCAAGTTCTGCCTCTATTCAACGCTATTCAAGCCTTCACAATGAATGTTCCTGATAATATAGTTGAAGAACCACAGATACCAACTCATATGGAGGCGGTTCACCAAGATCTTAATACTATTGTTCAACTTGATCCCAATCCAAGGATCAGAATCCGGAAAACTAGTCCAGTATCTACTCTGGATCTACATATGAATCAAAAACGACTAAGATATGACTACGGTCCACTTCGTCGATATCTATGGGGGGCAGGCAGCAGCTCAGAGTCTACTACCCATCTCACTCACCCTCAATCGAGTCCAAATGCTTTCCCTTTCCAGGCATTTGCAAGTTCAGAGAATCGGTCCACCTCGACTCAGCCCGATCTTCCAAGCATACCGGTTAATGAGTTAACTCAGCTATCTGAATCGCTTTCTTATCCGCCGGGCTTTGCCGATCCGGGAGTCATGCCGGGATCGTTCTTTGGAACGGGTTTCTTCGAACCAACACGAGTTTCTACACCTCCCAATCACTCTGATCTGTAACTTAATCTTACGCCAATGAGCATGGCAGCGGACTCCTGCTGCATCGAACAAGGAGATAAAACCAAAATAGGAAATCAGTGGATAGCCTCCAATCCTTTTGCATTAAGCTTGATAACCCCCCAACAAATTCTCCACGGCTCTTCGGTCGACTTCGCTGGGTCATCTACCAATATCAACAGGGTTGGTATGGAGTCAAACTACTAGGAAGCAGAAGGACTACCAGCGCCTTTAACAAGTCCGGAAGCAATTGCAGCTCAACAACTCATTATGAGGCAGATATTTGGGGAAGATATCTAGCTACCAATAAAAAATACGAAAAGATCAGGAAAAACTGTGCAAATCATCGATGGGGAATATACCGTCAACGTACCGAAAAAAAAAACACCAGTGCCAAGAGGAGCTCGGGTGGGAGGCAAGGTATCAGCAACATCAAAAGAACCGGCAGTCCTGAATGAATCAGAGGATGTGATTGGAACAACTCCAACAACAACTAAAAGAAGAATTAAGAAAGTACCCAAGAGGATCAAAAAGCTGTCTCAAATGGACAAATTAATGATGAAGGAATCAAAACAACATGTTCAACCACCAAATCAACCTAATCGACCACAACTATATCTACCCATTGACCACTACTGAGAATGCAAATAATCTTGATATCCTAGCTGGTGCGACTGTTGAGCAAGACTTTGAACCCGTTGAAAATGTTCAGATTAGAGGGCCTGCAATTCACAACGCAAACTTTGACATCTCCACAACTCAGGTATATCTCACTAAACTTCAATCTTTTATAAGTTTTTATTCTTGCTTCGTCAAATCTGAAAATTGTGTTTAAATACCCCTTAACTCATAAAACCAAAATTAGCCTTTATTGGTTAAACTCTACTTGGATTCCGGTCAGGAGATGGACAGATAGGCCAGGGACTAGAAATAATGAAAATAACAATCTGTTTATATTTTCAGTAAATTATTACTCAAATGTGAAACTTTGTAATGTGTCTATAGTAAAGAAGCAAGTTGGTTACAAGTCTTGGAATGGTAATAAGGATAAAGAATCCCAAGTGAAGCTAAAGAACTTTGGAAATTATCTAAGTGGAAAAGAATCACCAGTGACAACAAGTAGTAAGGATAGTATTAATATATATATATAGTTTCAGTGAAGACTACTAGATGGAACCGTCCAGTGGAAGGCATCACAAGTTTTTTTGGAAATGACACAAGGAAGAGGAACTCACGACATATCAATGCACGTACTGTTATCTTAATTTTTCTTTGTTTACCTTTTAGAACCAAGGAGTGTAATAGGAGTATTAGATTGTACCTCTGTATCAGGATAGTCCTCTCGAGTTTTAGCAGTTTAATCTGCTTTCTTTCTTGTACACCCTACATAAATAAAGTAGACTTCTTGACCTGTTGATAGGTGTAGAATACACCGTATTTACTATCTAGTAGTTTATGCTTTCTTTGTTATTTTTCTAGTAAATTATGTATTTTACGTGTGTTTTTGAGTTATTAGGTACTCTGGAGTTGCACGGACGAAAAGAAGGAGAAATCACCAAAATTGGGCAAAAAGGGCAAAATTGTTATTTCACAGGGCAAGCACTATCTGGTGTCCGGTAATGGTTAAGGGCAACTCCTCTTGGAGGTATACTAAACGCAAACCAGCTACGGTTAAGGGGTTATCATTTGGAGTACCCCTTATCATTTATTAGAGGCTGTAATTATCAATGGGTGGTTCTTATCTTGGGCGTAAATAGCCATCCCAACGATCAACCTTAAAACCGAGATACTTTCCCTTTTCCTCTCATTCATCCATTCTTGCACACCTGAGATTGAGAAAGAGAACAGCTGTTGCTGTTGAAATCAAAATCTTAAGAAACTGGAAGAGAAATAAATCGAGAGCTGTAAAATCAAGATACAGACTGGGTTTGCTAGGATAGCAGAGATCGTGAAATAAATCATGGAAGAAACTACGGCAGCTGATTGAATCAAAAGTGGGTTTCGAGTTTGAGTTGCATCAGAGATGAAGAACAGCTGAGATTGAATGGTTTTAGCCGCTGAAGATATTGTGGTTGCTTGATACAGAGAAGAATCGATGGGGTTCGAGTTAAAATGCAGATAGTGAAGAAATTAGGGATCTGTGGCTGCTGAAATCGATTCAGATGAATTAAAGTCTGTAGAAGGGGTTTTAATGAAGACCCATATGTTGTTGAATTCAGATATGGTGGTGACGTTATTGTCCTGCCATGAACCCCAGAAGAAGAATAAGAAGTTGATACTGAAACAAGAATTCCAAGATGAGCAAGGTAGCTCTACTGATGTTACAGGAAGCTATGGTGGTGAATTGAATTGTTAGATTTATGTGTAGGTTTGTCACAGGATAAGACTGAAAAGTGAGGCCTGAACTTGGCTGGGAAGTCCTGTAATTAAACGAAACTCGGCCAAATCATCCCTCCGGCGATTCAACTCGGTGCCGGCGATGACCGATCCATATCGATTCCGATGAGCCGATCCAGCGCAGTGAATCAGACGATTAAGACGACTCAGCCCAGAATCAGAAAGCTAACTCGCCAGCTGACTCCCCTCCCTTGACTTTTGACTAACTTTTGACTGACGGTTTGATCTTTGACCGTTATTCCTAATGGTTGACCAACAGAATATTCCTTAACCGGTGGAGAATTTTCAGGTGGTCGGCGGTTACAAATTCCGGCCAACTTCCGGCCAAAAACACAGTTTTCCGACGAGCAAAAATACAGAATTTTGTATGGATTTCTCTCATGTGTGTGAAGACTTAGAAGTGGGAATTGGATGAAAACTTGGAAGTTTTGGAGAATTGGACTAGAAATTGGAATATGGCTCAAATTGGGAAAGTGGTGTTCTTATGGAATGTGGATTCTTTTCCTACAAAGATATGGAGAGTATTAAAGCCTATAAATAGAGGAGTTCTCTACAACTTTTACACACATCTACTTTGGAGAAGGAGTTAAAGTGCACAAGGATTGGAGGAAGGAGCAACCATCATCTTTTCAATAAGTTTTTCTTTCTTCCTTAATTATTATTATTATTATTGTGTGAACTCCAAATTATGAGTAGCTAATTTTCTTATTGATTGAGGATGAATTCCTAGTTCTTAACATATGGTTTGAGTTTTGTTTCAATTCTACTTTGAAGTTTTTCATATGATTATCGATTGTTTTTACTAATATTAATGTTTATGATTGATTGATAGGTTGTTTGGAGTGCACGCTAAATTAATTTGTTAATTTAATCTAAAGCTAGTGAAAGTTAGGGAATACATAATAGTTTCTTGACTCTTTACATAAGTAGAAAACACAACACCTTGCGGAGGGATTCCGTGGAGCAATTGTGTGTGAAAACAACGCTAGAAAGTGGACCAAGCGAACCAAGTCTAACTACTAGTACTAAACCTAAGTTCACAAATCTTAATGTGTTCGGGGAATTACATCTTGTAAGCGAACCTCAAGGTGGTTCTTTTGAATAGGAGCTGATAACTAAGCGGACTTGTTACTCGGTGAAATAAGGAATTTTGGGGTTAGCTAAGCGAACCTGCTATCCTACGGTTGGTGATAATCTATGACTAATAAAAAGTGGAAAAGAATATAACTTTAATCATTGTTTTGCAGCGAAGAAGGATTCCTTGATCTATTCTCTCTTATTGAATTCAACTTACACTCTTAATTGCTTTGTTTATTTCTTTTGCTTTTAAAATCTTCAACCAATACCCCCCTTTTTGTGACATTATAAGACAACTATAATCTCTTGCTCCTCATGGGATCGATCTTGACTACCATATATTACTCTTTAATTAGGTAGTAAAATATTAATTAATTTGTTGTGGTTACGACACGCATAAAATTTTTGGCGCCGCTGCCGGGGAGCAACGGACGATTTTAGTTGTTTTTATTTTTCATTTTTCTTTATTCTTGCTTTGTTAGATTATATACCGTATCTAACTTAGTTTTGTGAACCTTGTTGTAGGTGCTATATCTTTGGTGAATGCTTCAAGGGGTAAGACCGAGTCCAATTGGAATACGTCTTCGATCCGGCACTCAACTAAAGGAATTTATTCGAACGGTTAACACTCCGCTTCCTCGTTCTACATCAAGTGAATTCGCAGATTCAGACATAAAAGAAGAGGCAATGGGTGATCGTACACTCAAGGACCTAGCTTCTCACAATCTCGATACACAACAATGGTGTATCCAAACTAACTCAACTTTCGAGATCAAGCCGGGGTTGATTAGAGAATTACCAAAGTTCCATGGCATGGTGAATGAAGACCCAAACAAATATCTTATGGACTTCAATACCATAGTCACGGCCATGCTTCCACCGAATACTAATGCGGATGGAGCAATGTTGAAAGCTTTTCCGTTATCTTTGGCGGGCAATGCTAAGGAATGGTTATATTATTTTCCTTCCAGAAGTATCACAACATGGAATGGGATGAAGAAACTTTTCCTCGAGAGATATTTTCCCGCATCAAAGGATACTCAAATTCGCAAAGAAATTTGTGGGATAAAGCAACATGTGGGAGAGTCATTATATGAATGTTGGGATCAATACAAGAGATTGGTGGCAAGTTATCCACACCATCAATTTAGTGACGCCATGATAATCCAATACTTCTATGAAGTTCTCCAAACAAGTGATATATATCTTCTTGACGCCGCCGGTGGTGGTGCACTAGCGAACAAGACGGTGCCCGAAGCTACCGAGTTGATTGAAAGTATGGCGGCAAACTCACAACAATTCTATGCAAGAGGTGATTCAATGGTTAAGTTGGTGCATGAGGTTAGTAACTCGTCTTCACAATCCGATCAACGGTTAAACAACATAGAGAGGGTAGTGCAACGATTGGTCGCGGTAATTATTCCGAATGATGAAACCGAACAAGTAAATGCTTTATATCCAAATCAAAGGCCAAGGTACGATCCATACTCAAATACTTACAATCCCGGTTGGAAGGATCATCCCAACTTTAGCTATGCAAACAAGCAAGCGGCGGCTCCTAATCCATATGCGCAACAAGGTGGATTCCAACAACCACGTTTCCAACCTCAACAACAACAATTCCAACCACAACAAGTCAAGGAGCAAGATTCTTCGAATAATGACAAGTTGAATGTGATAATGCAAATCATGCAAGTTCTCACTTCTATGTTACAACAAACCCAACAAAAGACTGATTCGGAAATCAAGGATTTACAAACTCAAATGGGACAATTGGCAACCGATATGAACTTAATGAAAGCTCAAGCATCCACAAAGCTTCCTTCGCAACCAATTATGAATCCAAGAGAGAATGTCAATGCGGTTACTTTAAGAAGTGGAAGACAAGTAGAGAGTCCAAGTCATCATGAAGAAGCTAGTGAAGAAGTAGTCAAAAAGAAGGAGGATGCCGAACCAAGGGAGACTTCAACACCAACCGCCCAATCCAAGGAACCGGTTCCTACTTTCACTACTCCATCTCCTTTTCCTAGTCGTTTTTCCAAGTCCAAGAAGGAATCTCAAGATAAGGCACTCATGGATATCTTCAAGAAGATAGAAATCAACATCCCCTTCATCGAGGCCATCAAGACAAAGCCAAGGTATGCTAAGTTCATGAAGGAATTATGCACAAAAAAGGATAGGTTGCTTGATAATGAAATTACTAAAGTTGGTGAGAGTGCGTCGGCTATTCTTTTAAAGAAGATTCCTACAAAGTGCATGGATCCCGGTGGTTTCACGGTACCAATTACTATTGGTAAGAAAAGGTTTGAACATGCTTTACTTGACTTGGGAGCTTCCATTAGTGTGATGTCGGCCGATATATATGACTCCTTGAATCTTGGCCCGTTGAAATAGACAAGAGTTATTATCCAACTAGCAAACAAGTCTAACATCTATCCAAAGGGACTTGTAGAAGACGTTCTAGTGCAAGTGAATGAGTTAATTTTTCCGGTGGATTTCTTCGTGGTGGATATGGACAACAATGAGAATCGGTAGTATACTTCTCTACTTCTTGGGAGGCCATTTATGAAGACCGCAAAGATGAAGATTAATGTGGACAAGGGTACATTCACTATGGAATTCGACAAGGAAGTAATACACTTCAACATATTTGAAGCCATGCGCTACCCAAGTGATGTGCATTCCGCTTATTCCATTGATGTGGTTAGTTCATTAGCGCAACAAATGGTGGAATTGAATCGAGAGGACAAACTTGATGTGGTGTTGCAAAAGAGCATTGAATTAGACGTCCACGGCTTGACTAACTTGGATGTTAAAATTTCCACGGAATTGGTGGAGACATGTGGTGCTTTGAAGGCATTGCAAGAAGCTAATGGTAATGTTTCTTATATTTCTTTACCCGTGAATGATGAATTACTTGTACCATCTATTGTGAAGGCGCCTAAACTAGAGTTGAAGCCACTTCCGGACCATTTGAAGTATGCATTTTTGGGAGATGGAGATGAGATTCTGGTAATTATTTCAAAGAACCTCACACCGGTACAAGAAGACCGTTTGCTTAGAGTCTTGAAAGAGCACAAAACGGCTATTGGTTGGACAATTGCGGACATCAAAGGCATTAGTCCATCCATATGCATGCATAGGATTCTAATGGAAGAGAACTTGAAGCCGGAACGTGATGTTCAACGTAGGCTTAATCCTCCCATGATGGAGGTTGTGAAGAAAGAGATACTCAAATTGCTAAGTGCGGGGGTGATCTACCCAATTTCCGATAGCAAATGGGTTAGTCCGGTGAAAGTGGTGCCAAAGAAGTCCAGTGTTACGGTTGTTAGAAATCAAGACAATGAACTTGTTCCTACAAGAGTTCAAACCGGTTGGAGAGTGTGCATTGATTATAGAAAGCTTAATTCCGCAACCCGAAAGGATCACTTTCCTTTACCTTTCATTGATCAAATGTTGGAGCGGTTAGCGGGGAATTCTTATTATTGTTTATTGGATGGTTATTCGGGATACAATCAACTTGTTATTGCACCAGAGGACCAAGAGAAGACCACTTTTACTTGTCCGTTTGGAACGTTTGCGTATAGACGGATGCCGTTTGGTCTTTGCAATGCACCGGCTACTTTCCAAAGATGCATGGTAAGTATATTCTCGGATTACGTGGAGCGCATTATTGAGGTATTTATGGACGACTTTAGTGTTTATGTCAATTCTTTTGATATTTGTTTAGATAACCTTGAACTAGTTCTTAAACGATGCATAGACACTAACCTTGTTCTTAATTGGGAGAAATGTCATTTTATGGTAAACCATGGCATAGTACTTGGTCACATTGTGTCCTCTCAAGGGCTCAAAGTGGACAAGTCAAAGATAGATTTAATAAGAAACTTACAATATCCCACTTCGGTGAGGGAAGTTCGTTCTTTTCTTGGCCATGCAGGGTTCTATAGGCGGTTTATCAATGATTTCTCCAAAATCTCCATGCCGATTTGCAAGTTACTACAAAAGGAGGTACCTTTTGACTTCAACAAGGAATGCAAGGATGCTTTTGATAAATTGAAGGCAATGTTGACAAGTGCGCCGATTATCAAGTCACCGGATTGGAATCTTCCATTTGAACTAATGTGTGATGCTAGTGATTATGCGATTGGAGCCGTTTTGGGTCAAAGAGTGGACAAGTTGTCCCATGTTATCTATTATGCATCTAGGACCCTTAATGATGCACAAATCAACTATTCTACCACGGAAAAGGAGTTATTGGCTATAGTGTTTGCATTGGAAAAATTTCGATCATACTTGGTGGGTACAAAGGTTATTGTGTATTCCGATCATGCGGCACTTAGATACTTAATAAAGAAGAAAGAAGCTAAGCCAAGACTAATCCGGTGGATCCTATTACTACAAGAGTTCGACATAGAAATTCGAGATAAGAAAGGTGTGGAGAATATCGTTGCGGATCATCTTAGTAGACTTGTTATGTCTCACGAAGAACTTCCATTACAAGACCGCTTTCCGGACGAACAACTTTTCTCCTTGGAAGAATCAACACCTTGGTATGCGGATATAGTGAATTATTTGGTGACAAGGAAGGTACCTAGCATAATGTCCAACTTCCAAAAGATGAAACTTACGAAGATAGCGAAGCAATATGTGTGGGATGAACCATACTTATGGAAATATGGCGTTGATCAAATAATACGAAGGTGCGTACCTAACTCCGAATTTCAATCTATTCTCTCCTTTTGTCATACTTTTGCTTGTAGTGGCCATTTTGGTTCTAAACGTACCGCTCTCAAAGTTCTTGAAAGTGGATTTTATTGGCCCACCTTGTTTGAAGATTCATATGTTTTTTGTAAATCGTGTGATAGATGTCAAAGAACGTGCAATCTAGGTGCTCGAAATCAAATGCCACTCACACCAATTCTCGCTGTAGAGATTTTTGACGTATGGGGTATCGATTTTATGGGTCCTTTTGTCAATTCGAATGGAAATTTTTATATACTTCTTGCCGTATATTATGTTTCGAAATGGGTGGAGGCTAGAGCCACCAAAACTAATGATTCTCAAGTTGTTTGTGATTTTGTAAGAGAAAGCATATTCACTAGGCATGGCACACCAAGAGTGGTGATAAGCGATGGAGGCTCACATTTCAAGAAGTCTTTCTACGCTCTCCTCAAGAAGTACAACATAAAACACAAGATTAGTATGCCTTACCATCCACAAACTAGTGGACAAGCAGAAATTTCAAACCGTGAGATCAAGTCCATTCTTGAGAAAACGGTGAATACCACAAGGAAATATTGGAGCTTTAAGATCAATGATGCACTTTGGGCGTATAGAACGGCGTACAAAACACCGATTGGTATGTCTCCATATAGGTTGGTTTATGGCAAAGCTTGTCATCTTCCGGTTGAACTTGAACATAAGGCTTATTGGGCGATAAAGAAATTCAACATGGAGTATGATGCAGCGGGGAAACAAAGAAAGTTTCAACTAAATGAGCTAGAGGAGATACGTAATTATGCTTACGAGAATGCCCGGATTTACAAAGAAAAGACCAAACTTTTTCATGACAAGATGATTTCTCGGAAAAGTTTTGTTGTGGGGCAAAAAGTTCTTTTATTTAATACTCATTTACGTTTATTTCTGGGTAAGCTTAAGTCTCGTTGGGTGGGACCATTTATTGTTACTAATGTTTATGATCATGGTGCAGTTGAAATTGTTAGTAAAAAAACAGGACAACCCTTGAAAGTCAACGGCCATAGGTTGAAGCCATATTATGAAAACTTTCCAACAGAGCATGTGGACGTGATTGGATTTAGAAATGTGCTCCCTCTAGAGGAGTAATATGAAGCAAGATCTATGTCGGGCCGTCGACTTTAAAACAAGCGCTAAGTGGGAGGCAACCCACCGGTTTTGTATTTCTTATCCTTTTGTTTTTATTTGCTTTTTGTTTTGTTTGTTTATTTTTCTTGTTTCATATCATATTAGGATTTTCCACCTTGACTTTACTTGGACGATTCAATTAGATTGAGGAAAATGTAAGGTTTAAGTGTGGGGGAGTGGCTAAGCATATATTTTTGCATAAAAAAAAAGGAGATTTTTTTTTTGCATAAAACTTTCAACTTTTAGAGATTTTAGAGTCACTAGCATGCTTCTAGGTATGATTACATAGAGAATTCTGACCGACATAATTGAACTTGGAAGTGTTAGGGAACTACGTTTGATTTCTTGCTTGTTAGAGTGTTAAATAATGGATTTAATCATGCCGGTGATGCAAATTAGGAGCAGAGAAGAATGCATTATTAGAGTTGCTGATCAATCATTAGTGGAGACTACCCATTTTCATATCATGTGAGGCACCGACCAAAAATTCTTCCTTTACTAAAGAGCTTCTTTTGAGTGTGTGTCACCGTACGTTAATTCCGGGTAGAATGGTGAGTTACCCAATTTTACACCAATTTCAGCACTATTTTGATCTCTTGAGTGCTAGTTTTTGTCAATCATGAGGGTGACGTCTATGATGAAAGCCTCCTTCTTGTAGTTCGATTTGTAGTTAGCACCATTCTCTCTCGACAACAACGGGTCCATAGAAACATCACAATTATCAACAAGGAGCGACATCAAAATCTACAAGGAAAGTTGAAAATGTTCAAGGTTTGCAAGCAACAATGGAACGAGAAAAAGAGCAAATTTTTATATCCAAGTAAAACAACATACAATGAGCATATTTTACATACAATTTGTAGACTTACAATACAATGAGGTAATTCTATATCCAAATATTAAGACTTATTTACAAGAGCGAAGAAAGTAAAAGGTGAGAATTATTGAAGTTTATGATTTCAAGACGATACAAGTTGTGAAGAATCAAGCGGTAAAGTACTTTTCCACGGCCATGGTTTATTTTTCACTTTGATTTGTATTGTGTTTCTCTTGTCAAAAATAAAAAAAAAAAAAAAAAAAAAAAGGAAAAACTAAAAAGAAAAGAAATATATATATATATGAGACAAGAGAAATATTTATTATTGTTTTGTTTTGAATAAGCCGTGGGGAAGGAAAATTTATAAGGAAGTTTCAAGCGACAAGGAGTTAAGGAAAAAGGTTACAAATTGTTAAGGATCTATGAAGATAAAGAGTTTATCACCAATAGTTGAAGCCGAAGACCAAGAAGATGAAGACAAGGAGCGGAAGACATTTTTATTGGATTCCGTGAGAGTGGTGTTATCATAATTGACAATCGGATGTGAAGGTAAGTAAGTAATCTCATCCTCGATATAAGTGGTTGATTTCCTTTCTTAGAGATCGTTAGAAAAATGGTTTTTCAAAATGTTAAAAGATGTGGGTTTTTCAAAATTTCGGAAGTTATCCTTCCTACCATTCAACGTGTTGCAGGAATTCTCTCTTCATTCCTACCTGCACACATGTGAGACCCATAAAAAGTCCGTCTTTTTGAGTGAAATTATCATAAAACCCTTCTTGGTGAGGCAGAAGTCGAGGTGAAATGCTTATTGATCATTTATCAAACTCGCATTCTCTCATTATGGTGTGGTTATTTCTCACTCAACATTTAAGAATGAGAATATATTCTTTAGTATTTCTAACTGCTTATTACTAGTATGCAGAAACTCTATGTCCTCATAGCTCTTTGAATGCTTGGGAAGCTAGAACGCTTTGAAGTTGTAAGTTTTAGTTTGATTTGCTCGAGGACTAGCAAAGTCTAAGTGTGGGGGAATTTGATAGGTGTAGAATACACCGTATTTACTATCTAGTAGTTTATGCTTTCTTTGCTATTTTTCTAGTAAATTATGTATTTTACGTGTGTTTTTGAGTTATTAGGTACTCTGGAGTTGCACGGACGAAAAGAAGGAGAAATCACCAAAATTGGGCAAAAAGGGCAAAATTGTCATTTCACAGGGCAAACACTATCTGGAGTCCTGTAATGGTTAAGGATCAACTCCTCTTGGAGGTATACTAAATGCAAACCAGCTACGGTTAAGGGGTTATCATTTGGAGTACCCCTTATCATTTATTAGAGGCTGTAATTATCAATGGGTGGTTCTTATCTTGGGCGCAAATAGCCATCCCAACGACCAACCCTAAAACCGAGATACTTTCCCTTTTTCTCTCATTCATCCATTCTTGCACACCTGAGATCGAGAAAGAGAACAGATGCTGCTGTTGAAATCAAAATCTTGAAAAACTAGAAGAGAAATAAATCGAGAGCTGTGAAATCAAGATACAAACTGGGTTTGCTAGGATAGCAAAGATCGTGAAATAAATCATGGAAGAAACTACGGCTGTTGATTGAATCAAAAGTGGGTTTCGAGTTTGAGTTGCATCAGAGATGAAGAACAGCTGAGATTGAATGGTTTTAGCCGCTGAAGATATTGTGGTTGCTTGATGCAGAGAAGAATCGATGGAGTTCGAGTTAAAATGCAGATAGTGAAGAAATTAGGGATCTGTGGCTGCTGAAATCGATCCAGATAGATTAAAGTCTGTAGAAGGGGTTTGAATGAAGACCCAGATGTTGTTGAATTCAGAGATGGTGGTGATGCTATTGTCCTGCCATGAACCCCAGAAGAAGAATAAGAAGTTGATACTGAAACAAGAATTCCAGACAGAGCAAGGTAGCTCTACTGATGTTACAGGAAGCTATGGTGGTGAATTGAATTGTTAGATGTATGTGTAGGTTTGTCACATGAGAAGACTGAAAAGTGAGGCCTGAACTTGGCCTGGAAGTCCTGTAATTAAATGAAACTCGGCCAAATCATCCCTCCGGCGAGTCAACTCGGTGCCGGCGATGACCGATCCAGAGCAATTCCGATAAGCCGATCCAGCACAGTGACTCAGACGATTAAGACGACTCAGCCCAGAATCAGAAAGCTAACTCGCCAGCTAACTCCCCTCCCTTGACTTTTGACTAACTTTTGACTGACGGTTTGATCTTTGACCGTTAGTCCTGACGGTTGACCAACATAATATTCCTTAACCGGTGGAGAATTTTCAGGTGGTCGGCGGTTACAAATTCCGGCCAAAACACACAGTTTTCCGGCGAGAAAAAATACAGAATTTTGTATGGACTTCTCTCATGTGTGTGAAGACTTAGAAGTGGGAATTGGATGAAAACTTGGAAGTTTTGGAGAATTGGACTAGAAATTGGTATATGGCTCAAATTGGGAAAGTGGTGTTCTTATGGAATGTGGATTCTTTTCCTACAAAGATATGGAGAGTTTTGAAGCCTATAAATAGAGGAGTTCTCTACAACTTTTATACACATCTACTTTGGAGAAGGAGTTAAAGTGCACAAGGATTGGAGGAAGGAGCAACCATCATCTTTTCAATAAGTTTTTCTTTCTTCTTTAATTATTATTATTATTATTGTGTGAACTCCAAATTATGAGTAGCTAATTTTCTTATTAATTGAGGATGAATTCCTAGTTCTTAACATATGGTTTGAGTTTTGTTTCAATTCTATTTTGAAGTTTTCCATATGATTATCGATTGTTTTTACTAATATTAATGTTTATGATTGATTGATAGGTTGTTTGGAGTGCACGCTAAATTAATTTGTTAATTTAATCTAAAGCTAGTGAAAGTTAGGTAATACGTAATAGTTTCTTGACTCTTTACATAAGTAGAAAACACAATACCTTGCGGAGGGATTCCGTGGAGCAATTGTGTGTGAAAACAACGCTAGAAAGTGGACCAAGCGAACCGAGTCTAAATACTAGTACTAAACCTAAGTTCACAAATCTTAATGCGTTCGGGGAATTACATCTTGTAAGCGAACCTCAAGGTGGTTCTTTTGAATAGGAGCTGATAACTAAGCGGACTTGTTACTCGTTGAAATAAGGAATTTTGGGGTTAGCTAAGTGAACCTGCTATCCTACGGTTGGTGATAATCTATGACTAATAAAAAGTGGAAAAGAACATAACTTTAATCATTGTTTTGCAGCGAAGAAGGATTCCTTGATCTATTCTCTCTTATTGAATTCAACTTACACTCTTAATTGCTTTGTTTATTTCTTTTGCTTTTTAAATCTTCAACCAATACCCCCCTTTTTGTGACATTATAAGACAACTATAATCTCTTGCTCCTCGTGGGATCGATCTTGACTACCCTATATTACTCTTTAATTAGGTAGTAAAATATTAATTAATTTGTTGTGGTTACGACACGCATACACTTGTAGGTGTTCTAGACTGGTGTACGATTCTATGCCTCCTCTTTGTTTGAAAATTTTAAAGTGGAAGGTCCATTACCTACATGCTTTGTATAACCCGGCCCGGACCAAAAAGCTTAATATTTCTTTTGAAGTTACAATAGGGCTAGTGGAGGACAGTGAGATTTTCAGAGTTTCTATAAATACTTATAGTTATGAGGGTGGCGAGAATATAATTTCTAGGAATTCTGTTATCTTGGAGTGGTTCAAGATTGAGGCTTCTAGGTGATCAAGGGTAGCAACAAAGGGTACTAGAACCTATTTTAGGGGGTGGCTTTGGACTGGTAACAACTTAAGGTTCTTACTATCTAAGGTCATGGTTGTTGGCCTGGAATGGCAAAGACATAGCAAAGAAGCTACCGCGTGAAACGCTGGTGGACTTGGTTTTTTCTAACTCTATTGATATAGTGTTCCTGTCTGAAACTAAGGCTAAGGATAACTCTGTCATAACCTTGTTTAAAAGATGTCATCTGCTCAATTGGTGGCTAGTCCCACCAATTGGTAGTTTTGGTGGTTTAGCTCTCGGCTGGACTGAGAATGTTTCCTTGGAAGTGGTGCATGGCAATAAGAACATGATTAATTCCCTCATAATGGATGAGAGCTCAAAAAAAGAAATGCTTTTCACTTTTTTCTATGGTAGCCCGTATCATGGGTCCAAGACGGACCCCTGGCAGTTCGTTAAAAAGGTAGCACGTATGGATGTGGATATGCCATGGGTTCTTTTGGGAGATCTCAATGTTATATTTCATCCCTCTGTAGTTGCAGGAATTCCCACACTACACCCTATTCAAGAATTTATCAATATTTATGACATAATTTGAAGAATAAGGATCTTTTTATTAATATGATCTTAAAAGAATTACAGAAATCAAGAACACAGAACACTTAATAAGATTTTCTCTCTCCTAAAAAACTTTCTTAGCACTCAAAAATTCATCTCCCTCTCCGGAACTATTCATTTCCTTTATATAGGCATTTACATAATGGATTACAGCTCATTTACAGTTAAGATTCCCTTTAATTTCGGATCTGAGTTCTTGCGATAAATCGCAGTTAGCACCGCCTTAATCATTCGCAGGTTTTATTGATTCGTCGCAAAAATGTCACACTTTTCTCATGTTTCTGTCATTTTCATCTGATATGTCATTTCTTACGTCACTTTGAGATGTGTCGCAAAATATCATTGATGTATCGCAGAATATCATTGATGATTCGCAGAACTATTGTTTATTTCACAAGAATATTGTTGTGACAATATTCTGATCCTACATCTTGCCTCTTCTCATATCTTTTCTGCGAAGAAGATAAAGATCATGAGAATTTAAGTTTCTTGATTTGCCGCAACTCCTTATTTTTTACCCGACAAAGTTCCCTGTTTTACGCTTTACCATTGGCACGTGTCAATCCTTACCTATAAATAGATGTCCCACTCGAGGAAAAGTTTTCTTTCACCTTCTCTCTTTTCTTAAACTTCTTTCTTTTTCGTCTGCAATTTTTTCTTCCCTAATATCCTTCCTGCTGCTTCTCTAATGGAGACTCAAAGGTATGTTCTTATCTTGAACCTTATTTTGTTCATGTTTCATCATCTCTATCACCTGATTTTCTTTATGATCCCCATATTTTATATTATCCTTTTCAGTAACACTACTTCTCAGACTAAGATTACTGTCAAAAACCCTAACCCTAAGGGTCCTCAGAAAAAGCGTGTTGGAAAGTCGAAATGATCTGAGAATGATAAGGTAGTAAGAAACACCTATTTCTTTGAAATAACAATATTGTTTCCTCTGTTTCTTATCTACATTATTATTCGCAGGGTGAAGAAAATATTTCTAGACCTCTTAAGCGTTCTCGTCAAGTTAAAGCTCTTTCGGATGAAGTGGATATTCTTGATTTTTTGCCTGCAGACCCTGTTCCGCCGCAAGATAAATCTTCTCCTTCTCCTCGCGTAAATTCCAATATTAACACCAATACTACTTCTTCATCAATTCCAAGTGAAGTTATTGATGATAATATTTCCATCAATATTTTAAAAGTTGCGATGGATGAATCTTTGATAGCTGGAACTAAGGTGAATGAATCAGCAGCAAATAAACCTGCGATTAATGAAACTGTGGTGAATGAAATTACGGTAAATAAAACTGCGGTTAATGGAGCTGCGGTGAATGAAGCCTTGGTGAATGATGTTGCGATGAATGAGACTGTAACTGCGACTAATCAAGTTCCTTCTTCCACTCCTACTACCGCGAATGATTCTAATCTTCAAGTTACTGTCACCAAAACCTCTTCCTCTACTTCTCTTCCTTCTTCCCACGAAATAACAATAGGGGTTGAAGCTGCTTTTCAAACATTATCTGAAGTTTTGAATGATGCTATGAAATCTTCTACAGATCCTGCGAGACAGGATATTTATATGATTCTAAGCAAGCATCTCGGATCCTGCGGTTCTTCATCTAAGCTAACTGCTTTAGAAAGTGAAATTTAAACCTTAAAGAAGAATCTTCAAGCAAAAACTTTAGAATGTGAACTTCTCGATCATAAGCTTCGCAATTCTGAATTGGACTGCGAAAATATTCGCAGCAGAAATGATGATCTGAAAGGTATAAATTTCTTGCCTCTGTTTTTGCCTCGGTAATTCTTTGTTTTCTATGTACTCAATTTTTCTTTATTTATTTGTTGATGCATATTTAGCTTCAAAACATAACCGATTAATGAAGATACTTGAATGGGAAACAATCGCTGATGAGGCCCGCATTGGGAAAGAGTCTTGGAAGAATCAATTTGATAGATTGAATATTCTTCACACATATTCAATTGACGAGATAAATAATCTTAAGAATGAGAATAATCAGCTAATTTGTGAACGAGATCGCCTAAGTAATGAAGCCACTCAACTTTTATATTCGCTAAATCAGACTAATTTGAAGGTGGAATCTTTATTAGATGAAAATAAAATCCTATCGCAAGAGAAACGTAGCTTTGTGAATAAAATAATGGTTTATTCGCAGCAATTGAGTAATCTTCAAAAGTTGTGTGACAATCAAAAGTAATCTCTTCGTGTATTGAAAGATGAGCTTAAAAAGATAACCGAATCATTTGCCGCTGAACAAGAGAAACTTATAAAAGGTATATTAGCTCTAAGCGTGAAAGTCAACAGTCTCAAAGATGACTATGCTCTACTGAAGAAATCCCATTCCTCCTTAAAAGAAGAAAATACTTATCTTCTTTCTAAAGAGAAAAGTATAAAATCTCGTTTGAAAGGTAAAGTTGGTGATACTTTCGATGATACCATGAATCAATGGAAGTGTTGCTTCCTTAACATAATTCAAACTTTATCCTCGCAAAAGGAAGGTAGTCATTTTGACTGCCTCATCTATTAATTATTTCATTGTATTTTCCCATCTTATTTCTTGCAAGAATTCCATCTAATATGCAATTTTTCTTCTGCAGAATCTGAGAAGCATCTTCAAGCTTCAATTTCTGATCTGTCTATGAGGTTGGCCAAACTTCGCAAAAAGAATATCACGCTTTCTAACTCTCGCAACAGAGCATTAAGAAGATTTGACTATCTTGAATACTTCAAAGATATAAAGATCAGAAACCGGGAAAAGAATTGCCTTCGTAAGGCTCATTTAGGCGCTGAGATTCTCGTAAAATATGTCCTATTCTCTCATTCTTTACCTCCTATGAAGGTAAAACCCTTGGAGATAGATAATAACGAGGTTCCTCGTCTCATAGATGAAGATCTAAATTATTAATGAAGAAGATTTTTCTGAGGATGAACAAAACCCACCTAAAGAAATAGAAGAAGAAAAAAACCCTCTCAATGAAGTAGAAGAACAAAATCCTTCTCAAAAGGCAATCGCTAATGATGGAGAAGAGGAAGAAAATCCTCATAAAGAAGCAGAAGAACAGAATCCTCCTAAAAAAACAATCGCTGGTGATGGAGAAACCCAAACTGAAAAAGATGTTGCTGGTGAAGATAATAGTAGCGAACAAGAATGATAAAATTAAGGAAGAATACTCTTTGAAATTTTAACTTTTTTTTTTTTTTTTTTATATTCAAGATATTTCTGCGAAATATCTTGTTCTTTTCCTTGCCCTGCGAATGATTGTAATTTCTGAATCTTTCTTTTTCCTGCTTCTTTTGCGAAACATTGCAGTTTTTGTAACTCCATCATCTTCTTCTGATTATATATTTTTATTAATCTGAATCTAATCTTCGCAAATTCTTGTAACTTGATTATCTTCTTTTTACTATCTTGATTCTTCTCAAGGAAGATAATGAAATATTGTTTTATAATCCCCATATTTGCCCCTCATAATCTTCCTTGTGAAATATGTAATATATTACCATTGTAAGAAATCCCATATATACTTGCCTCTTGTTATCAATCTGCAATATGATAAATGAATTATCGCGAATAATGCTGCGAAAAATCTGTTATATGCTTCGCAGGTATAATCTCTCTTGTGGTCTTATTTCGCTTTCCTAGTTAAAGGTCTTATTATGCCACTTTTATGCGACAAGATCGCAGGATATTCTTACTTTTTCATGTAATAATCCATTGATCTTGTCTTATCATTTATTTTGATCTCTGCGACAATACGATAAGTCTAAGCCATCTTGTGAGATTAACCTCTCTTTGCTTTTTAATACTTATGACATTGGCGTCTTTGCGATGAAATCGCAGGACGTTTTTGCGATTTATATCCTCTTTATCATTGATTTCATTTATCTCGTCTTTTGTTCTTATCCCAAAAACCCATTGATCTCATCTTAACATTTCTCTTTAGGCTTTTTGGCCTGTCATGCGGCAATATGACAAGCCTAAATATTCTTGCGAATATAAAGTCCCATGACATTGCTGTCTATGTCACGCGACAATATGACGGGCCTAAATATTCTTGTGAATATAAAGTCCCATGACATTGCCGTCATTTTTGATACACAACTCCCTAATGGAGGGTATCGCCCTTATCTCTCCCCCCAGTTTCCCCTTCAAGGATTATACATCGGCCATACAAGACTAGTACTTTCCTATCCGGTTCTGCCAACAACCAGTTATTTTCGCAGCCTTGTCCTTTATGCCTATATGGATTATAGTTACAAGACTGCACCCTAGTGGGGTTTTCTTCGGGCCGAACACATCGTATCCAAGACTTTCCATGGATGGCCAGGGTAGGTTCATCCATCCCGGGCACCCACAGATCAACCGTGTACCTCGGCGCCTTGATCATACTTTGCATTCCTTAGGAGAAACTCTCGGGCGCCCAACCAGGGTATAACCTTATATAGTTGGGAATCCAAGTTATCTCTCCCGGATGGATTTTCTATAATCCCAAATCTCCATGACTAGGTTCCAGCAGTAGTATAGCCTTTCCCATAGCCATGCAAAGAGATACCCCCCTTATGACGTACTTTAAGGACATTGCCTCTTACGGAATAGAATCCGCGAACTAAGGTATATGCCATAAAGGATCGTCCCATTCTTATATGTTTTTAGGCGATTTGCGCCCGTCTTATGCATTTGCATTTAAAATTCTTAATTATCTCGCAAATTATTGCGAAAAATTGCTTTGTATTTTTCCAATTTTGTTCTTGCGAAACATCTCTTTTATTCTCTCGCAATTGTTGCGTATAATCCAATCATCTTAGTCTTTCAAACCTTTATTGATAATATTTTCTTAGATATTGTCTATTCCATGGTCTACCAAGTCTTTGACCCATGTCTCTTCCTTCTGGATCCATTAACTTATATGCTCCAGTTCCAATTATTTCTTTGATAATATATGGCCCGTCCCATTTTTTCGCTAATTTTCCTCCATTTTCTCGCTGATATTCTGGTGTTTCTCGCAGAATTAAATCTCCAACTTGGAATTCACGCTTCTTTACTCGCTTAGTATATTCGCGAGCTAATCTGCGATGGTAGTTCTCCGTATGTTGTAATGATTTTTCTCTCCTCTCTTCTACCTCATCAAGTTTGTTTAGAATCATACTAGCACTAAAATTCTTTTCCCAAGCTTCTCTTTTTGTTGTAGGAATAGCAACTTCTGTTGGCAATACCGCCTCAACTCCATATGTTAAACAAAAAGGTGATACCCCAGTTGCTTCTCTTCGTGTTGTATTATAAGCCCAAAATGCATTATGAACTTGTTGACACCATGTTCTATGATGCCCTTCTAACTTATTCTTGAGGATATCTGCGATTGTTTTGTTAGTTGCCTCAGCTTGACCATTAGCTTGTGGGTATAAAGGAGTCGATTTTCCGCACTTTATCTTAAATGCATTAAGTAACATCTCTATATTTTGTCCTTCAAATTGTTTTCCATTATCTGACACCAACTGCGAAGGAATTCCGAATCTGCAAATGATGTTTTCAAATATAAATGTAAAAATGTCCTTATCACGAATATGTTGTACTGCTTTAACTTCTGCCCATTTTGTGAAGTAATCTGTTGCGACAATTAAATATCTCTTTTGCCCTGTTCCTGGTACAAATGGTCCCACAATATCTAAACCCCACTTTCCAAATGGCCAAACATTTTTTGAGGATGTTAATGTTTCACCGGGTCCATGTATTCTTTTTGCAAATCGCTGACATTCTTCGCAACTTCTTGATAAATTCTTTGCATCTTCATGCATATATGGCCAGTAATAACCTTGCATTTTATTTCTGTATGCTAAAGATCTTCCTCCGCTGTGATTACCAGCATCCCCACTATGTAACATTTTTAATATTTGTTTTCCTTCTTGTTGTGTCAAACATATGAGGGAAGGCCCATTTAAAGATTTTCGATACAATATCCCATCTCTTAATTCATAATTTGTTGCTCTACTTTTTAATTTATGTGCTTCCAATATGTTTCTTGGTACCTCTCCCCTTGCTAGATATGCGTGAATTTTCGCACACCAATCTGCGATAATTCTACTTGATTCTTCGCCATTATTTTCTACTATCATTGCCTCGGCCTCCTCTTCCTCTTGTTTATTAATTGAAGGTGCTATGAGTGTTTGTATTTTTATATTTCTCGCGGTTGGATCTACCATCATACTTGATATAAACGCAAAAGCATATGCGAGTCTATTATCTCTTCTTGAAATATGCCTCCATTTGAGTTTTGGAATTTTCGCAGATAATTCTTCTACAAGTTTCTTATATTTTTTCAAAGATATATCATTAGTTGCATATTCCCCTTCAATTTGGCGAATAATCAATTGCGAACCACTAGTAATTCTTGCATTTTCCACCTTCATCTCTATCGCAAATCTTAGAGCATGTACTACAGCCTCATACTCTGTCTCATTATTAGTAGATTCAAATTCTAGTCGGAATGCAAATGCCATCTTTGCACCTTCTGGTGAAATAAAAATGACTCCCACTCCATTTCCTTCTCCGTTGGATGACCCATCTACCAATATCTCCCACCTATTTGGTTCTGTTAAAAGATCTCTAGGATCCCCATATTCTTCTTCTATATCCATCATGTCTTCTACAGCTTCATCTTCTTCCAAAGGAAATTCTGCGAGAAAATCTACGACAATTTGAGATTTTGGCGAGGATAAAATTGCATATTGGATCTCAAAATGCCCCACTTGTGCGTTCCATCTTTCAACTCTGCCTGATCTTTTTGAATTTTTCATTACTGATTCAATTGGTACTTTTGTTAGTACTTTTATTTTATGCGCTTGGAAATATATGCGAAGTTTAGCTTCTGCATAAACTAACTCCAGAATTAGCTTTTCAATCTTTGAATAGTTTTTCTCCGCAGCATTGAATGTTTTGCTGATGTAGTAAATTGGTTTTTCAACTCCTGCGTTATTTCGCAAAAGTACTGTGCTTAAAGCATGTTGAGTTGTCGCAAGGTACATTAGCAATTCTTCTCCTGGTTCAGCCTTCTGTAAAATGGATATGTTCATCAAATATTCCTTAATTCCTTGAAAAGCTTTCTCACATTCATCTGTCCATTTAAACTTTTTTCCCTTCTTTAGTATGTTGAAGAAATGTTTGCATTTATCTGATGATCGCGAAATAAATCTTCCTAGCGAGGCTAAAAGTCCATTAAATTTTTGCACATCTTTTACTGTTGCTGGAGTTGGCATATCCCGAACTGCTTGCACCTTTTCAGGATCAACTTGTATTCCTTCTTTTGATACAATATATCCCAAGAACTTCCCAGATGATACTCCGAAAGTACATTTCTCAGGATTTACTTTGATATTAAAAAGCCGCATATGATCAAAAATTTCCCTTAAATCCTGCACATGATTTTTAGCTTCTTTGCTTTTTACCAACATATCATCCACATATACCTCTAAAGTTTTATGTATCCATTTTGCGAATACCTTTTCCACCATTCTTTGGTAAGTTGCTCCTGCATTTCGTAACCCAAAAGGCATCTTTGTGTAGCAATATAATCCTTTGGGAGCAAAGAATGCAGTATGTTCTTGATCTTCTTACGCAAGTGGGATTTGATTATAGCCCTTGTATCCATCTAACGAAGATATTCGATCATTTCCTGCGGCAGATTCCACTAGCTTCGGGATATCTGGCAAGGGAAAACTATCTTTGGGACATGCTTTATTTAGATCAGTAAAATCAATGCAAATTCTTATCCCCTTATTTTTATTGGGAACTACTACCATGTTGGAGATCCATTCTGGATATTTTGCTTTCCTTATAATTCCTGCGTCAAGCATCTTTTGCAATTCTTCTTTTATATTGGCATGATGAGTGGTCACAATCTTTCTTATTCTTTGTTTGAATGGTCTCACATTTTTGTTAATCTCCAATCTATGGTTAGCAACAGATGGATCTATTCCAGGCATCTCATCCATATTCCACGCAAAAATATCTCTGTATTCTCGCAGAAGGTTTATAATTTGTTCTTCTTCCTCCACATCCATCTTAGTTCCCATTTTCAGCATTTTTGGGTCTTCTTCACTTCCAATATTTACTTCTTTTGTTGGTTCTGCTGCGGTATAACTGGCTTCATGTTCTCCCATTGGTGTTGGTGTTTTTATTACCTCCGCTGGTTCATCACTTTCTTGCGATACATCGTCAAATATTCCTTTTCCTTCTTCTGATCTTATCATGTAGATCTTGAATTCTTCTTATTTCCTTTCTTCTCTCCTCATTTTTCTACGCTGTTTTCGCAACTGAATTTGATTTTCACAATTCTTTACTTCATTATGGAAATACAACGCTGCACAATCTGCATCTCCTCTAATCTCGCCAATTCCGCTAGGCATAGGAAACTTTATGCACTGATGTAGAGTTGATGATACAGCCTTGATTGCATGTATCCATGGTCTTCCCAATAGCATATTATATGGTGATTTCACATCCACCACGCACAAAGTTATCTGCGTCTCTATTTCCCCCAGCGGAATTCGCATTACAATTTCACCTTTAGGTTTTGTTATAGATTTTCCAAATCCATGAATATGATATGTTGGACTAAGCATTTCTTCATCTTTGTATCCCATTTTCTTGAATGTGTGGTAAAACATTATATCCACAGAACTTCCTGCATCCACCAGAGTCTTATTCACAGCCCACTCTTCTGTAGATCTTATTGATTTTTATTTTCTTGTTGGTACAACAGACACTGTGATCACCAATGGAGATGTATGACTTAAATTTTCTTTTGGAATTTCTGCTGTCGTGAATGTGATCTTCTGTTTTTCCCAATCTTTTAGCGGTGATGCCTCATCTACCATCATGATTTTCTTTCCTTCAAAATCTCGCTTGTGTATCCTTCCTCTAATATCTTCATGGAACTTATCTATCATCATCTTTTTTATTACATCACACTCCAATTTCTTTTGATTATCTTTGACTTCAAACATCTTTTCTTCCACCAATTTTCTTGATATTCTTCTAACTCTTGAATAATTTCTTTCTTTTACCTAACTTTTGCTATGATTTTCAACTATTCATCCCTGTTTCTGGGCGCCAAAATGTAGTTGCAGGAATTCCCACACTACACCCTATTCAAGAATTTATCAATATTTATGACATAATGTGAAGAATAAGGATCTTTTTATTAATATGATCTTAAAAGAATTACATAAATCAAGAACACAGAACACTTAATAAGATTTTCTCTCTCCTAAAAAACTTTCTTAGCACTCAAAAATTCGTCTCCCTCTCTGGAACTATTCATTTCCTTTATATAGGCATTTACATAATGGATTACAGCTCATGACAGCTCATTTACAGTTAAGATTCTCTTTAATTTCGGATCTGAGTTCTTGCGATAAATCGCAGTTAGCAACGCCTTAATCATTCGCAGGTTTTATTGATTCATCGCAGAAATGTCACACTTTTCTCATGTTTCTGTCATTTTCATCTGATATGTCATTTCTTACGTCACTTTGAGATGTGTCGCAGAATATCATTGATGATTCGCAGAACTATTGTTTATTTCACAAGAATATTGTTGTGACAATATTCTGATCCTACACCCTCGGAGAAAATCGGAGGGACAAACGGGCAAAATTCGGAAGTAAAGGAAGTTCTGGATTTGGTTAATGAAACAAGGCTAATGGATTTAGGTTTTGAAGGACCTAACCAATTCACCTGGTCCAATCAGAGAACTAAAGGAAATATAGAACAGAGGTTAGACAGAGCTTTGGCTAATGCGATCTGGTTAACCACTTTTCCAGATTATTTTCTCACCATCTCCCGCCCATTGGGTCGGATCACAGTCCTATTCTTCTAAGACTTAACAGGGAATCTATGTCGGGTTTAAGCCTTTTAGATTTCCTGCGATGTGGCTTGAAGATGAATCTTGTCTCGCGCTAATCCGTGAATGTTGGGAAAGATTCATACCAGGTTCGCCGGGTTTTAGGGTAGTTTCTAAGCTTAAGAATCTTAAAATGGAGCTGAAAGAGTGGAACAAATGAGTTTTTGGTAATATTACAAAAAGAATAAGGAAGGCGAAAGATGACCTTGATAAATGCTACAAAATTCGAATCATGATGCTGCTACTAGGTTTCTATGGAAGAACCTTGTAATGGAATTAGATAAATGGAATAATATAGAGGAACAATTTTGGAAGGAGAAATCAAGAGATAATGATATAAAATTAGGGGATAGAAACACTGCTTATTTTCACCTAAAAACTGCTAATCGTTATAGAAGGAATAAAATCTCCAAGTTGAAGGACACAACATGGGAGTGGAAAACAAAGCTTGATGAAGTCGCGGAAATTCTCAAAACCCATTTCAAGGAAATAGCCTCATCATCAGGGAATAGTAGAATAGAAAAATAGGCGGAAATATTGAATCGAATCCCCAATTGGGTCTCCGAGGAAATTTATGCTAACCTTGTAGCTATACCAACAGACCAGGAAGTAAAAGATGTAATCTTTGCTATGCCAACTTCCAAATCTCCTGGACCTGATAGCTATCCCGCAATTTTTTTCCAAAAAAGCTGGGACATAGTGGGAAAGGAAGTCATTTCCCTTGTTAAGAACTTCTTAGAAACCTGCTTCCTTCTAAAGGAAATCAATCAGACCTTTCTCACTCTCATTCCAGAAAAATAAAACCCAAGCACCCCTGCCGACTTTAGACCAATAATCTTATGTAACACGGTGTACAAGACAATATCCAAAATCTTAGCCAATCGGCTAAAACCTCATCTGAATACAATCATATCCCCCTGTCAGGCTACTTTTGTTCCAGGTAGACAGATTGCTGATAATATCTTAATAGCCCATGAAATTACTCAAGCTATGAGGAAACGAAAAAAAGGAAAGTTGGGATACCAGGGTTTTAAAATAGATATGAGCAAAGCTTTTGATAGATTAGAATGGGACTATTTAATCAAAATCTTTAGAAAAATGGGATTCTCTGATCAATGGTGTGATCTAGTTTACCAATGTATTAGTACCACTACCATCTTGGTCCTGCTCAATGGAACTCCAGGAAAAGTTTTCTACCCCTCTCATGGATTACGCCAAGGGAACTCTTTATCTCCATATCTGTTCTTGATTTGTATGGAAGTCCTTTCCAGAATGCTTCTGGATGCGGAGTCCAAAAAACAAATAGCGGGGATTAAGATTGCAAGAAACAACCCTTTAATTAATCATCTTTTGTTTACTGATGATATTATGATCTTCACTAAGGAAGACATGAGATAATATAGGAACCTTATGAACTTGCTTAAGGATTTCGGAGACTTTTCGGGCCAGCTAATAAACCTGGAGAAATCAGGAGTTTTCCATACTTTGAACCTAGCACCCAGACTCAGTAGAGATCTGACAAGAACACTTGGAATGAAAAAAATGAACCTCAAAGATACCTATCTGGGTGATCCCCTGTTCTTCCAAAATCCGCGTCATTTAAACTTTGTCAATCTGATAGCTAAGTTCAAGGCTAGGTTAAAGGGTTGGAAAAATGTTAACCTAAATCAGGAGGGAAGGTCATGCCTGATCAAATCAACGTTGGAATCCATGCCTATCTTCCAGATGACATGCTTTCCGATTCCGATTAAAACTATTAACAATTTAACAAGTATTCAAAGGGACTTTTGGTGGGGGGAAAAGGAAGAGAAAAGGGGATGTTACATCAAAGCTTGGGGGTTTATGACCAAAAAGAAAAAACATGGGGGATTAGGATTTAAGAAACAGAAATTGGTAAATGAAGCGATGCAAACTAAACTTGTTTGGATATTAATTGATATCGGAACCGGAGGCATTATAGGCGAAAATTTACAAATCTATATATTTCAACAACAACAATCCGTTGAGAGACACTACTAAGAAACATGGATCGGTAGCGTGGGGTGGCATTCGAAAAGGCCTTGAAAATATTAAGCAATCAGGAGTCTGGGATCTTCTTCTAACGTCGGAAACAAATATTTGGGAGGTAAAGTGGATCCCCGGAATAGATGGATTTATCCATTCTGACTCGGAAAGGATTGAAGAACTAGGTATTAGTCAGATACAGCACTTGTGGGATTTCACCAATATGGACTGGAATACAACACTTCTGGTTGAATTGTTTGATACTGAAATTGTGCACTATATCAAATGTGTTAGACCTAGGTTGGATGGGCTAGATATCTATAGGTGGAGATTTACCAAAAATAGAAAGTGTTCAACTGGTTCAGCTTACGACCATCTTGATAAAGTAAGTGCCACCTTAAAAGGGTCAAACCCGCTAAACAAGATTTGGAGCGTTCAAACTACCCCTAAGATTAAGCTTTTCCTTTGGATATGTTCCACTGAATGTCTTACAATAAGAGACATCCTTGCCGCTAGAATAGAACTAGAAACAGACAATTGTCCTATGTGTGATTCTGCCAGGGAGACAGCCACCCATCTGTTGATGGATTGCTCGTATGCTAGGGCAGTTTGGTTCGGGCTAAGTAGAGCCTACAGAATAAGAAATAGTCTAAACCTTCTAGAATGGATCAAAACCTGGTTCAAAAATCCAATAGACTGGGAGGAGGATATGATAGATTGGGTAGCAGTATGTGGCATTGCAACTTGGAATATATGGAAAGCAAGGTGCGACACGGTCTTTGAGGAAAACAAACTATCGGATCAGAAAAATTGAGAACGAAATAACGGTTCAACATGAAGTTTTTACCAAGATAAACAGGTATAAGAACGGACCAACTCGACCAAAGGACAAGAAACCATGGACTCCACCACCAACGGGAATGATAAAAGTTAACTATGATGCTTCGTACAAAGAAGGGGAGAGGGCGGTAGGATTGGGCTTATTGGACAGAGATCGCAAAGGCAACTTAGGGACGGCACATTCTACCTCGACAGTGGCAACTTCGTTCTGATGGTGGAGTGTTTGGAGGCGAAAAAAGCGACTAGATGGGCTCTTCAGAAAGGGCTGACAAATATAATTCTGGAAGGAGATAACCAAGATGTCAAGGAATACATGAAGTGTGGTAACGTTAATATGGATTGGCAATGCAAGAATATATTAGAGGAACTCAAGGAAATGGCAAAGGCTTTTTATAAGTTCTAAGTATCTCACACGAAAAGATCTGAAAATTAGGTCGCAGATGCTTTAGCAAAAGAAGGAAGAAAAGGCAGGACGTCAACATTCACGGAATCAAGCATTGATTTGAACTTTAACTCTGGCAACTTGATTGTAAACCGTTCCTTTGGGAACATCAACGTTTGAGCTTCTTAATATTTTATTGATTAAAAAAAAAGATAAGGATAAACATGGAGAACACTTGGTCCAAGTACATTGTCAAATGAATCCAGGTGATTATATTGTTGTATACACAACCTATAAAATAATAAACGTAAGTGGATTTTCAACTCAAAACGTACAAATTTAATCATTTTATCCTCATAAAACCTGGATATAGCTCTTACTTATTAAGGCATCAGAGTGTCCTTATAGGTACCTGAAAATGCTGGGGGTTCAACAACCTCACCCAATATTTCGATTAGCAATTTGTATGGACTAACTTTAATATACTTTTAAGAGAATCAATTAGACAGTCAGACTCAATTTTAATAAAAAGTATATCAAGGAGTTAATATCTCTATCTCTCGATTTGATATATTCAAATAAATAGAAATAAGTGATTCTCAATTAAATACAAGAGATATAAACTTGGATGGTACGAAAGATCAATATCCAAGGATCAATTAATTTCCAATCAACAACCAAAGGTTGGATTTCACAATTGATCGACACAACGCACAACCTGTGATATTTCAATTATATAACAAAATATAATGCAGAATAGAAATAACACAGATACCAGAAATTTTGTTAACGAGGAAATCGCAAATGCAGAAAAACCTTGGTACCTAGTCCAGATTGAACATCACAATGTATTACGGCGCTACAGATACTAGCCTACTACAAACTAACTTCGGTCTACACTGTAGTTGGACCCTAATCAATCTCACACTGATTCAAGGTACAGTTGCGCTCCTTACATCTCTGATCCCAGCAGGATACTACGCACTTGATTCCCTTAGATGATCTCATCCAAAACCAAGAGTTGCTGCGACCCAATATCGAAGAATTTAATAAACAAATCTATATCACACAAAAAAGTCTACGATAATAGATAAATTTGTCTCCTACAGATAAACCTACGAGTTTGTTCCGTCTTTTGATAGAAATCAAGGTGAACAGGAACCAATCGATAACCCGTACTTATATTCCCGAAGAACATCCTAGAATTATCAATCACCTCACAATAATCTTAATCGTATGGTAGCGAAACAAGATATTGCGGAATCACAAACGATAAGATGAAGATGTTTGTGATTTTTTTTATCTTGCCCTATCGGAGATATAATATCAAGTCAATATTTTAATTGAACTCGTATGATAGAAAATGGAAAGATTAGATCGACTACAAAGAGAAGTAGTTTCGTCTGGCTTCATAATCCCAATAAAGTCTTTAAGTCATTAACCTATAGGGTCTCGAGAAGAAACCTAAGGTTAAAAGAGAATCGACTCTAGCTAAACCAACTAGTATCACATAGCAGGTGTGGGGATTAGTTTTTCCAATTGCTAGATTTATCCTTTATATAGTTTCAAATCAGGGTTTGCAATCAATGTTAGCTTAGTAACGAAGCATTCAATATTCACCGTTAGATGAAAAACCTGATTCAACCAGCTAATATCTTTCAACTGTTAGATCAAAACTTAGCTTGTCACACACAAATGGAATGTATTTCATTTAGGTTTGAGTAACCGTACCTAAAAGTGTACACCTAGTTAGTTCACAAATAGTTAACCAATGGTTATCCATATGATTACTTTCATATTAACCGTATTCATCTTTCTCATAACTAATTCAAATGACTTCACAAGAACTAGTTGAAGAGTTGTTCAATTTCTTAGGTCTTTATACATAGATAGAATTGAAACAAAATCGGTTTGATTCATTTAATCAATCCATGAACAGTATAGATACAGCTTCTAAATATTGCATTACTTATGATTTATTGTTTTAAGTTCATGAACTACCGATTTGAAAAATAACCAGCTTGGGTACACGTACGGGTATGCGTACCTTAGCTACCGAATTTGAGTTTCCGAATTTGAAAAATAACCAGCTTGGGTATACGTACGAGTACGCGTACCTAAGATGACTGGTTTATGAGTTCGTAAACTCCAAACTCAACAGAATTTTTCGGGATGAAAAGTTATGCCAGGACGTGTACGGGTACGCGTACCCAACCTGTCTCCTTTACCAATACCGTATGCACACACTTGGTTTCCGGCACATGGATTTATACACTAATGTGCGAACACATTATATATGCTTATATCCATATATGGTAATCTCACCTATACATTTCAATCATTGAAACATTCTTCTATAATGTTATAACCGTCGTTATTCACAACTATCGTCATCAAAGCTATTTTCAAGATTGAAACGTCATCATGACTTTCGTCACGGGTAAAGATGAAAAATGATTAAAGCGAAAGCTTACCAACACATATTTTAAGAAATAGATAGGCGAGTAAACTCGACTCGAAATAGCAAATGTGTATGTATGAAAACTATCATACTTATACGACTTTTGTCTCAAGAATATGAGATAGAGTAGATATACTTTTCAGTGATAGATAAGTCCAAGTCTCCACATAACTTTTAGTCGGATGAAGTTCCACTGGTTCCTTGAGTAGTTCTTCTTCTTCGTAAGATGATCGCCATAGAGTTTGGAGCTCAACTACACTTAACTATCCTAATCCGAGACTTAGCTATAAGTAGACTAGAAATCAAGACATATAGTTTTGACAACTAAATTTGACAAACAAGCTTGAGATAGCAACGCTTGCAAGTTCGACCGAGGAATGCTCTAACAATCTCCCCCTTTAACGTCTATAGGAAAGTATGCATATGGGTTTCGAGTTCAGACGAGGAAGATAATGCAAAAATAATGAGGTCATTCCGAGTTCAGACGAAGAAATTACGGCCAAAACAAGTTTTCCGAATATCGACGTCTACAGGCAAGTATGCATACAAGTTCGCAAACAAATTTTCGTAACATGGAGCAGTATGGAAACATGTATCCGTACTTTAGTCCGTGGATTTTGACTTTAAATGATGGTATACACACCAGGTATGTGTACCATGAAGTCCAAACATCCCGAACTACTATTTTCAAACCTAAACATTTAAGAACCTTAAACACAGATCAAGTTAGGTAGAAATGAACAATAAGCAAGGTACACAAATCATTATAAGTACTCTAAAATAAAAGCACAACTCTTGCTCAAGTTTATAAACATACATTTTTAGAAGAATCCAGTCGAATTCTACAACCTTACCGAACATAATCTGTTTGCCCCAATTCTCGTGCTTCCCTCACCGTATACATAGCAGGGCATTCCTGGGTGATGATGCACTTACAACACGATCAAGTTGTGTTGGGGTGAAAAATGTCTTACTCACCACAAGTGACCTTTGGATTATCATGAAAGATATCTCTTTTAGAACCTTTCACATCCAATTCCATTTCCCAAAACAATTGTTAAGTTCTAACATCATGGATACTGCCTTCTCCATAGTCATGGAATTTTCTTGAAAATCATTCCATTTCACACTCAAAACATCATCGACTCTCTTTGGTATCCACTTCGGAGTGCGTTTAGGAACAACTAGAACTTTCTTCCCGTTACCCTTTTCTAGATTTCTCGAAAGAGAATTGGATTGAC
Organism: Papaver bracteatum; assembly: GCA_023529315.1. Lineage (NCBI taxonomy): Eukaryota > Viridiplantae > Streptophyta > Magnoliopsida > Ranunculales > Papaveraceae > Papaver > Papaver bracteatum. The sequence continues at coordinate 262,367 of JAJJWX010000045.1, read as the reverse complement.
TATTCTTTTCCAAGTTAGTCTTTCTCCAATAGGGAGCATCGGATATTTTCTTCGTCTTTATGAAGTTATACTTTTGATAACCATTACGATTGTGAAAAGGCTTCATATGAATTTTATAGGCAAATCTAGGTTGATCACATTACTGATTCCTTTGCCTAAAGGTTGGATAGTTATAACCTGTAATGTTAAGGAGATTAGTCTTAACATATGATCTTGGTTTCACAACTTCTTGTGTTTCCCAAACAAAAACATCATGAAGTTTCTCGTTCCTTATACGAAAACGACATCTCCTTTCCAGGTGACCTTTGTTTCCGCAATAATGGCAAACATAAGGAGTGTTCTTACCTCGATTTGTATGTGCTGACTTTGGAGGTTGATATATATTGCTCTTTCGAAGTTTGACTTCCGGTGAAGGTATTTCACTTTTGCCATCAGTGGAAACCTTTTGTTGAGAAGAATCACTAGCCTTGACAAATATTACCTCTTTGCTAATACTTGGAGCATTTATTCCCTTATATCCCAATCCTCGTATACCACGATGATTTTTACTTGCTCCTAACATAATGGTTAATTTGCTTGAACTAGTATTGAACTTTTTCAAGTCATCTTCTAACATCTTTATTTTATCAAGAGCAGCAGCTAAATCAGCCTCAAGACATTTTTCTCGAACGGACAAGCACTTTCTCTGTCATTAAAACTTGTTTGCTGGGAGGTAATTCTTGCTTCAGATTCTGCAAGTTTCTCTTCCAACAAAAAATAATTTTGATAAAGATTATCACATTCAAGTGACTTTATACATAGGTTTTCCTCAGAATCCTAGAGGATCGATTCGTTAGAACGATTCGAAACATAAACATATGCGTAACATCTTCTCAATTTCTTGTTTTCTCGGCAAAGAGGAGTCAAAAGACGTGTGACATGAGAAGTTGTAAACTTCTTGTTTTTCAACGAATCTAATAACTTATCATACTCTGAAACTTCCTCATCAACATCCCTATCAATATCTGAGTCACCTTTATCAAAAGGTTCATCCAACTGTTCTTCTAGGTATGTTTCCAAGATATCAATAATTCAACATCACGAAGATGTTTATATATTGACCTAGATGTGACGGTTCTCTCAAGTGAATTTAAGCTTTGAAAAACATCTGGTAATTTCTGAACGGGTATGTTATTCGAGATAGACTCGTCCAAAAAGTCAGATCGCTACAAACATAGACTAATAACGTCTTTAAACGTGTTTGCATGCTCTAATACCAATTGAAAAAACGGGGGTCTTACAACCTCACCCAATATTTCGATTAGCAATCTGTATGGACTAACTCTAATATACTTTTAAGAGAATCAACTAGACAGTCAGACTCAATCTTAATAAAAATTATATCAAGGAGTTAATATATCTATCTCTCGATTTGATCTATACTCAAGCAAATACAAATCTGCGAGTCTTTATCAAATACAAGAGATATAAACTTGGATGGTACCAAAGACCAATATCCAAGGATCAATCAATTTCCAATCAACAACCAAAGGTTGTATTTCATAATTGATCGATACAGAGCATAACCTGTGATTTTTCAATTATATAACAAAATATAATGCGGAAAAGAAATAACAAAAAAACCAAAAATTTGTTAACGAGGAAACAGCAAATGTAGTAAAACCCTCGGACCTAGTCCAGATTGAAAACCACGCTGTATTAAGCTGCTACAGATACTAGCCTACTACAAACTAACTTCGGTCTGGACTGTAGTTGAACCCTAATCAATATCACACTGATTTAAGGTACAGTTGTGCTCCTTACGTCTCTGATCCAAGCAGGATACTATGCACTTGATTCCCTTAGTTGATCTCACCCACAACCAAGAGTTGCTACGACCCAAAGTCGAAGATTTTAATAAACAAAAATGTATCACACAGAAAAGTCTACGATAATAGATAAATATGTCTCCCACAGATAAACCTACGAGTTTTTTTCCGTCTTTTGATAAAATCAGGGTGAACATGAACTAATCAATAACACGGAATTATATTTCCGAAGAACAACCTAGAATTATTGATCACCTCACAATAATCTAAATCGTATGGTAGCGAAACTAGATATTTCGGAATCACAAACGATGAGACGAAGATGTTTGTGATTTCTTTTTATCTTGCCCTACCAGAGATATAATCTCAAGCCAATCTTTAAATTGAATTCATACGATATAAAATGGCAAGATCAGATCACTCAACTACAAGAGAAGTAGTTTCGCCTGGCTTCACAATCCCAATAAAGTCTTTAAGTCGTTATCCGGCAGGGTCTCGAGAAGAAACCTACGGTTAAAGGAGAATCGACTCTAGAAAACCAACTAGTATCACACAGGAGGTATGTGGATTAGTTTTTCCAGTTGCTAGAAATCTCCTTTATATAGTTTTCAAATAAGGGTTTGCAATCAAAGTTACCTTGGTAACAAAGCATTAAATATTCAACGTTATATGAAAAACCTGATTTATCCAAGTTAATATCTTTCAACTGTTAGATCGAAACTTAGCTTGTCATACACACAAATGAAATGTATTCATTTAGGTTTGAGTAACCGTACCTAAACGTGTACACTTAGTTGGTTTATAAATAGTTAACTAATGGTTAACCATATGAGTACTTTCATATCAACCATATTCATCTTCTTCACAACTAGTTCAAATGACTCATAAGAACTAGTTCAAGAGTTGTTCAATTGCTTAGATATTTATATATAGACACAATTAAAACAAAATCGGTTTGATTCACTCGAATCAATTCATGAACAATATAGCCACGGTTTGCAAAGATTGCATTCCTTATTGATTTATTGTTTAAGTTCATGAGCTAACCGATTTGATAACTATAACCAGCTTGGGTACACATATGGGTATGTGTACCTTAGCTATCGAATTTGAGTTTACAAACTCACCAAAACAATCCGATTGAAAACTTCCATGGGTACAACTACGAGTATGCGTACCTAAGGTGACTGCTCGGTATGAAAACTTCCGCCAGTACGCGTATTAGAGTATTGCTCGTTTGAACCCACCAAGCGTTGGTATGTCAAGTTTGGTTGTTATATTTTAGTGAACCAAAACTCATTTAAGAGTCGCTTGATTTAAGTGTACTAGAGTCAACTTCGTATAGGTTAGCTTGAAAGTATTAGGGTGAGACATTATAAGTATTGCGAAGACTTGAAGAAGTGAAGAAGTGCGGAGCTACAACGACAACATCATCCTTACACTTGAGGTTAGTGATATTTGACTTGAACTGTTTCATTCCCTAACTTATCTTTCAAGTCGTGCATATTGAAAACATAAAACTGCGAAGCATGAACACTCTAGATAGACATAGTATTAAGGAATACAATATAAAGCTTCTTGCTTAACCATTAAACTTTGTATATAAGATATCGACATAATTGTATGAATTCTATTGTGATTATGGATGGGTATGAGGTGAGGATTTCATCCTAGGAAACAATATTTTTACATGTGTTTTAAGGAAGTAAGTTCATGATATGTGTTGTGAACCGAAAAATAAATCGACAGGCGTTATTGGGGCTGTTCTTTATTGTATATCTTATGAACGACCAATATGTGTGATTAGTATAACCGCTCATGCCTTGTTTATGTTCTTGGTAAAACTATTCACATGAGGCATGACTTATGTATTGGTATGACTTTTATTGGTGAAACCGATCTTAAGTAATTACCTGGGGTATGACCGGGTTGTGAGTGTCTGAACTTATTACTGGGAGAAGGGGAACCGATCCTAGTAAGAGGTGCAGTGCATCACAAGGGGAACCGATCCTTGTATGAGGTGCATCAAGGTTTATGGAAGAAAGGGGAACGGATCCTATGAACAAGTGCAACACGTTTTTGGGAAGGGGGAACCGATCCTATGGACATGTGCAGTGCATACAAGTTAGATACCAAATATATGTGGGGAACCGATCCTAGTACCTATTCATCCATATCTTTGGTAAGCTAGTGTAACTATGCACAGTACTCACATGGAGGTAGAACTGAAACTTGTTTTGGTAGAACCGTAAACCCATGAGTTGTGATTGAGTGGTACTTGATCAATCACATGAGTTCAAGTGGGCAAGCATGGAAAAAAATTGCAAGAGAAAGATGTCGTCACACTTTGAACACAGTGCATTAATGCTTATTCTATATTGTTCAAAGATATTTCTTAACGGATAAGAAGGAAGTAAATCCCAATATCGAATTTAAATAAGTTAAGAATCTTTTTAATTAAGGGTTTTTAATTATATATGGAAAAAAGGAATTAGTAATGTGCATTTGCTAATTAAAGATTTTCCAAGGAGATTTCGATCATTATTTTTGGACAGTGCATTTACAGGAATTATGAAAACCGAATTTGGTGGAGTAATGAAAAATATCTTGAGAATATTTTCGGTTTTGGAAATTCCTTGGTGTCCAAACTTCCTTGTCTATAAATACTTTGAGTTTGCATTTCTAGCAAACTAATCCTGCGTAACATTAAACTTACTCTTTTGTCTTTGTTACTGGTGAAGCCGCCTATCGGAGAGGAGAGTAATCTAATTAGGTGAAATCTATTACGTCCGCTCAATTTAAAGTCTTCTTTGGGATTGAGAAGCTCTAGCGCGACCCGTTGGTGGGAAACTAGATATTGCCGTTTATCTTTAGTTTTCGTAATGATTTGATTGACTAACGGTGGTTGAACTTTGATTGCACCTAGTTTGTTTATGCTTGAGAATCTTCTCTTCTGATATAAGATTCATTCAAACTAGTTCAAGGTTTTGACAGGGATCTTTAGACTGTTGTTAGATCTAAAGATTATCTTGTGATAATCCATTATTAACAGACTCCTTTCTGTGTGTGATTGATCACAAAAAGATTCAAGTAGTTGTGTGCAGGTGTTTATTAAAGATCTAAGAATATTTGAAGACAAATAAGATATTTAAGATTTCTGACTTGGTTTTTACAATCTTTGGTGTGCACAATACTTGTTTGGGAAAAATAGGATCCGACTATAATTGATTTATCCTTTTGGAAATTTTGATAGAATAGTTGAGGAAGATCGGCATCAATACGTTTCCTTGTGATTAAAGGCATTGATTGGCTTAATCTTAACGATTGCCTTTGGGTGATTGAACATAAGATAGATCTTGGAACCTAGCAAAGAAGTTTATGTTAAGATAAACAAGGGAACCTTTGCGCAACTCATATCACTTGGTTGAAGAGAGTTGATACCAAACATATTTGTTGTTCCTTTACTGTTTGGGATACGATCCAAAGGAATTGGTCCAAGTATGTGACTTGTTTACATATTGGAGGCGTGGGAATAAATACGGAACTAGGTGAACTATAGGTTTAGTTGCTTGGTATAAACTATACGAAGTTGGTTTATTTTGTATAGTAGCTTAATCCCTGAGAGTGTTCAATTCTGGACTAGGTCCCGGGGTTTTTCTGCATTTGTGGTTTCCTCGTTAACAAAATCTTGCTGTGTCATTTACTTTATATTTACGCATTATAATTTTTTTATTATAATCAAAGTAAATTGCACAAACGTTAATTCCTATTTACTTGATATGTGAATCCTATTGAGTTTGGTTAAGTCCGAACCTTTGTATCAAGTAAACACACTTTGTTATTATATTGTCTCGATCTCGTATCCATAGACTATTTCACAAAGTGTGAACCGATTTGTTGTATTGTCTCAACTCAGTCCATAGACAATCACTTTTGGGGAAAGGACTTATATGAAGGAAAAGTAATAGCTTGAGGTATATTTGGGGTACCCTTTCCTTTTTAATTGGTATCAGAGCAGGCAAACATGAAAAGATCTAACAATCTGTGTTTGGTGCAATCCATCCTATAAGATATGAGTCAAAGTAAAAAAAGCAAAGCTAAACTTATGAAGAACCCAGTTAATGTAGGGCAAGATAATGAGAATTACATCTTAGAGAAGATCAATAAAAACCGGTCTCAAAATTCTTTTCAAAAGGAAAAGAAAAAGTCTATGAATAAAGACTCAATTGCATATCAGGTTGCTGATCAGAAAAGGGAGAGTTCAAAACTCAAGAAACCTGATTTCGATTCGAGCCCAATTTGTGAAAAATCATCTGAAAAGAGATTCAATTCACTAATATGCCCAAGTTTTAAATCTGGGAAGATTATGAGATTTTTTAATCAAATCGAGAACCTTTCAAGAAAGGGAAAAACTATTGATAGTCTAGATAGAGTTATAGAACTTATAGTTCAATTGAATGTAAGGATGTGTGAAGAAAAGCGATATAATGTCAATCTCCAAAATAATCTGATTGATTGCAAGGAAAAAATAATGAACTTTTGTAACAAAGTTCATCTGCAGGCTACAAAGTGTGAAACTCTTACTCATTCACTAATGAGTAATAAGATCCTTACTGAAGATCTTCTTACAAGAACATGTCAAAAGGTATAGCTAGACAAAGTGTGTATAAAATTATTTCCATCAAGGGATGAATACCTTAAGTGAACATATAGAATATCTAGAACAAGAGACATTAACAATTAGTCAAGTGACTAATCTTGATCACACGGGTTCTAGTTCAGAGAACATTCCATCCTGGGCTCAGGAGATGATTAAAGAGATTGCATCTTGAAATAATCCTAATCAAGAGAAAGGGTTCAACACCCAAGAACGGGAGAAATTTCCTTCAAAAAAGAAAGTAGATGAGGTAAATCCTCATCCTAATGCTTAATACGCATTAGAATGTGCATCCTTCCCTTGCCCAATCTTCGGATGTAAGGAAGCACATGTAACTGGGCAATTAAAATCCTAATAACATCTCTTATTCAACATAAAGACAGTACACGATCTACCTTAAGTACATCTGATAGTCTTATGAGTAGAAAGGTTGTATTACAACAACTCGTGTAAGAAGGATTTATGGTCTAAAGTATCCCTTGATACTAATTTCGAACATAATCTCTTTGAGAAAGCTGTATAACACATTAGATGCAATTTATTTATTTTCAAATCAGATCAAAATTATTTATTTAAGGCTATCTATGTTTGGTATGTGTTAAAGGTATTTCATGTATAAATTCTCAGCGTGTGTGAAAAAGTTTGCGAAAGGATGTATTCTCAAACCGAATATCAAGCAAATATTCTGAAAGCTTTGAGTGGAATAACTTATAAGGAAACAGTTCATCTTGATAATACCTTCAAGAAATCTGGTTGTAAAGATGCAGAAAAAGAAAAGGAAGATGTTACTAATCTCCTTGTCCAAAACAGTTTGGATGCCAAGATTGATATTATCAATCTTCGTCAGGTTCTCCTCAGTGTAATACCCCGATATTCGACAGTGGTTGGCCGAATGGAATATAGGTAATGATTTGTCCTTTCCTAACACCGAGGCCTTTTCAGAACAATTAGCTCCAGAGTTGGCAGAAAAGTCTGCAGTTAAGCATGCTCGGGCGGGAGTAATCCATGGATGGGTGACCTTCCGGGAAGTTTCTGTTGGATTACCGCAGCGATGCCCGTTTAAAACCCCACACTGCCAGATATACACAGTGGATAAGTGGGGACAATATCGGTAGATGGACGGGTCATTACAAATGACGGGTCATTACAAATGGTATCAGAGCCGACGATGGTTCACCTTTCCGAGGATGAGAAGGTACGCTGGACGGGGTTGGTCCAGGTGCTTCTCATGAGGGGGAGGGAACGTCGGAGATCTGGGCTTGAAAATATATTCTGGAGCCGAGGACGGCTCCAATTTAAGGTGGTGGTATTGTAATACCCCGATATTCGGCAGTGGTTGGCCGAATAGAATATAGGTAATGATTTGTCCTTTCCTAACACCGAGGACTTTTCAGCACAATTGGCTCCAGAGTTGGCAGAAAACTCTGTAGTTAAGCGTGCTCGGGCGGGAGTAATCCATGGATGGGTGCCTTCCGGGAAGTTTCTTCTGGATTACCGCAGCGATGACCGTTGAGAACCCCACACTGCCGGATATCCGCAGTGGCTAAGTGGGTACAATATCGGTGGAGGGGCGGGTCATTACACTCAGTACCATTGAAACTCATCATAGACAGGAAACACTTTTGAGAACTGTTATCCGTAACCAAAGGAAGATGATCAAACTTGGAATCGGTAATATGGGAGTTCTCTCGTAATATTAATCGAAAGGTTAATGCTCTAGCTTGTGAACATAATCAAGGTATTATGTGTAGAATCCGAGATATTAGTCGAGATGATGTTGATGAAGATCCTGAAAAATTTAACGAAATTGAAGATGATCTTTGAAAGATAAGATTTGAAAAATAGACGTCAATTTGTGATCTCTTTCATTGATTGTATAAGTGTATTGAATAAAACTATTGTGAATAAAGTTATTTGTTCTATAATTTTTCTTGTGATAGTTTTGATTTACATAGCCGTGTAGATGGGGAAAAACGATTTGCTGGTTTTTACGGAATTAAAGAGTCACCGTGTGGAGACTCCTTGAACCAAGCGAAATGTTGAACCTCACACAGATGCACTGCAAGAAGGGAGTGCTTTAAGTTCGAGAGATCAATCGGTAAGACTCCTGCCTAAACCAAGAACAATGGCCGTTCTAGAGTCAATTCGGTCACAAGACAGGATGGGTTGATCTGTATTAAGTGTTGATGGTGGAATTCTATTCAGGGATAAAATTGTAAAAGACAAATTCTAAGCTGACGTCCTGCAAGGGATAAAGCCTTCAGGTGATGAATATTTCTCACCATGATAATTTATTGGATCATGTGCAACCATCCCTGAGAATTATAACCTACCCAGAGAGGAGCATGTAGCAACCATCCCGATTTTCTGTAGGTTTGCAGCATTACAATTAATGCCCTGCTCAAAGCCTTGTGTTCGACATGCAAACAACCATAGGCTACCTGACGGCGGGTTATATTATCCCCGTTGAGCACATGCAAGACTACCCATGCTAGTCTCACCTGCTGAAAACAAACTTAAAAATGGATCTCAACTGTCCAACCTCGCAGGCATGGTAGGACGGCCTAGATCACGCGCGAGACCAAGTAGCATGCACACACATGCTCACCGCCGGCCTACCTTCTTGATGGTGCAAACGGATTCACCATGGGAGCCATGGGCGTTGAGATACGCTAGCATGAAGCTGCGGCTCACAAACCCTAAAATTAGGGTTTGCTTACAAGTTGCGACCAAGCAACTTTGGGCAGGCGTGCACTAACGGTTTGGAAGCACAAATATCGGTCGGTAGAACCTGTGTGCTCACCGTGGGTCCGGATACACAGCCAATCAATCGTCCATTGAAGATTGCGGCCAGCCGTCTCGAAATTTGTGCCCAAAAGTAGCATGCGAGATCCCTTTTAATCTCAGCCATCCATAATCGCAGGCGTGTTTGGATGGCTTAGATCGCACCTATGGTCGCAAACCAAGCATGCCCATGCTCACCACCAACCCGCCTCCCTGCTGGTGCAAACAGTTTCTTTAGGGGAGTCACAGACGTTGATTTACGATGGCGCAAAGGAAGCGGGCCCACAAACCCTAAAACTAGGGTTTTCCGACAGTTGCGACCACGCAATTTGGGACCACCGTACATGAACGGTTTGGAGGCGCCATCACCAACTGATGGAACCTACGTGACCGCTGTGGGCCCACCTCCACGATGAACCAATCTGCCGGAGCACATGGTTGTTGTACGTCTCGATTTGCGTGCCCAAAGGTGGCATGTAAGGCCACTTCTAATCTCGACCATCCGTCATCGCAGGCTAGAACGGGCGACCCAGATCTCCAATGAGATTCAACTCTACATGGGCGTGTAGATTGGCGTCCTGTCTGCCTGCAGGACCAATCAGTCCTCCCTTGCACGCCTCCCAAGGCATAAAACCGTTAGGGTGAAAAAGGAAGCTCGCAAGCCTTCCACACCCTAATCCAACGGTTATCTCTCCATCAATCTCGTCCATCCAAGTTCGCATGCTTGGATGAATAGCCTAGGGAGGGAGTTAGGCGGAAAACAAGGTATCACCGTGATCACCATCCTCCACACTTCCCCATGGCATAATCGGCCAACATGAGTCCCACTCATACGACCTCCAAAACACTGCCTGAACATAGCTAGTTGAGGCACTTCAACTTGCAACTTTTTTCATCTAAGTTTTAAGGAAACCATGCTTCCAGCATGTTGATCACATTCAATGCAACGCATGCATAGAATGAACACTTTCAAATAATTCAGTTATTTCACCTAGCACCGTTTGCTATCACATGTGGGTCCCACGACTCACCCGAGACGTTAATCACGTCATAACTAGGGGATATAAACTGGGGTATTGGTATGGCGGTTTACATCGTGCACCGTGCAACACGCTATCACAAGATCGTGTCAGGGAAACATGGACGGTTAATGATGATAGGAGAAGTGGGCAAGCAACCGTGTGACACTAACACACAACTCCACTTCCTCCATCACTTCACTTCCTCCACTTTCCCACGAGAGATGTGATAAAGGCTTATCGACTTGTATAAATAGGTTTTCCTCCCTATTTTCTAACCACACAGAAAAACCGAGTGTTAATACCATCGTATTCAACACCCAGAGCCTGCCTGCAACATTTGCTAGCCTGCTCAACCTTCTGTTAACAAGTCATCAAATAGCCTTCACCTTCATAATCTCAACACCTTCTTCGCTTCCCTCCCTAAGATCAACCTCACATCCTTCACCTGTGACCGAAACAAATTTGGAACGGCCGTGTCTTCGGTTTAGGCCAGAATTTTACAGATTATCTCTCGAATCAAAAGTGCTCATCATGCAGCACATTTGTTGAAGTTTTAAATTCACTTCTCATCCACACACACCCAAAATTACCTAAACCTGCAGAAGTAGTTTTCTCCCACAAACAATTGGCGACCACAGTGGGAGGTTAATCTATCGGCTATGAAGTCGATCTCTTCAATACCATTTCAATTTTCAAGAATGGTGGATCTTAGATCTGGATCAGCAACCAATCCCGAGGGAGGTGGCGCCGACAGCACTTCTAGCGTTGATATCCCAATTACTGGTGTCACTATATAACCCGCCAGTACAACCAACGTGTCCCGTGGAGTTGCGTATTCTACCACCAGTACCACTAGTACCAGCGGAGCATGAGAGTATATATTAGTAGGTGTGACACCTCCCATTATAAGAGCTAGAGCGGCTACAAATCCAGGCATTTCCTCAAGCATGACACCTCTGTCCGTCACCAGAACGACTGTTACTCCCCCTTCAGGACGAGGATCTGGAGGACCCAAAGGAGGACAACCTCCTATCACCATGGTGGACTTGATGGAGAGGAAAGAAACCCTCGCTAAAGCTCAGGCAGACATGACAACCACTCAGAAAGAGGTACTCACCTTCCTTAAAACATTAACCGATCAATTTCCGCAAGAGTCGAGACAGCCCCAAGGGCCAACAAGAAATAAGCTCAGCACACCTGGAGTAGGTGACTCAGTCATGCAAGCCTACCTAAACGAAGAGTCTTATGCTGCTGACCACGCAAGAGAAAGGGACCAGGAGCATCTCAGGGAAAGGAGCCGACCATCCAACTTTATTACACGTGAAGATCTGGAGAGACTCCTTCAAAATCGTGGCAAAGAAAATCCAATGGACGCGCATCGACACCAACCTCCATATCCACAAGACGTGCATCGGATTCCTCTTCCCAGGGGATACACCTCCCCTCAATTCACCCTTTACGATGGTATCGGTAATGCTCATGAACACGTCTCTCGATTTTTAGAATCCTTAGGAGAACACGAATACAATCACGTTCTCCGCCTCAAGGAATTCTCCAAATCACTTACGGGGAGAGCCTATACGTGGTACAACAACAACGCACCCGACATCATATCCAATTGGAGTGAGATGGTCAGAGCATTTTACAAGAAGTACTTCTTTATATCTGAGCAAGTTACTTTCTCAGACCTGGGGAGAATATCCCAACGGAACAACGAACATCCAAATGATTTTTTCAAAAGGTTCAGAACACAAGCGTTGGACTGCCATGAACCAAATGTCACAGAACGACAACTGGTGGAATTATGCATCAACAGAATGATACCCATATATCGCGCACTGCTGGAAAACTTGGGATTCCATACGTTCTCAGAGCTCCATGAAGTAGCCAAACGTTCATCCACTACCGCCCCAACATTATTGGAAAGAACCAGGATCGTTCGGAGCGACGATTCACGAGATAATCGGGGAAACAGGTGCCTCATTAACAAGCAGTATAATACTGGCCATTCTGTTAGTGTAGTAAGCGAAGGCGGAAAGAGAAAATATCCAGCGGTGGCAGAACAACTACCCAAGCATGCAGCTCAAACGTATAAAGCTTTGCCCTGGAATAAAACATGCAAGGATCTTGCGCAGAGCACCGAAGACACAGGCTTCCCGTTTCCGATAAATGAAGTAATGGAACTCTTGAAGGCATGGATTCAGGATGATGCTATCAAGCTACCTCCTATCAAACGTCCACCAACTGAGAAAGACATGGCAGACCCTAAGTACTGCCGTTATCATAGGTTTGTCCACCACCCAACTAAGGATTGCAACAAGTTGAAAGAAATCTTCAGGGAAAATATAGCAGCAGGAGAGATTTAATTGGGAAATGAAGGAGTTCACAAAGACCCTCTTCCTGTCCGAAGTTGCATGATCTCTGGAGACTATGTGCGCAAGACTGCACAATCCATGATGGAACACCTGTGTGAAATCTTGTACCTTTCCCAGGTACAACGTCAAGATATATTCATGGACCTCAACCGTATTGTGTCAGGCAGGCGTTTGTACCCAGAAAAAGAAGTCGTTCCAGCATCTCAAGCCTCGGAAGATAGCGCCAACAAAGGAAACTGGGGACTTTTGACCGTCGCCCATTTGAAAGATGTCAAGTTAGATAGAACATTAATCGATGCATCTTCTGAATTCAAAATCGTTATTATCAAGACCCTGCAAGCTGCGAACATCTCAAAGAAGGAGGCTACCCGTGGTCCGACTGTGATCAAGAGCCCAGCAGCAGAGTTTGTGGATGTCTACGGATACATTGACCTTGATGTCAAGATAGGTAACACTCCAACACAAGCCAGATTCCATATAATTAAGGAACATCCAGATTCCGACATGATTCTGGGGCACCCGTGGGTACACAAGGTGCATTCCGTACCAATCTCAGTACCTGGAAGAATCTCCAACAAGCCAGCTCCGATGATTTTCAACAAACCTTGGAGACTCGATGACTACTTGTTGCCTCCATACCAACAACTCACAAGCATAACGCAACTCCCTGGTGAAAGCCCTTCGTCCTACGTCAAGAGATTCCGATCCCAAGTAAGTCTCATTGAACAAACCTCTTTGCAATTAGTGGATAATTGTCCTGCTGGACCACAAGGGACTGTTTCACCTGACAGGCGGGCCACCACCAAGAGATGTGAATGGAGTGCTGGACCCTTTAAGCACTTCACCAAAAGTTTGGAAGCAATCAAGAACGACACGTGTCAGAAGCAAGCTGTTATACTAAGTCCAAATCCGTTTCAAATCGGAGATATGGTAGCAAAGGTAACCACGTTCCAAGTTGGAAACATGGCAGTAAAAATAACTGCCCAGCCTGATATGCCTGCAAAGGAAGAGAAAGTATTCTTAGTGGCAGATGTTATCTTGGGCGGTTACTGCAAGATCATCAATGCAGACAAACTCGAAGGTGTGGTTGTTCACTCACGATGGCTCAAGCCCTACCTCACTTGAAGACACGACATCACCTCTCTAATCCCCCCGGGGGGATTCCTCCAACAATTTTCCTTTTCACAATATTTGTAATTCCTTCAAAATGATGGCACCGCTTGCCTTCATACTTATTATGGTTTCAATATTTCTTCAAGTAATCAAGATTTCATTCCTTTTATAATTTCTCATAAAATTACACAAAGTTATGAGTCACCTTAAAACCACCATTACCCAGAAAGAAAACCCTAAATCTTCATACCAAATCTTCATACCATCCTGGTAATATGGGAGGAATAAAACATGTAAAAAGGGGAGGAGGAAGGTATCCTATATGATCTACTTCAACAGAGCCAGACTCACGTCAGGGGGCATAAGCATAAAAAATATGCATGTTTCGAAAGAAACATTGAATAAAACTTTGTTCAAGATAAGCAAGCAAAGAAGAAAACTTCAAAGTCAGCCGCCACTGAGTATAAAAAAAAACACTAGGAAGAAGAATAACAGGGAAACTCAATTGCTGGTTGCGTCTTCATCACTGTTAGGATCCACATCTTGTGCCGCTTTCTCCAGGGACGCCTCAACTTCTTCTTCGGGCATAGCAGCTACCGCCTCAACATCTTCAGCATGCGTATCTTTTGTACCTTCTACATAATCCATTGCAACCTTGGAAATCATGCCAATCACTTTCGGATGTTCAGTCCCATCAGTATCAGGGTCAAGGATTATCACACCACCACGTATTGGGTAATCACACTTCCCATCAACCACAGGACGTTCGTGTTCAACCCTCCGTCTCTTCAACCGAGTCGCAAATCTTTCAGCTCTCGAGCTTACTGGTGCTTGTGACGCCTCGCGTTTCCACTTCGCTCGCAACGCTTCTTCATGTCTTTGTTTCTCCTCCATATCGATTTCAACAAACAGAGAATGGAGCCGCCCCCTGACAATGGTTAAATGCAAGACATACATTCCCTGTACGGCATGGACGACTTCACGAAGTGGCGAATCAATTTTAGCCATCACCTCCTCATGTGCGTTAGCTTCTGGTTTATCAACTTCAAAACTTTTTTCTGAGGAAGCTGCAGAGTGATCATCACCTACTCCTTTCATTATGTACTGCAAAAAAGAGAGGAAGATAAGTTATGGCGGTACATAAAAAGTATTTTAATCACAACTATCGCCAATCGACTAAGAAATCAATGTGTGGAGCAATACCTGAGATGTTGAAGAAGACGATCGCCTAATGATAAGAATACAGGAAAACTTCTTTATATGCTTCACGATCCAACAAGATACCCAAGAGAAAAGGAGTCCACCTTTGCCGCTTTCTGAGGCCGTTGAGTCGGGATTGTTATCAACAATGTTTATCAAATGCACGATGCTTGCTAGGCATATGAGAAGGCATACAGAAAGAGGAAGGCCAAGGTGGATCGATCCACCAAGCTGTACTTTCCCAGCCGAGCTTTACCATTGGAATGATCAACTCAACCATCTCCAAGGCATTTAACACACATGACATACCCTCTCCCACGCGGTAAACATGTATTTACTCTGGGTTTAATTATTTTTTTATGCAAATTGTCACCATCTCATGCCTACCCTACAATAGTGTAACCATTGCATGCTAGGCATGGGACTTAATGTTGAAAGCTTTATCCCTTGCAGGACGTCATCTTAGAATTTGACGTCCTGCAAGGGATAAAGCTTTAAGCTGACGTCCTGCAAGGGATAAAGCTTTAAGCTGACGTCCTGCAAGGGATAAAGATTTCAGGTGATGAATATTTCTCACCATGATAATTCATTGGAGCATGTGCAACCATCCCTGAGAATTATAACCTACCCAGAGCGGAGCATGTAGCAACCATCCCGATTTTCTATAGGTTTGCAGCATTACAATTAATGCCCTGCTCAAAGCCTTGCGTTCGACATGCAAACACCCATAGGCTACCTGACGGCGGGTTATATTAGCCCCGTTGAGCACATGCAAGACTACCCATGCTAGTCTCACCTGCTGAAAACAAACTTAAAAATGGATCTCAACTGTCCAATCTCGCAGGCATGGTTGGACGGCCTAGATCACGCGCGGGACCAAGTAGCATGCACGCACATGCTCAATGCCGGCCTAACTTCTTGATGGTGCAAACGACTTCACCATTGGAGCCATGGGCGTTGAGATACGCTAGCATGAAGCTACGGCTCACCAACCCTAAAATTAGGGTTTGCTTACAGGTTGCGACCAAGCAACTTTGGGCAGGCATGCACTAACGGTTTGGAAGAACAACTGTCGGTCGGTAGCACCTGTGTGCTCACCGTGGGCCCGGATACACAGCCAATCAATCATCCATTGAAAATTACAGCCAGTCGTCTCGAAATTTGTGCCCAAAAGTAGCATGCGAGATCCCTTTTAATCTCAGCCATCCGTCATCGCAGGCGTGTTTGGATGGCTTACATCGCGTCTATGGTTGCAAACCAAGCATGCCCATGCTCACCACCAACCCGCCTCCCTGCTGGTGCAAACGGTTTCTTTATGGGAGCCACAGACGTTGATTTACGATGGCGCAAAGGAAGCGGGCCCGCAAACCCTAAAACTAGGGTTTGCCGATAGTTGCAACCACGCAACTTGGGACCACCGTACATGAACGGTTTGGAGGCGCCATCACCAACTTATGGAACCTACGTGACCGCTGTGGGCCCACCTCCATGGTGAACCAATCGGCCGGTGCACATGGTTGCTGTACGTCTCGATTTGCGTGCCCAAAGGTGGCATGTAAGGCCTCTTCTAATCTCGACCATCCGTCATCGCAGGATAGAACGGGCGACCCAGATCGCTCCAATGAGATTTAACTCTACATGGGCATGTAGATTGGCGTCCTGTCTGCCTGTAGGACCAATCGGTCCTCCCTTGCACGCCTCCCAAGGCATAAAATCGTTAGGGTGAAAAAGGAAGCTCGCAAGCCTTCCACACCCTAATCCAACAGTTATCTCTCCATCAATCTCGTCCGTCCAAGTTCGCATGCTTGGATGAATAGCCTAGGGAGGGAGTTAGGTGGCAAACAAGGTATCACCGTGATTACCATCATCCACACTTTCCCATGGCATAATCGTCCAACATGAGTCCCACTCATACGGCCTCCAAAACACTTCCTGAACATAGCTAATTGAGGCACTTCAACTTGCAACTTTTTTCATCAAAGTTTTAAGGAAACCATGCTTCCAGCATGTTGAGCACATTCAATGCAACGCATGCATAGAATGAACACTTGCAAATAATTCAGTTATTTCACCTAGCACCGTTTGCTATTACATATGGGTCCCACGACTCACCCGAGATGTTAATCACGTCTCAACTGGGGGATACAAACTGGGGTATTGGTCTGGCGGTTTACATCGTGCAGCGTGCAACACGCCATCACAAGATCGTGTCAGGGAAACATGGGCGGTTAATGATGATAGGAGAAGTGGGCAAGCAACCGTGTGAAACTAACATACAACTCCACTTCCTCCACTTTCCCACGAGAGACGTAATAAAGGCTTATCGACTTGTATAAATAGGTTCTCCTCCCTATTTTCCAACCACACAGAAAAACCGAGTGTTAATACCATCGTATTCAACACCCAGAGCCTGCCTGCAACATTTTCTAGCCTGCTCAACCTTCTGTTAACAAGTCATCAAATAGCCTTCACCTTCATACTCTCAACACCTTCTTCGCTTCCCTCCCTAAGATCAACCTCACATCCTTCACTTGTGACCGAAACAAATCTGGAACGGCTTTGTCTTCGGTTTAGGCCAGAATTGTACAGATTATCTCTCGAATCAAAAGTGCTCATCGTGCATCACATTTGTTGAAGGTTTAAATTCACTTCTCATCCACACACACCCAAAATTACCTAAACCTACAGAAGTAGTTTTCTCCCACAAACAGTAGGGAAGCTGAGAAATGCGTGAGATCAATGATGATATGAGATTGTAGGTGTGTTATGATTTCAGCGTGACAATACTCTGAATGATTGAGTTTTTCCTGATTGAGAGTGATTTCTGTGAGTTCATGTAGACGAAAGATTATTTGTATGAACTTTGATGAGAAATTGCTCGTTTAGGCGAATGTTCGAATTGTTCGAACCTTGTTCAATGTTGTTGTTTCAATCAAGATTCAGAGACATTTTTAATGTCGTAATTGAAAACACCATGATCCCATGAAGTGTGACATTTGTTGGAATCAGAGAGTGGGAAAGTGGGAAATCGTGTTAGCGGAGACTTGGTTAATTTTCCACCCACTACCTTGCTGATTCTTCCAACTGATTGCACAACTTGCTCACATTCTCATCGTGGGTGAACACACGTGCCGTAGACCGCCAGACCAAAACCCTAGTTAATATCCCCCATTATGACACGATTGAAATCTCGTGATTGTGGAGTCAGTTGTTGACTTTGTGGGACGATGAGCCCATGTAGTGCTGAGTTGAACACGTTTTAGTAAATGTTCTGAAACTCATGAATTTAAATGTATGTCTGTTGAGACGAGGTACCATCATAGCCTAAAACGAGCAAACTGTGTTGCTGAATTGTCGAATATTGATAGTTGAACCAATATTCTTTGGTCCGAGCAAATATTGCTAGTCTGAGCGAATATTGCTAATTTGAGTGAATATTTCCGGTTCGAGCAAATATTGCCAGTTCGAGCAAATATTGCTCGTTTGATGAATTTATTGGTAGCAGGACCGAATAAAATATTAATTTAATTTACTGACTGCTGGGTCGAGCAAAATAAATATAAATGTTTATCAACATAAAATTATCAGAGTGTTTGAAACTGCTCAAAATCAGGTTTCTGCAGAGCTCTAGATTCAAAACCCTAATTTTACCGAAATAATGATTTATTGAAAATCAATACAGAGTGACACAGGTACCGGCTACATAGTATGACGGATTCACCATGTATCGCCCAGATGCTCGAATGAGCAAAAATACCAAAGTCTCTTGAGGACCAGTTGGTGAAATAATGGTTAAATATTGATTTAATCATTAAAATAATGCTCGTGTGAGCGACAGATAATAAAACCGGGTATTATGAAAATACAAAGGACCGACCAAGAGGTCATGAGACCGGCTCTTGGTGCGTGTGGGACCAGTGGATGGTCATTTGAGCAAACTTCCAATTGTTTGGAAAGATTTTGAACCTAATTTGAGCAGTTGAGCAAATTAGGTTAAAATCATTAAAATATACGGGACCAGCTGTTTGCAAGCCTCAGGTTCGCCCTCGGTCGGTCAAGGGGATGTTCCCGTGTCAACATAATGTCCGTGTTTTAGTCCTGAGAATTTTGATATTTTCTGGTGCACGTTTGAGCAAAATTTGGAGAAAATATGCAAAATCCATGGTTTTGCTGAAACTGGGAAAAATACATGAGATGAGGGAAAATAAATAAAACAAGGAATTACAAGGTGTGGGACCGGCCACAGATAGGGCATGTCCGGCCGGCTGACACACGGTCCCACATGCTTTTCCCAGTTTATGTGATTTTATGTATTTTTCTCTGATTTAAGGGAAATTCCATGAAACCGGAGAGTTTGGCAAAATTAGGGAACTTCCATAAGATGAGAGACATGATTTAATAAATATAAAATAGGGAATGGGAGTGTAGGACCGGCAATGGCCACGGGTCCCAAGCCACTCTTCCCAATTTTACCAAATTTTGATGATTTTAGATAATTTTCATAAAATCAAGGAGATTTGTTGAAAACCAAGATATTTTGTTGAAATCAGAGAGTTTTCATGAAATCATGAAACAAAACACCAAATAATAATAAAACAATGGGCGTGTGGGATCGAATAGGGCATGGCCGGCCAGCTAGAGCCCGGTCCCACAAGTTTTTTCTAATTTTTAAATATTTTCTATGATTTCAGAGAAAGTACATGAAATTAGGTAATTTTAGGGAAAATTCATGAAATCAAGAAATTTTTATAATTAGAGAGAAATAATAAAACACTGGGGAACGTGAGGTGTGGACCGGCCGGCGGTCCCATGACACCTTTTCCTAATTTTATTATTTTTTGATAAAATCATGTGACTTAGATAAAATACATGAAATTAGGTAATTTTCATGATTTTAGAGAAAATTCATAAAATCAAGGAATTTTCATAATTTGAGAGAAATAATAAAATAATGGGGAACGTGAGGTGTGGGACCGGCCACGGCCAAGGCATGACCGGCCAACCGGCGGTCCCATGACACCTTTTCCTAATTTTATTATTGTTTGATAAAATCATGTGACTTAGATAAAATACATGCAATTAGGTAATTTTCATGATTTTAGAGAAAAATCATAAAATCAAGGAATTTTCATAATTTGAGAGAAATAATAAAATAATGGGGAATGTGAGGTGTGGGACCGACCACAGCCAAGGCATGACCGGCCAGCCGGCGGTCCCATGACACCTTTTCCTAATTTTATTATTTTTTGATAAAATCATGTGATTCAGATAATTTCTTTGAAATAAAGAAATTTTGCTCGAACGAGAGGATTTTCATGAGATAGGAAAATAGTAAAAATATGATAAAATATAAAATTGGGCGCGGGACTGGTCACGGCATGACTGACCTGCTAGTGATCCCAGTCCCTTGGCGCTTTTGCTAATATTTTATTATTATATTTTTTTCTTCCTATTTTGCATAGGTTCCTCGTTCGTTGATATTTTTTTTGAAATGCTCGTTCGTGCATTCAAAGTGCTGGTCTGTGCATTATTTGCTAATTACACTTGCACCATTTTTGTCAGGGCTTATTTAATGCTCCGATGCCTGTTTCGTTGAATATTTATTACTAACCCGTGGTATTCTGCTGGGAAGAACCACGAATTGAAGTGATGAAATATAACGAAGAATCGTAGAATATTGCTGGATATTCAGGAGATTAAATGATTCGTAGAATATTACTGGATATTCAGACGACGGCTCGTAGAATATTGCTGGATATTCAGACGATTTAAGATAATTAATTGATGGCTCTATACTAGAAGGGCTTCTTGTCTAGGAGCATCAATCATCTGAGGGTTGAGCAATATGAACTTGCTGGAGTATCATATTCCTCTTGCATAGTCGGGGAAAACCTGGTTGCATCCCGAAGACGTTGTCACTCTATACTAGAAGGCATGCTGTCTAGGAGCCGTCCAATCTTCCGATTCTATACAGTATGAGATGTGTCGTAGTCTCAGTTGGGAGACTGCACATCTGCATCTTCTCTGAGAGACTTTCTCCATCAGAGGTGGCATGAGCTTTCATGCATAGAGACATGAGTCTCAATACTCGTCCGGTTGCCGGATCCGGATTAATTACTGAAATTGCTCAGTATTCATGAGATGTGTCGTGGCTCATCTGAGAGACTACACATCTACATGTAATCTGAGAGACAGCCTTCTCAGTCAGAGATTTGTGGCATGAGTTTTCATGCTTTAACAAGAGACATGAGCCTCAATACTCATTCGATTGCCAAATATGGAGTATAATTTTACAATTCTACCCTTTGTAGAAAATCCACCATCTACATTAAGTCCCCTGCTTAGTGAGGAACAGTCATGTTCCTCAGTCAGCATTGAATGGTGATTTTCCAGGTATTCATAAAAATAAGTAATTGAACTTAGTTATAAGATAAGATATTACCGGATTTCAACTGAATGAGCAAACCAAGGTTTGAGCGGAAACCCCAGTGGAATAATAGAGCATCATCCAATGAAAATGAATTTTTATAGAACCGCTAATTCGATGGAGGAACCTTGGTGGGTTTAGGATTCACGGGTCGGGCCCCAAAAGGAAATCCTTAAGGAATTAGGTTTTGGAAATAAAATTAGGTATAAAAGGGAATTAATCATTTTGTTTTTTTTTATTTCCTCATGCACGTCCACCACCTCCTTCATCTTCTTCACCTTACGTCCGAGCACCAGGAGAAGAAGAAGAATTTTCTCCGGGGTTGCTGATCGTCGACGCCGTCAATCATCGTCCGGCCAACCCCGACCATTTTTTTTTTTTTTGAAACTTGATGATTTCATGAGTTGCTCATGCTTTCATCATGTTGAAATTTTATACATGTGTACATGTTAACGTGAGTTTTGTAGAAAAACCCTTATTTTATTAAACGTATGTTCGTTCAATCGTTAGTTTTGAAAACTAATAATAATCCCTAATTTTTTTTTTCTCAACTAAAGATCTCAATTCTATAGATGATAAATCCGACTCAAAACAAACGGACTACAAGTAACTAGTTTTCAGCCTAGCGACAAGCTGGGCTCCAACCCCTTTTTGTATTGTTATTCCTAATCTATGAAAGAAATAGTTGCATTTCTTGGCACTAACATCAAATCTAGATAGTTGATCATTTCTTGGCACTAACATCCCTAATTTAGGAGAGATTGTTTCTTTAAAAATAGACATATGTCCAGTGATAAAATTTTGTTTATGAGCTTTCATGGGAAACAAAATCTTATGTTAAGGGGTGTGAGCTTTCACAAAACCGAAATAAACCTCGTTTTAGAAAATAATGCTCATACGAGGAAAAAATAGGTTTTTTTATATACATAAACTTATGTTCAGTGATAAAACTTCATGTATGAGCTTTCATGAGAATTAATATTTTATCACAAGAAGTGTGAGCTTTCACAAAATTAGCACAAACCTTCGTTTTTAAAAGAAAATGCTAATACGAAGGAAAATATACTCTCTTTTTTAATGTACATATATGTAGCCGTGACATATAATGTGAGATATTATGAAATATTTTATTCACATGGATTTGTTCTCATTAGATAAAAAATTTCAAAATTTACGTGAACAAATAGCACTAATTATTTTTTCGAAAAATCAGTACGTGGGTTTTGAGTAACCTCCGAAACTAGACAATTTATTTATGATGAAATAATATCTCATCGTAAACTTCAAAGTTAAGTTGTGTGAACGTTCACATTATGAAAATTATGTTTATGATTTTATGAGGATATCATTTTTTATGAACTAATAAAGTTTCGTTTGTTACTGCAGGTTTCAAGAAACAATCTAATTTTGCGTGCTAACTCTCGTGACACAATCACTATTGTTAGTGAAATTGAAAGAGGTGAGAGTTAAGAATTACCTTTTTTTAGATGCTGGAATTCTCGTTTGCATGAATCTATCATCTCTCCAAATTTGCATTCAGACGACTGAAAATAATTATTGTTGTGGATTTCATAGCTACTTTGCAAGGATGTATGATTCCCCAGCTAATGATGTTTCCAGAGATGAAATGTATGTAGATGATGACCTCTCCAGAGAAGAAACATGTACGGATGAGACTTTTGTTGGTGAAGAAGAAGAAACACCTGGATTCAAGAATGTTCCAAACATAGATGATGCATTCTTCGAGATTCAGGAGACTGAAAATCGTTTCAAGTCCTCAATGTATCGTCTTTTGATTAATCCCCGAATAGTTAATCAAAATAAACTGGTGACTCCTCGAGATGCTATCCGATTTTTTCTTGAACGAGGTCTCTTCCAAGCTTCAATGATTGAATTCAAGCTCTCTCAACGACCCTTAGAGAAGTTTTCTAGATGGTCAAGGCACATGCTGGGATTTCCTCGTGTTAGAGATATGATGGATAGAGCACAAGTTACCAGGTCCATTCAGACAGCTGGAGACTTATATATCTTTCATGACGCATGAGGTATTGTAGATCTTCTTGCTCTCTGGTGCATCCCAACTCACGCGTTCATATGCAGCTGGGGAGAGTTTGCCATCACCTTGGAGGATGTAGTTGCTTTATTGCATCTTCCAATTACAGGTAACTTTCCTGAAGAACTTTGGACGGCAGAGGAGAAAGCAGTTTCCAAAACCTTAATAGCTGAGATAGAGAGAATCAACAAGGTCTTTGGTAAAGGTTGTTATTCTCATTGTCTAACACACTGGTGGCCACGAGACGTCCCTCTTGATGAACCCGACGATATGTTGTCCATTGCCGCTTTCTTGTACTTATGGATGTCCAGGGACGTGTTTGAAGATGCTGGGACATTGTTGAAGCCGTTTGTAATCCCTTTTTCTATTAAGATGGATCAAGGTGAACAACCGTTAGGTAGCTTATTCCTGGGCTATTTGTATTCTAACCTGGATTCTTTGGTTATAGACTCCATCATTTCGAACGACTTCATGAAGATTGAGTGCTACGCCAATACGATGTTTCTCCAAGCTCTGATGTGGGAACGATTTGAGAATTATGCTCCTATTACCCGTAGTATCTTGCAAGGTCTGAACTCTGCTGATGCTCGACGTATTTTCCATGAGAATGACAACACTAAGATCATGCGCTGGTCTACAAAGCAAATCCAGTCAAAGACGCGCTTCATTGATGTGCTAGATGACGAGTTTGAGTTCAACTTCTGTCCTTGGGTGGTGGTTCCTCCTTACATTTCTCAATTGACGACTTTCAATACTAGAGAAAGTAAGTATTTAAAATCCGGTGCTGATTTGAGCGATGGCGAAAGATCTTTCATGCTGAGTTGCACTCCCGGTCATCTATTATCAGCTACATGTGGATATTTTTCGGTGGAGGAATATAACATTGATAGAACCACCCGTTAGATGGGGATGGACCAATGTGTCCCAACTTTCCGGAGGAGAAAAACATCGGTGGAACAACTTAAGACCTTTTTAGATCATACACATTCTGAAGGAAGATCTTTTTGGTTCCCTTGTGCTGATCGAACCACATATATGACTCCGGGTTACATAGAATTCTGGGACCAGCAGCTTGAGCGTCTAAATGATTATGTGATGGCCGCCCAACCTTTAGTGAAAGAACCTCCTTCTTATGAGATGAGTGCCTCTCGTCCAAGATTGAGAAATATTTCTGGTGGTGAGAAGCGAAAGACATCTCCAGGAAGTTTACCGGTATGTATTCTTTTGTGTATTCTTCATATAACTTGTATAATTTCCTTTAATCATCACATCAATGTCCTCTTGCAGGATGGTCGTACTGTGAGATCTCAAATTGAAGTGAATTTCTCAGAAGTAGATGCAATTATTCACGGTGGATAAGGAAGGAGTAAGAATTGCAAGTTGGTGCCTAATACCATAAAGTCCCCAGTTGCCTTTCTGGCGAGTTATTGATACTTTTCCGCTGTGACTTCTTCTACCCGCTTTATCACGACCAATATTTGTTATTTGGTTATAGAATTTTGCTCTGTCCGCTATTGATGGTCTTCATTTCGCTTATGGTCAAACAACCCAAGAACACAATACTGACGAGGAAGTTGATGTAAGTATCCTTTTTCAAATTAAACCAGTATAATATGACTCTGGATGATTTGATGGTGACCATTGTTGATGTATCCAGGAGGAATTTATCGTGGATGAGGAGGATGTTGATGCACCGCCTTCCTCATTGAGTGATAATGATGTGGAAATCTCCCGAAATTCTGAACCTAATGAAAATATGGAGAGTTCTCAATTTTATGAACCAAATGGAGATAACGGAGTTGTCGATGATGATTCCAACACTACCGAGCCTCTAAGTGGTTTGGAGACTCCCCTAGTAATTATTTTCTCCTGTAGATTCTCCATAGAAGTATAAGATTGCTGACTTGTGCATGAATGAATGAAAACCCATGCGACTATGCACATAATTCTGGCGAAATACGTCGTCAGAAAATTTCAGGCTTCAGTTTTTTAATAAAAATACCGTAAAACCTCCGTCTGGAATCGAAATTTCAATATATGCATATGCATTTTCAAGACCAGGAAATTTCCAAGCTTTTTTAAAGAATATTTTTAAGTTCTGAGCATGTTCAGGACCTGAAAAAGGCAAAATAGTAAACTTCCAGGAGACTTTCAGAACTTTTTCGGATTGCACATTGCTTAATGTTTTGGCCACATCTCCTTGCTTGATTATCCAATCATCATGAAATTCTGACATGTTGTAGAGAGCTTCCAAACAAAGATAATGGTAAATAACCCAACTCCATATTCCACACCAATTGCTCCCAGTTCGTCGTCGAACATAGGGTAGTGTAAATTTTCTTCAGCTGAGTTTCTTTGAAAACGTGTTTCATGACTTTGATGCTACTTGCACATACTTAGATGCATAATAAGGAACTTAGATGATGTTAGCTCACTTACTTTCCTGATTTTATGACTGTATTGGACTCACATCCTTGAATCATCCTAATCCCATATAATCTTCGCATTAGGTGCCGAACCACGAAGTTGGGAACCATGGATCCAATGATAATTTGAGCAGTCCAGGAGTTGTTGGCGACAAGAATTCCATAACTTCGCCTCGAGATGATGAAGTACTGGTTGCTGATGCCATAGAGGTGGTGGAAACTCCAATTGTGTCTCAGATGGTAGAACTCGAACTTGAATCAACAGAAGCTATTTCCCATGGAGTTGTCTCTATGATTATTGATACTGTTCCTGTAACTGAGAACCAGATGATAGTGCATGATTATCCTACTACATGGATTTCCTTTAATCCTTAATTTGGTAAGTTACTCCCATATCACCAGTTTGTTGGAGGTTTTATCGTTCCCATCGGATATGCTGCTATGTACAAGGAATTGTGGGAAATGTATGGACACATTGTTGTTAATCGGGATCCAGGACGTAGTTATTTCTTGATGAAACAAGTAGAGGCTATCTTGTGTGTGATAGATGATATCCGGGTTACATCCATAAATGTTGTTTCCCAAGATGTACTCTTTGATTGGGAGTACAACTTGAAGAATGTTGAAGAACTTGGCTTCAATCTGAAGTGGCTCCGTGAAAGACTTGAAGCTATTAAGAAAGCAGTAAAGGGTGATGCTCCTTTCCCTACTAGTGATGTTGTGTTGAAGAAGATGAATGAATTTGCTGAGTTAACCAGGAAGTTGGAGGCAGAAAAATCAGCCTTGGAAGTATTGGAGAAGGCAGAGAACCAGAAATCTTTCTTTGATGGCTTTCTTTAGTTTCCTTTCCATAATCTCATGAACACGAACTCTGTGAGAGATGAGAGATTTTATTTGGGTTTTGATCTTTGATAGGTGTTGAGTCTATGACTAAGGATTTTCTTTTGACTTTGGATTTGATAGAGATTTTCTTTTAAATAAAGTGAACTGAATTTCTGATAAATTGTTGAATTCAAATACCGATTGCAAGTATTGCAAACATTTTGAAGGAATGGAAATACAATGAAAGAAAATTTTAAATGCCAAATCCAGACATCATGAGAACTCAAACGCCCAGTACCTCAAATGTCTACTAATTTTAGACAAATATCTTGATCCAATTCTCGTGAATTACTGGCAGGGTTCTGCCATCTGTGTTGATAAATTTGTAGTATCCTCCATATATGGACTTAGTAACCATAAATGGTCCTTCCCAATTAGATCTTCTTACAGAATGGAGGTCCCGTTTAGTTTCCTTGAGAACCAAATCTCCTTCCTTGAATCTGTTCGGCTTTGCAGTCCGTGCCTTGAATATTTTGCGCTGATTCCATGGTTGTGGCACATATGGACATTCGTGCAGAGAAGAGTACCAGCATACTGTCTGTCATGCTTAGCCAAGTCTTCAGTAATAAACCTTTTGATAAGATGATCAGCATGGAGATGCTCTGAACCCAACCATTGGGTATAATATTGCCGAGGTGAAGTTATCCATTCGTAACTCCTAGTCATTGCTAAATTTTTCAATGGGGAGGAGTCCCTGGATCAACGTAGCATATTTGAACATTGGTAATATTGGAGCGTGAGGAGGAATAAGACTTGCCTGAGCTTGAAACCTTCTGACAAAGGTGTGTGGACTTTATCCAGGTTCTTGCGTAAGTCCCACCAAGGTTTTAATTTCCTCCAGACGCTCAAATAACGGAGAATATTTTGCTTCTTCTTCTTACTTAGAGTCTTCGTCGGCGGTAGAGTGTGTTAAAGGCATCAGAGTTATCCTTCCAGCATGGATCCAAGTCCTTCCAAGGATCATGTCATATCCAGGGTCTTCTCGGATTATGTAAAACTTGGTCTCAGTGCAGACCAAACTTTATGTAACTTTGAGAGTGATGAAGCCATATGGGTCTCTGGAAATGCCTTCATGGTCTCTGATTGCTATGGGAGCATGAGTAGATTCTTGTCGAGGAATGCCAGCAGCCCTGAGAGTTTTCAAAGGGATGATGTTGACAGCAGTACCAACATCAACAAATGCCCTTTTGAATTCATTTCCTTTAATGAGCACTGTGGTGAGCAGTCCCCAGTCATACATTTCTTTGTCAGTGGCTGAAGGTTCAGGAGGTACATCTGAAATCAGCAGGCGTTTCCCGAAAACTATGTGATTCAAATCCGTGAACATGTCTCCCCATTGCACTTTCGACAGATAGAGAAATTCACAGACATGCTCTATCAATGACTGAACTGTTTCTTTGACTGGTATTTCAGAAATAGAGAAAGTCTTGACAGGGAGGGGATCTCTGTTCACCCCTTAGGCTCCAAGGTTAAGTTCTCATGACTCAACCTTTTCTCTGAATATGCGTTTCAAAACTTTCCAACCTCTTGTCGGATGATTGACGAATCGGTGTAATCGGCAATAACAAGGATTTTCCATATCTTCCTCAGTTGGGTCTCTCCTGACGTATGGAAATTTGATTACACCATCTTGGATCCATGCGTCTAGTAGTTCGAGCACTTCTCCAATGGTGAGAGGAAAGTCAGGTGCATCGTCAGGAGCCTTTGTGCGTTGGCCAGAAGTTCGTGTCTCTGGTTTGTCCTTCTTTTGTGTCTTCGGAGGAGCTGTAGCATGTTTTTCCGGGGATTCAGCCTTGTGCTTGCTCCCTTCTATAATAGCATTTGTAGAGGGCTGCAGGTTGTACTGTTTGTTGATCAGACGTCTGCTTCCTCGAGTATCACGCGCTTCTTTGGTCTTTGTAGGTTTTTCTCTTTCCAACAGAGCAGGTGCAGTGGTTGATGATCTCTTCGCCGCTTCATGAAGCTCTGAGAAAGTCTGGAATCGAAGATTCTCCAACAGAGCTCTGTAAACCGGGAGCATGCTGTTGATGCACAAATCTACCAGCTGTTATTCTGTGATATTTGGGTCATGAAAATCCAGGGCTTGGACTCAGAATCTTTTCACATAGTCATTGGGATTTTCATTGACCCTCTGAAATATCCTTCCAAGGTCAGATAGAGTAACTTGCTCTGACACAAAAAAGTATTTCCTGTAGAAGGCATTGATCATTTCTCCCCAGTTGTTGATAGTCCCTGGTGCAATGTTGTTATACCAGGTGTATGCCATGCCTTTCAAGTATTTTGAAAACTCCTTGAGATGAATAACATGATTATGTTCATGTTCTCCTAAGGCTTCGAGAAAACGGGAGACGTGTTCTCGAGCATTGCCAGTTCCTTCATACAGAGTAAAAGTTAGAGAAATGTAACCTTTAGGAAGAGGAATCCTCTGCGTAGAGGCGGGATAAGGAGGTTGGTGACGATGGACGTGTGACGTGTTTCCCTTTCCACAGTTCTCCAGAAGACGCTTCTGGTCTTCACGAGTAATGAAGTTTGACGACTCCTTTGTTGATGAATCACCTGCATATTTGTCGGCTTTATCATCATCCACTCTATGAATTAGAATCACCTCAGGATCATCGTCTGAGGTTTTCTCCTTCTCTTTCCCTTTTTCTTGAGTTTTCTATGACAGTTTATCAGTAAGGGTCTTCAGATGATCAAATAATTTCTACTGTGCCGCAGCCATATCTGTCTGATTCTTTGCCAGAGTCTCTTACACTTTGATGATATCAATAATGGTAGGTGGTGGAATTCTTCAGGGTATCGGCAGAACAAAGGATGTCCTTCCGCGTTGGCGTGAGGAGGAGTAGTGTCACCACCGTCAATGTTAGCGGCCGGAACAGTTTCCGAGATGTTATCATTGTTGCTTGAGCTAGCGATATTTGCGTTAGGATTCATAACTGATCTTGACCTAAGACCAACCATCTTGTGAAAATGAGAGATTGTAACCAAGAGATTAATCTCCCACTGTGGTCGCCAATCTGTAGATGGGGAAAAACGATTTGCTGGTTTTTACGGAATTGAAGAGTGAACCGTGTGGAGACTCCTTGAACCGAGCAAAATGTTGAACCTCACACAGATGCACTATAAGAAGGGAGTGATTTAAGTTCGAGAGATCAATCTGTAAGACTCCGGCCTAAACCAAGAACAATGGTCGTTACAGAGTCAATTCGGTCACAATACATGATGGGTTGATCTGTAAGAGGGAAGCTGAGAAATACGTGAGATCAATGATGATCTGAGATTTTAGGTGTGTTGTGATTTCAGCGTGAGAATTCTTTGAATGATTGAGTTTTGCCTAATTGAGAGTGATTTCTGTGAGTTTGTGTAGACGAAAGATTGTCTGTATGAACTTTGATGAGAAAT
Organism: Papaver bracteatum; assembly: GCA_023529315.1. NCBI lineage: Eukaryota > Viridiplantae > Streptophyta > Magnoliopsida > Ranunculales > Papaveraceae > Papaver > Papaver bracteatum. Next base: position 232,218 of record JAJJWX010000045.1, on the reverse strand, counting down.
TGCTCGTTTAGGAGAATGTTCGAACCTTGTTCAATGTTGTTGTTTCAATCAGGATTCAGAGACATTTTATAATGCCGTAATTGAAAACAACATGATCCCATGAAGTGTGACAGTTGCTGGAATCAGAAAGTGGGAAAGTGGGAAATCGTGTTAAACCAATTACTCATCGTGCAGAGACTTGGTTAATTTTCCACCCACAACCTTGCTGATTCTTCCAACTGATTGCACGACTTGCTCACATTCTCATCGTGGGTGAACACATGTGCCATAGACCACCAGACCAAAACCCTAGTTAATATCCCCCATTGTGACACGGTTGAAATCTCGTGATTGTGGAGTCAGTTGCTGACTTTGTGGGACGATGAGCCCATGTAGTGCTAAGTTGATCACGTTTTAGTAAATGTTCCGAAACTCATGAATTTAAATGTATGTCTGCTGAGACGAGGTACCACCATAACCTAAAATGAGCAAACTGTGTTGCTAAATTATCGAATATTGATAGTTGAACCAATATTCTTTGATCCGAGCAAATATTGCTAGTCTGAGCGAGTATTGCTAATTTGAGTGAATATTGCCGGTTCGAGCAAATATTGCTCGTTTGATGAATTTATTGGTAGCATGACCAAATAAAATATTATTTTAATTTACTGACTGCTGGGTCAAGCAAAATAAATAAAAATGTTAATCAACATAAAATTATCAGAGTGTTTGAATCTGCTCAGAATCACATTTCTACAGAGCTCTGGATTCAAAACCCTAATTTTACCGAAATGATGATTTATTGCAAATCAATACAGAGTGACACGGGGATCGGCTACATGGGATGACGGATTCACCATGTATCGCCCGGATGCTCGAATGAGCAAAAATACCAAAGTCTCTTGAGGACCAGTTGGTGAAATAATGGTTAAATGATGATTTAATCATTAAAATAATGCGCGTGTGAGCGACAGATAATAAAACCAGGTATTATGAAAATACAAAGGACCGACCAAGAGGTCATGAGACCGGCTATTGGTGCATGTGGGACCAGTGGATGGTCGTTTGAGCAAACTTCCAATTGTTTGGAAAGAGTTTGAACCTAATATGAGCAGTTGAGCAAATTAGGTTAAAATCATTAAAACATGCGGGACCAGCTATTTGCAAGCCTTGGGGTCACCCTCGGTCGGTCAAGGGGATGTGCCCGTGTCATCATAACGTCCGTATTTCAGTCTTGAGAATTTTGACATTTTCTGGTGCACGTTTGAGCAACATTTGGAGAAAATATCCAAAATCCATGGTTTTGCTGAAACTGAGAAAAATACATGAGATGAGGGAAAATAAATAAAACAAGGAATTACAAGGTGTGGGACTGGCCACTGCTAGGGCATGTCCGGCCGGCTGACACACGGTCCCACATGCTTTTCCCAGTTTTATGTGATTTTATGTATTTTTCTCTGATTTAAGGGAAATTCCATGAAACCGGAGAGTTTGGCAAAATTAGGGAACTTCCATAAGATGAGAGACATGATTTAATAAATATAAAATAGGGAATGGGAGTGTGGGACCGGCAATGGCCACGGCATGGCCGGCCGGCCAATGGCCACGGGTCCCAAGCCACTCTTCCCAATTTTACCAAATTTTGATGATTTTAGATAATTTTCATAAAATCAAGGAGATTTGCTGAAAACCAAGATATTTTGTTGAAATCAGGGAGTTTTCATAAAATCATGAAACAAAACACCAAATAATAATAAAATAATGGGCGTGTGGGACCGGCTAGAGCCCGGTCCCACAAGTTTTTTCTAATTTTCTATGATTTTAGAGAAAATACATGAAATTAGGTAATTTTAGGGAAAATTCATGAAATCAAGGAATTTTCATAATTTGAAAGAAATAATAAAACAATGGGGAACGTGAGGTGTGAACCGGCCGGCGGTCCCATGACACTTTTTCCTAATTTTATTATTTTTTGATAAAATCATGTGACTTAGATAAAATACATGAAATTAGGTAATTTTCATGATTTTAGAGAAAATTCATAAAATCAAGGAATTTTCATAATTTGAGAGATATAATAAAATAATGGGGAACGTGAGGTGTGGGACCGGCCACGGCCAAGGCATGACCGGCCAACCGGCGGTCCCATGACACATTTTCCTAATTTTATTATTGTTTGATAAAATCATGTGACTTAGATAAAATACATGCAATTAGGTAATTTTCATGATTTTAGAGAAAAATCATAAAATCAAGGAATTTTCATAATTTGAGAGAAACAATAAAATAATGGGGAACGTGAGGTGTGGGACTGGCCACATCCAAGGAATGACCGGCCAGCCGGCGGTCCCATGACACCTTTTCCTAATTTTATTATTTTTTGATAAAATCATGTGATTCAGATAATTTCTTTGAAATAAATAAAATTTGCTCGAACGAGAGGATTTTCATGAGATAGGAAAAATAGTAAAAATATGATAAAATATAAAATTGGGCGCGGGACTGGTCACGGCATGACTGGCCTGCTAGTGAGCCCAGTCCCTTGGCGCTTTTGCTAATATTTTTTTATTATTATTTTTTCTTCTTATTTTGCATAGGTTCCTCGTTCGTTCATATTTTTTTGAAATGCTCGTTCGTGCATTCAAAGTGTTGGTCTGTGCATTATTTGCTAATTACACTTGCACCATTTTTGTCAGGGCTTATCTGATGCTCCGATGCCTGTTTCGTTGAATATTTATTACTAACCCGTGGTATTCTGCTGGGAAGAACCACGAATTGAAGTGACGAAATATAACGAAGAATCGTAGAATATTGCTGGATATTCAGGAGATTAAATGATTCGTAGAATATTACTGGATATTCAGATGACGGCTTGTAGAATATTGATGGATATTCAGACGATTTAAGATAATTAATTGATGGCTCTATACTAGAAGGGCTTCTTGTCTAGGAGCATTAATCATCTGAGGGTTGAGAAATATGAACTTGCTGGAGTATCATATTCCTCTTGCATAGTCGGGAAAACCTGGTTGCATCCCGAAGACGTTGTCGCTCTATACTAGCAGGCATGCTGTCTAGGAGCCGTCCAATCTTCCGATTCTATATAGTATGAGATGTGCCGTAGTCTCAGTTGGGAGACTGCACATCTGCATCTTCTCTGAGAGACTTTCTCCATCAGAGGTGGCATGAGCTTTCATGCATAGATACATGAGTCTCAATACTCGTCCGGTTGCCGGATCCGGAGTAATTACTGAAATTTCTCAGTATTCATGAGATGTGTCGTGGTCTCAGCTGAGAGACTACACATCTATATGTACTCTGAGAGACAACCTTCTCAGTCAGAGATTTGTGGCATGAGCTTTCATGCTTTAACAAGAGACATGAGCCTTAATACTCATCCGATTGCCGAATCTGGAGTATAGTTTTACAATTCTACCCTTTGTCGAAAATCCACCATCTACAAGACGGTACTTTAATGCTTTATATATTTTCTATGTATGTGTATGATATATTTTATTTCGGTTTTATTACCTTGATATTCGATCTCATAATATGTTGTGTACCCTTATGGTTTGGGTGACTTTTTGATTTAGCAGGATTAAGTTCTAGCCCAAGTTGGTAGGATTTATCAAAGGATCATGAGGGATTCCTGTAGAAACAATATGTGAAAAAGTCACAATATGTTGAATCGGTTTTGGTTTAGCATAAAATCATATGTGTTTCGACGGTTTTCAACTTTTGCTTGCAATTGTTAAAACCGATCTTCAACCTTTCTCTGGTAAAGGTTGGTTGTTGTTATTCTTTTGTTTTTGGCATGAGAATGACAACATAATGGTATTTCGATATCTATTTTCCAGAAAGAAGAAAGCGATGGAATCATATTTGGAGAAGTTGGATGTGAAATTGAGGTAACAATCTTGTTAGTTAATTGTTTTCTTGTTTTAAGAAAAGCCTATTTTTAATTGATATATATATATTGTTTTTGCTTAAACGAAATAGTTGGTACAATTGATTTGTTTATTCCATTATGTATGTATGGATGTGTGTGTGATTCAATTATTTCCAGTTAAGTAAAACTTTTGTTATCGTACTTTGTTGTGTGATATCATTAGTTTAGGCTTACAAAATTTGGTGCAATTGCGGTGCTTCAATGTCTATGTTAATTCAATTGCTTCCAGTTAAGTAAAACAATTGTTATTTTGCTTTATTGTGTAGTATCAATTGTTTAAGCTTACAAAATTTCAGTACAATAGTGAAACTTTGATTTATATGTGTTGTTTCAATTGCATCTGGTTGAGGTGAATAATTATGCAAGTTGATTTATTAGTTTGTATGAATTATTTATGGCTTAACGAATGAATATGTTGACGGGATAAATTGTTTAGTCCAATTCGATTCCGGATAAGATAAACTAAGTTAATTCTGATCTTAGTTAGACTTATCAAAGTGGAGGTTTCGGTTATTCAAGTATAGCCGAAAACCTAAACAAGGAAATGCTAGTTAACTAACCTAGTATTTGGCTTGTTTGAAATCTAAAGGTCTAAGTTATATGGATAATTAGAACCTGATGAGAGGAATGGAGTTTATCTTTGTTTTGGTATTATCGAATGAAGAGATTGTATTTATACAATCGGTTTAGCAAAGGAACTAAGTTGCTTAGTTGATTTTTGGCTTGCTAAACTAGTTGGGAAAATTGCTTCGGACAATTATTTCCATGATAACATATCAAAACGTGATTACTTTGTAGTTTCGGTTTTGATATTAATTATGAAAAATGGTATGTGGAACCCTCATGCTTGACTCAACAGGTTGTAAGTCTATTTTGAGATTTGTAAGATCCTTTTCGTGTTGTCCTTTATTTTTTTGCTTCTTTTTTCTTTTTGTGAAAAAAGGGGGAGAAATATATGGAGTAAACAAGTGATGCTGGTATCACTTTATGGTTGATTGGTGTCACTAGGGAAGAGGACAATGGTGCTTGAACGTTTATCTAACGAATGAGGAAAAGCATATACTAAGGGGGAGTAACATATCATATTATTGGGATAATAAAGACGCGCGGATTGAAAATCTACCTATCTCACCTTTAGGGGGAGTATGAGCTTTGTTATTATAATGTCAACAACGACATTTTAAGGATTGAATTAATGAGGGTTATGTGTTGTTGAATTCGGGAATCAAGCGTATGTGTAATAAATTCTTGTAAATTGTTTATCCATATGATTGTAAGAGTTTTGTCACTAAAATTGACAAAGGGGGAGATTGTTAAAGCATTTCTCGGTTGAACCCACCAAGCGTTGGTATGTCAAGTTTGGTTGTCATATTCTAGCGAACCAAAACTCATTTAAGAGTCGCTTGTTTTAAATGTACTAGAGTCAACTTCGTATAGGTTATCTTGAAAGTATTAGGATGAGACATTAGAAGTATTGCGAAGACTTGAAGAAGTGAAGAAGTGCGGAGCTACAACGACAACATCATCCTTTCACTTGAGGTTAGTGATATTTGACTTAAACTATTTCATTCCCTAACGTATCTTTCAAATCGTGCATATTGAAAACATAAAACTGCGAAGCATGAACACTCTAGACATAGTACTAAGGAATACAATATGAAGTTTCTTTCTTAACCATTAAACTTTGTATATAAGATATCGACATAATCGTATGAATGCTATTGTGATTATGTATGGGTATGAGGTGAGGATTTCATCCTAGGAAATAATGTTTTTACATGTGTTTTAAGGAAGTAAGTTCATGATATGTGTTGTGAACCGAAAAGGAAATCTCCAGGAGTTATTGGGGCTGTTCTTCATTGCATATCTTATGAACGACCAATATGTGTGATTAGTATAACCGCTCATGACTTGTTTGTGTTCTTGGTAAAACTATTCACATGAGGCCTGACTTATGTATTGGTATGACTTTTATTAGTGAAACCGATCTTAAGTAATCACCTGGGGTATGATCGGGTTGTGAGTGTATGAACTTATTACTGGGAGATGGGGAACTGATCCTAGTAAGAGGTGCAGTGCATCACAAGGGGTATCGATCCTTGTATGAGGTGCAACAAGGTTTATGGAAGAAAGGGGAACCGATCCTATGAACATGTGCAACACATTTTTGGGAAGGGAGAACCGATCCTATGGACATGTGCAGTGCATACAAGTTAGATACCAAATATATGTGGGGAACCGATCCCAGTACCTAGTCTGCCGTATCTTTGGTAAGCTAGTGTAACTATACACAATACTCACATGGAGGTAGAACCGAAATTTGTTTTGGTAGAACCGTAAACCCATGAATTGTGATTGAGTGGTACTTGATCAATCACATAGTTCTTGAAAGTCAGATGAACCAATTCTAAACTTTTTTGGAAGTATGGTAAATCGGATTCAAGTGAGCAAGCATGGAAAAAACTTGCAAGAGTAAGATGTCGTCACACTTTGAACATGGTGCATTAATGCTTATTCTATATTGTTCAAAGATATTCCTTAACGCCTAAGAAGGAAGTAAATCCCAAGATCGAATTTAAATAAGTTAAGAATCTTTCTAATTAAGGGTCTTTAATTATATATGGAAATAAGAATTAGTAATGTGCATTTGCTAATTAAAGATTTTCCAAGGAGATTTCGATCATTATTTTTGGACAGTGCATTCACAGGAATTATGAAACCGAATTTGGTGGAAAAATGAAAAATATCTTGAAAATATTTTCGGTTTTGGAAATTCCTAGGTGTCCAAACTTCCTTGTCTATAAATACTTTTAGTTTGCATTTCTAGCAAACTAATCCTGCGTAACATTAGACTTACTCTTTTGTCTTTGTTACTGGTGAAGCCGCCTATCGGAGAGGAGAGTAATCTAATTAGGTGAAATCTCTTATGACCGCTCAATTTAAAGTCTTCTTTGGGATTGAGAAGCTCTAGCGCGACCCGTTGGTGGGAAACTAGATATTGTCGTTTATCTTTAGTTTTCGTATTGATTTGATTGACTAACGGTGGTTGAACTTTGATTGCACCTAGTTTGTTTATGCTTGAGAATCTTCTCTTCTGATATAAGATTCACTCAAACTAGTTCAAGGTTTCTACATGGATCTTTATACTGTTGTTAAATCTAAAGACGATCTTGTGATAATCCATTGTTAACAGACTCCGTTATGTGTGTGATTGATCACAAGAAGATTCAAGTAGTTGTGTGTAGGTGTTTATTGAAGATCTAAGAAAATTTGAAGACAAAAAAGATATTGAAGATTTCTGACTTGGTTTTTAAAATCTTTGGTGTGCACAATACTTGTTTGGGAAAAAGAGGATCGACTATAATTGATTTATCCTTTTGGGTATTTTGATAGAATGGTTGAGGAAGATCGGAATCAATACGTTTCCTTGTGATTAAAGGTATTGATTCGCTTAATCTTAAAGATTGCCTTTGGGTGATTGAATATAAGATAGATCTTGGAACTTGGAAAAGGAGTTTATGTTAAGATAAACAAGGGAACCTTTGCGCAACTCATATCTCTCTGTTGAAGAGAGTTGATACCAAACACATTTTTTGTTCCTTTACTGTTTGGAATACAATCCAAAGGAATTGGTCCAAGTATGTGACTTGTTTACAGGTTGGAGGTGTGGGAATAAAAACGGAACTAGGTGAACTATAGGTTTAGTTTTTTGGTCTCAACTATACGAAGTTGGTTTATTTTGTATAGCGGCTTAATCCTGAGAGTATTCAATTCTGGACTAGGTCCCGGGGTTTTTCTGCATTTGCGGTTTCCTCGTTAACAAAATATTGTTGTGTCATTTGCTTTATATTTCTGCATTATAATTGTTTTATTATAATTAAAGTTAATTACACAAACGTTAATTCCTATTTACTTGATACTTGAATCCTATTGAGTTTGGTCATGTCCGAACCTTTGTATCAAGTAAACTCACTTTGTTGTTGTATTGTCTCAATCTTGTATCGATAGACGATCATACAAAGTGTGAACTGATTTGTTGTATTGTCTCGAATCAGTCCATAGACAATCACTTTTTGGGAAAGAACTTATAGGAAAGAAAAGTAATAGTTTGAGGTATATTTGGGGTACCCTCGCCTTTTCAACACGTACCCAATCTGTCTCCTTCACCAATACCGCATGCACGCACTTGGTTTCCGGTACATGGACTTATACCGTAATGTGCGAACACACTATATATGCTTATATCCATAGGTGGTTACATGATCTCAACTCTACATTTCAATCATTGAAACATTCTTCTATAATGTTATAAAATAGTCGTTAGACATAAGAATCGACTATCATCATCAAAGCTATTTTCAATATTGAAACGTCATCATGACTTTCGTCACGGGTAAAGATGAAAAGTGGTTAAAGAAAAATCTTACCAACACATATTTCAAGAAAAAAGATAGGCGAGTAAACTCGGCTCGAAATAGCAAATGTGTATGTATGAAAACTATCATACTTATACGACTGTTGTCTCAAGAGTAGGAGATAGATAGACTTTTGAGTGATATATAAGTTCAAGTCTCTACATACCTTTTTGGTCGAATGAAGTTCCACTGGTTCCTTGAGTAGTTCTTCGTCTTCATAAGATAATCGCCATGGAGTCTGGAGCTCAACTATACTTAACTATCCTAGACCGAGACTTAGTCATAAGTAAACTAGAAATCAAGACGTATAGTTTTGATCACTAATATTGACAAACATGCTTGAGATAGCAACGCATGTGAGTTCGACCGAGCAATGCTCTAACACATATCCCATAACATATTGCAATATATAAAACCATAAAGATTAATACTGCAAATATCATCTTCCAAATCAACTTTAGAATTTAAATAAATAAATCTAAAAACATTGTAAGATGAAAACGTTGGACATAGCTATTTGTATTCACAATAATGGATATTCCAAACCCTAGTTATCCTTCATAAACAAACACAAGAATAAAAATTATTTTAAGAAGTTTCCTAGACATTATAGAGCTTTCTCAGTGCATCTACTGAGAATTCCTTCTCATTATTGAAGAAACTATTGATTATGGGATCACTTAATTCCTCTAGGTCTTCAGAAATGTCAGTTAACTCACTAAGTTCTCTTTTTAGCTCACACAAGGTGTTCTTGGTTAGAGGCAACATTTTTTCATAGTGAGTTATCTTTTCCAAAGAGGAAATGATTTGGGATTTTAAATCATTTATCTAGTTGACGAAATCTTTCACCATGCCTCTAAACTTATTATCATAATGGGAAACAGATAAGAGACAGTTAGAGGAAGAACCTTCTCCATTAATTGTCGACTCCACTTTCTTTATCCTTAAGGAAGAGATTCCTTTACAAAGATACACATTAACTGCTTCAACTGCATCTCCTTTTGTGATCCCTCTACATATAGGAGCCATGAGACCGTATCTTATGATAAGAAATGAGAAAGAAAAGACATATAAATATAAACGGATTTACGAACACAAAAACCTAGAAGGACTTTGAATGAGTCTTTCAAGATTTGTTATCCACGATCCATCTTCTTAGGAGAATATTTTCTTAACAAACATAAGAAAGATTTACAATTATACAGACTTGAGCCACTTTTAAATGCAAACCTCATTTTTCCCAAGTTAAAGATGAGGATGCAGACGTCACCAGTATTAATGAGTGACAAAGTGATCCAAGTGCTCATACTTTTTTCCTTTTAGTGGCCTGTCAATGTTTGTTGTATAAACAGGTTTCTTACCTCGTCTAGATCTGGATTTGCTGGATTTTTTTGGGATTCCATGATTATCCAATGCCAAATTCATCTTCTGCATGTTCTCTTGAAGTTTGGTGATTCTCTTGTTGCTCCTTCTGAATCTCTTCCTGTTTAACACAAAAATCAACAATCGTTGTTCCCTGATTAGTTGGAACAAACATGTTATTTGAGCTTGCAACTTTGCTTTTGAACCCTAAACCATTAGTGTTTCCAAAGGATCTCTGACCCAACAACAGTTCTGAATTTTTTTCAGAACTTCCAGATAACCTTTGTAGGTCATTCTTAAGAGTATTAATAGATACACGGTTTTGACGAAGTTGTCATTAAGACGCTCTATCTCAACATTCTTCATCAAGAGTGATGATTCAACTTTCTTCAAGGATGCCTTTAGTTGAAGGTTTTATTGAAGAATCTCCTTATTTAAGAGATTAAAAGACTTTGTGTCACATTCAAAATCTGAATCAGAAGTTGAATAGGTAAAGGATTCTGCATATAGTGACGAAAGTCCATTACACATGTTATGATCATCAATGATGTAATCATTTAGAGTAGATTTTTCTTATGTTGAATCATCAGAAGAATTATCTGAAGATGGATATTCATCACATCTATTCTTCCACCTTATAAACTTTTTGATCTCTTTCATCATCAGTGATTTATCAAAATCAACATGATTGGAACAACATTCATCCTCCTAAGACAAGTTAGAGGATTCACATGTTGTGATCACAGTGTTTAATGCAGATGTTTAGCCTGTGTTCAAGTCAAGATCAATAGTTTTTAACTTTCTAATCAGGGTATTTCTGGAAAGTGTGTCAAGGTTATTTCCCCCAACGATGGCATGCTTCTTAGAATTGTATCTAGATGGCAGTGATCTGAGAATTTTCATCACAATGTCCTTTTCAAGAATAGTCTTACCCAATGCAAAAGATGCATTAACAATTTCAGACACTTTGTGATTAAACTCATCAAACGAATCTTCATCTGCCATACGAAGGATTTCCCAATCGGAATTTAGGTTTTGAAGCCTGGCTTCCTTTTCACTGGTATTTCCTTCGAATACGGTTTCTAAGATATCCCACGCATCTTTAGACCTAGTGCAATTTGACACATGGTGCTGAAGATTTGGGGTAATGGCATGTATGATGGCATTCAAACCATCGGAGTTTTGCTTTGCAACAAGTATCTCAGCAACATCGTATTCGCCAATATTCTTTGGAACAGTAGCGTTACCTATTGCCACAATGGGAGCATCATAGACATTAACAACATATACCCATGATTGGAAATCACGCGATTGAAGAAAAACTCGCATATCAATTTCCCACCTTAAGTAGTTTGAGCCATCGAAAAATAATGGTACGTTAAAAGAGATAGCACCTTTGTCCATAGAGTCAGGTCGCTACAAACCCATACTTTTGAGGTTTTAAACGTGTTTTCCTGCTCTGAAACCAATTGAAAATGCAGGGGTCTAACAACCTCACCTAATATTTTGATTAGCAATCTGTATGGACTAACTCGAATATACTTTTAAGAGAATTAACTAGACAATCAGACTCAGTCTTAATAAAAAGTATATCAAGGAGTTAATATCTCTATCTCTCGATTTGATATACTCAAACAAATAGAAATCTGCGAGTCTCTATCAAATACAAGAGATATAAACCTGGATGGTACCAAAGACCAATATCCAAGGATCAATCAATTTCCAATCAACAACCAAAGGTTGGATTTCACAATTGATCGATACAACGCACAACCTGTGATATTTCAATTATATAACAAAATATAATGCGGAATAGAAATAACACAAACACTAGAAATTTTCTTAACGAGGAAACCACAAATGCAGAAAAACCCCGGGACCTAGTCCAGATTGAACACCACACTGTATTAAGCCAATACAGACACTATCCTACTCCAAACTAACTTCGGTCTGGACTGTAGTTGAACCCTAATCAATCTCACACTGATTCAAGGAATAGTTGCACTCCTTACGTCTCTGATCCCAGCAGGATACTACACAGTTGATTCCCTTAGCTGATCTCACCCACAACCAAGAGTTGCTACGACCCAAAGTCGATGACTTTAATAAACAAATTTGTATTACATAGAAAAGTCTACGATAATAGATAAATCTGTCTTCCACAGATAAACCTACGAGTTTGTTCCGTATTTTGATAGACATCAAGGTGAACATGAACCAATCGATAACCCGAACTTATATTCTTGAAAAATAGCCTAGAATTATCAATCACCTCACAATAATATTAATCGTATGGTAGCGAAACAAGATATTGCGGAATCACAAACGATGAGATGAAGATGTTTGTGATTTCTTTTTATCTTGCCCTATCGGAGATATAATCTCAATCCAATCTTTCAATTGAAATTGTACGATAGAAAATTTCAAGATCAGATCGCTTAACTACAAGAAAAGTAGTTTCGTCTGGCTTCACAATCCCAATGAATTCTTTAAGTCATTAACCTACAGGGTCTCGAAAAGAAACCTAAGGTTAAAGGAGAATCAACTCTAGCTAAACAAACTAGTATCACACAGGAGGTGTGGGGATTAGTTTTTTTTAGTTGCTAGAGTTATCCTTTATATAGTTTTCAAATCAAGGTTTGCAATCAATGTTAGATTTGTAACAAAGCATTCAATATTCACCGTTAGATGAAAAACTTGATTCAACCAAGCTAATATTTTCAACAGTTAGATCAAAACTTAGCTTGTCACACACAAATAAAATGTATTTCATTTAGGTTTGAGTAACCGTACCTAAATGTGTACACTTAGTTGGTTCACAAATAGTTAACCAATGGTTAGCCATATGCGCACATTCATATTTACCATATTCATCTTTCTCATAACTAGTTAAAATGACTTTACAAGAACTAGTTGAAGATCTGTTCAATTTCTTAGGTCTTTATACATAGACACAATTGAAACAAAATCGGTTTGATTCATTTGAATCAATTCATGAACAATATAGCTACGGTTTTCAAAGATTGCATTCCTTATAATTTATTGTTTTAAGTTCATGAACTACCGATTTGAGAAATAAACAGCTTGGGTACGCGTAAGGGTATGTGTACCTTAGATACCGAATTTGAGTTTCCAAACTCAGCAAAAACAAATCAGGTAGAAAAGTTCCACTAGTACGCGTACTGGTACGCATACCTAAGGTGAATGGTTTATGAGTTCGTAAACTCCAAACTCGGCAGAATTTTCCGGGAGGAAAAGTTCCGCCAGTACGCGTACGGGTATGCATACCCAACCTGTCTCCTTTACCAATACCGTATGCACACACTTGGTTTCCAGCACATGGATTTATACATTAATGTGCGAACACACTATATATATTTATATCCATAAATGGTAATCTCAACTCTACATTTCAATCATTGAAACATTCTTCTATAATGTTATAACAATTGTTATTCACAACTATCGTCATCAAAGCTATTTTCAAGATTGAAACGTCATCATGACTTTCGTCACGGGTAAAGATGAAAAATGGTTAAAGCGAAAGCTTACCAACACATATCTCGAGAAATAGATAGCGAGTAAACTCGACTCGAAATAACAAATGTGTATGTATGAAAACTATCAAACTTATATGACTTTTGTCTCAAGAATAGGAGATAGAGTAGATAGAATTTTGATTGATAGATAAGTTCAAGTCTCCACATACCTTTTAGTCGGATGAAGTTCCACTAGTTCCTTGAGTAGTTCTTCGTCTTCGTAAGATGATCGCCATGGAGTCTGGAGCTCAACTACACTTAACTATCCTAGTCCGAGACTTAGCTATAAGTAGACTAGAAATCAAGAAATATAGTTTTGACAACTAAATTTGACAAACAAGCTTGAGATAGAAACGCTTGCGAGTTCGACCGAGAAATGCTCTAACATTACCCCCAAATCACTTTAATACAAATCTCGGAGCATTAAAGTGATGGATCATGCATCAATTAGGTATCAAATGTGAATACTAGTTATCAATGAAGTACACATCTCGAGGTGTGATGTAGTAACACTTTTTTTACAACATCATTGACCATCGAATAAGGGGGGAAACGAATCTCACAACAACAATAAGTCGAAGTGTTAGAAATGTGGAGGTAAAACAAGATTTCAGCAAACTCGTAATATTATTGGTCAATTACAACAAAAAACATTTTATCCACAAATTTATTTGTTCGTTAGATCTGCTTACAAATCCACCAAAAATTTCTCTATAAATTCATTACTACTTTAAAGAGCATCAACTTCAAATATATACAGTAACGCGGAAAATATCTAGTTTGATCAGGCGATAAAGGACACACTTCTTTCAAATATTAGCTTACTTTACTTTAATATATTCAAAAAGCGAAGTTTATTGAGTAAAATTAAATGATCATGTTATTTTATATTTTTTTTCATTATCAGAAATATCTTTTAATTCTAATAGTAATAACCAATTAATAATTTCAACATGGTCTATTTGATGGTTACTTAGTGTCTGCTGCAAATAGGAGTCGATCGCCTTATATGCCTTGTCAGCGTAACTCAACATGGACACGATCCTCTAACGTCAGATAAAAACAAATGCATCATACACGTATGAGGATGAGAGTCATCAACAACGACTACACGTATATTACATGAATATTAATTCTCGATGTCGGATACAGTACAACCGACATACTTAATTTTCCGCATTATGTTAGACTATCTTTCCAAATAAGCAAAAAACATCATCAAAATATCACTACGCCTAATCCATCATTATGTACTCACCTCGTAACTCAATATTCATTCACCCACCATAAATCTAGACTCAACAATCTCCCAACAATCTAGACTCATCATTATTTACTCACCTAGTCAGTTTAATATACTCAATAGTTTATAAGATGACATTATCGTACATGATTGATTAATGAAATATACAAACAATACCTTCATTTAAGCCATAATTATTTTTTTAATCTTAGGGCATGAGTGTGACTGACTGAATTTAGCAACAAGGACAAGGATATGATTAATTGAAGAACTGTAAGCCTCGTTGAAAAGGATGCATTTCCGAAGCTGTTACCACCAACAAGGATGTAATAATACATAAGATTATCTTGAACTTTGAAATGTTCCAAATATTCTCATGAGGCGTTTCATTTCACACATTGGAAGCACCAAATTATAATCGTATTAAATATGAATCTCATAAAACAATCGGCTTGAAATAAAAACTCTCTAAATGACGCGGCACGTCAAGACTTACAGATTCCAGCAAAACAACATATGAACCTGCCTATTGAAGCCCCAAATAGCTGCATTATTTTCATGTTATAAGGTAAAGGAAGATCTCAAGCTCAAAGAAAAAAAGAGGTTGTTTAAGTGCATTACTGTCAGAAATTTATTTAATTATGGACAACCCAAGATAGTTAAGTGCGTTCAACCTTGTGGAGTCTAAACTCTTCAACGCCTTGACGATAAGTGCAGTGCTTCTTTAAAAGCATCCCCACAAAAACAATTAGCCTTACTGAAAATGTGGGGGTACTAAAATACACCACTAACTTTTTCTTAGGCAACCTGTATGGACTAAACTCGAATATAATTCCAAGAGTTCAACTTAATGAATCTCAATCAAAGAATTATACGAAGACCTTATATCTCTTTCCCTCACAATCAGAAAGTTTACAGAACTAAATCCTTGAACCTGATTATGTGTGAGAGTACTTGGACGATCCCAATGATCAATATCTAAGAACCAATCAAGTCGTATCCAACAAACAAGGGTGGATATATCTACTTTGATTGATTAACGTACAACCTGTGATATTTTAATTATAAAGATAAACAATATAATGCAGAAAAATAAATAACAGAGACACCAGAATTTTGGTAACGAGGAATCCGCAAATGCAGAAAAATCCTGGGACTTAGTCCAGACTTGAAGACCAAACTGTATTAAACTGTTACAGACACTAGCCTACAATCAGAACTTCGGACTGGAATGTAGTTGAGACCGAATTAAACTATCACAACAATTTAGTTATAGTCGTGTTCCTTACGCCTCTAGAATCCCAGCAGGATTCTGCGCAAGTGATTCCCTTAGCTAACGTCCTTTATAGCTTAAGATTTGCTTCAACTCAATTAAAGACTTTAAACCAATCAGCCTCCGACATATAAGCTTATTTGTGATTTCCATTATGATCAAAAATCAAGGTTAGGTAGGAAATCGATTGCAATACACAGAGTCTAGGAAACTTCAAAATCCGGTCTTATGACTCCCAAAGAGTAGCCTAGATTATTATTCACCTCACAAGTCGAAACTTGTAGAATCACAAAGTCTGAGATGAAGATACTTTGTGATTTCTATCTATCTTGTTTGAGTGAGAAACTCAACCATCAAAACAAGATTAGGATACACTAACTATCAAGATAAAAATAGTTGGACCTGATTTCACGAATCCCCAGGTGAAGTCTTTTTAGTCACTAAACCCTATAAGAGTTTGAAGGAGAGTACGACTCTAGTTTACAACTAGGACACACAAGAATAATGTCAGGGATTAAAAGATCCTAGTTGTTAGAGGTTCTCATTTTATAGACTTTCAAGATCAAGGTTGCTTTAGGTTTAAACTAAGATAGTTTAGGAACCGAGAAATCAATAATCACCATTAGATGAAAAACTTGACTTGAGATTAACATTGCAGAATATGCAATCTGGTTAGGATGGACCGTAACCGAACCGTGTATAATGACTTGTTCATGTAGGTTAGCTGAAACTATCCAATTGATCTGTACACTTAACCATTTTCACATAACACTTTAAGACTTTTCATGAATCACACATATGATCAAAAATGTCTAGATTGTGTTTTTAGAGAGTTGATCAAATTGCCAATTATCTCAAAAATAATTTTGATGCATCTGAAAATATTCGACAGGGTAAGTACGTGTACCTGGTACGTGTACTATACTTGTTCGTGAATGTCTTTGTCAGGGTATGTGCACCGGGTATGGATATCCTTAAGACAACAAACAAGTTCAAGAACTTACAGATCTTTTATGGTTGCATGCTAGGTAGTACCGTTTTCGGTTTCAAAACCAACAAATCTTTTTCGGTTTTCATACTGGGTATGCTTACCATTTCTGGTTCATGAGTCACAGACTTTTTAAGGTATCGATACCATGTATGCGTACCACAAAGTCATTGTCGAACTATAGCTACGCCGGTTCTGTACTGGATACATGTACTGCGGCTCCAGGCTTATAACAATTCTCCCAATATGTGAAATGGTATGCATACTGTCATGTATCCAGATTAACAGTAGTTTTATATCTCTCTAATAATCAATTCGAAACATTCCCGAATAACATCATTGACACAAATCACTGTTCTAGGTTATTTTTAAATAATTAAATCTTGAATCTTAATGTAAGTCATGAATAATAAATTGTTCTTAACCAAATTCATCAAGTAAGACCAAATGTTCTTAACCAAATTCATCAAGTAAGAACAAATGTTCTTAAGTATAAGCAGTCATATTTCGAGAACAATATTTACGAATAAAGTTGACTCGAAATTTCTGTTATGCATGTACTGTCTAATTTAGTCATGCGACAATGTCTTATAGATAGAAAGGTGAAAATTTTGAGAAATAAGTGGTTCAGTCTTCACTAACCTTTTGATGTCGAAGTTCTCCAAAGATCCTGTCGATCTTCACCTTCAAACTGTAGAACGGAGTGATATCCAATTCTCAACTACACACTTTTATCCTATTCCGAGACTTGACTAAATGTAGACTAGAAATCAAGATATAATTTTGACAACTAAATTTGACAACAAGCTTGAGATAGAAACACTTGTGAGTTAGACCGAGCAATGCGCTAACACTTACTACCCACGAGTACGTGCAATGGCACTAAAGGAAAACGAATTTTGTAGTTGCATCACCGAAAACTAGTACATCTCTGGTCAAATTGACAAGTAAAGTAAGCTTCAAGATAATCTTAGTTTAAATCTTACAGTTGCAATGGATAAGATTATTCTAATTGATGAATCATAAGCAAGCACATTGAGAAAATTCTACACCTCTTAAAATGATCGAACAACTGGGGACACCTCGTTTAAATCTCTGTAACATGGTGAAACACTGTATCTAATAAATAACCCAAGCACTTGGGAAAAAATTTGAGGAGCATCACAATGGAGCCACTTGGAACTCCAACAACTAGGAAAAAGTTTACCATTGATAAATAACTTCATCCATTGTTTACATCTGTTATCTTCTGGATGGTCGGACATGCATTATTTTTAAATGATGGACAAAATGGAAAACTGACATAGTAACTATAGGATACATTTTTGACGATGGATTCATCCAAGCCTAATAAGGTAAGACTAAACTATTACTCATTTTCTTTACCGGAAAATGGATCATATGACCATCGGCCCCTAAAGGTTGGTAGTATTGGACTGCTAAAATATGAGTTCAGGTGAAAAAGACAAAAAAAAATTAGTCATTTATACCCTTAGTTTAAACTTTATTATTTATTATATCATTTCTCTCTCATATTTATTTCTCCTTTCCAATTTAAAATTAATCGCGAGAAAAGTCGTAACTTCCGGAATATAAATCGGATTTTAATAAAATTTATATTTTCGGAAAGGGCTCGAAATTCTCTACGAAACAAGATCCATTATTGATATGAAATTCGAAAAAAAAAATTAACTTTTAAACCAGGCCAAGTATACATTATGCACCCAGGTGCAACTCGTCCAAAATTTATTTCTTAAAAGATACGTATTATGCACTCAAGTGCAACTTGGACAAAATTTATTTTATATAAGAATATGCGTTATGCACCTAGGTGCAACCTGGATAAAACCTATTTTCTATAAGAATATGCATTATGCACCCAGGTGCAACCTGATCAAACCTATATTTCATATAAGAATCAAGAAATAAAAAAAAATCTACATTATGCACTCAGGTGCATATAGGCCGAAACCTATTTTTCTGTTAGAATATACATTATGCACTCAGGTGCATCTTATGTACGTCGTGGATAAATATAGGTTTATCCTAGTAATCATCTAGGATATATGATGCACAACCAAAATCACTAGTTCATGATCTCGAGCAATAAACTCATCACCATTACCCTCACATTTACCATTAAAACAACAACCAAAAACAAGTATTAAAGACGAAAAAAGAAGTGAGGAACAACAAAAAAGCCATAAAATATACATTATGCACTAGGGTGTATCTAGGCCAAAACTTACCTTTCTATCAGAATATATATTATGCACTCAGTCGCATTTTGTGTATTTCGCGCATCTTGTGTATTTGGCTTATTATTACTTTACAATACAAACCAGCCATGTCTAAGCACAACCCCATTTATGAATCGTTGAAGTCTACATTTTTATCTCCATTAACGTCTCAAAAATCCAATCAATTTAAGTTTATATAAAGAAACCCCCAAATCAAATAAAACCTTTCCCATAGGGCCGCTCTAACCTTAATTCCATTAGCTCCAAACCTATAGCACATTCAGTTGTCTTCCCAATTGTACACCCTGGTAAATCCATTGAACGTATTGCAATTGTGTTAGATCTACTTAGGAATTTCGTAGTGAGAGAGACATGATGATGATGAGTGTAGTGACATCATCAACAATAAACATCACATATATTTCTGAATCAATAATTTGTATACAGAAAAAGATGCCCGAAGAAGATCAATACTATTTGCTGCTTCAATAATAGAGAAATCTGGTGGTAGTTTGGTTGTGAGGAAGAAATCATGAAAACCCAACGAAAATCATGAAATTAGGATGAAAACGCACCGGAAATCATGAAATTACAATCGGATCAAAGAAATCTTGAAAACCCAACTAGAAAAAAAGGGAGAATTATTAGATCGGAGAAGATCATACATGTCAAAGAGATTTTTCATCTGTTCACCCGTATGATTCAGACTTTTATCCCTAGTTTATAAGCTAACAATAGATAACCGACCAAAAATTGGATACGGAAGGATATTATAGTCAGGAATTAAAAAGTCCAGACAAAAGATTGGGTAGAATGCCCAAATTTTCCTATTAGAATAGTATCTTTTACATTCTGAGTATTAAAACATTGTCAATATTTTGCTTGTCTTTTAGACCCAGAAATTCAAATTCAAGGGTTAATTAACCAAAAAATTGTTTTCTTTACATTATGGGATATTTTGACTTAGGTGCCCATAAAATGGTATGCTTTTGCGTTTGGTGCCTAACTTTGTCCAACTTTGAGTTAGGTGCCCAACGTTGACTGTTACCCACTGGGCACCTAACTCAAAGTTGGACAAAGTTAGGCACCAAACGCAAAGGCATACCATTTTATGGGCACCTAAATCAAAATATCCCGTGTGTGGGATGCTGAAAGCAGCCATGTTGAAGTGTGTATATCTTTTTGATGAACAGTTAGAATCAAGTGAATTTTGGACTTGTTGTTTCTCTATATGTAAGCAACTTACTGTAAAATTTTCATGAATTTCTGATAAGTTGAGGTACCCCAAAGTGTGGTATAATCGTAACTATCTCGTGTGGGGATATTTTGACTTAGGTGCCCATAAAATGGTACGCCTTTGCGTTTGGTGCCTAACTTTGTCCAACTTTGAGTTAGGTGCCCAGTGGGTAACAGTCAACGTATTGACTGTGGTTGACTGGGACCCATTGGGCACCTAACTCAAAGTTGGACAAAGTTAGGCACCAAACGCAAATGCATACCATTTTATGGGCACCTAAATCAAAATATCCCTTACATTTTTTTTGAGAATGAAAAGGTTATATTAAAAGAAAATTAACCAAATACAAAACTAGTCACAGCAGACCAGGTTACATATGAAGAACAATTTCCCAGTTTTGCATTATTAGCGTACTGTCCAAAGAACGAAAAGTATCTTTCTCACAACACCAGAGAATGAGAGTCTGTTTAGTGTGCATGATTATCTCATAAACCGATTTATGCCTCCCTCCAAAAACTCTACTATTTCTTTCCTCCCAAACGTTCCAGATCAGCGCAAAATGCATGATTTTCCACAAATCTTTGCATCTGCCATTAAGAGCATTCCATTCCCACGCTTCAAAAAGATTCAGGACTGTACCCGGAAGTGGCCAGTCAATATGAAACGCCTTTATAAAGTAATCCCATACTTTGAAAGTTGTAGGGCAATGAATGAATAAATGGTCCGTTGTTTCATCCACCATGTTGCACATTACGCAAATAGCACTTTCTACATCCACCCCTCTGTGCATCAACACATCTCTTGTAGGCAAAGATTTGTTGAAAGCAGCCCACAAAATAAAGCTAACTTTTGAAGGAATGATATTCCTCCACAAGAATTTAATAAAGTTACAATTCTCCATCGTACCTGCCAAGACATCATAACAAGATTTTGTTGAAAAATTACCATCAAAAAGTTGAACCCCATCTTCCCCATCAACCAAAACAGGGACTGGTCCCAAATCTCTTGTCAACAAGTCCCATTCGAGTTGTTCATTTGCGTTCAATTGATGTCTAAACCTCCCAGTCCATCTTCCTTCCACAATCATGTCTGCTATTGAGGCTTGTTTATTACAACAAGCATTAAACATTACTGGGAAAAGTTGTTTAAGACACCCATTAACCAGCCATTTATCATGCCAGAAACGAATCCCTTTACCATTTCTTATCTGAAAAGTCATAGAGTCTTGCACTTCTGGAACCATTCTAGAAACATTTCTCCATAAGCTTTTGCCTTGAACTTCTCCATCATCTGTTGGGAGAATAATATCTTCTGAAACTTTCATCTTCTGCTGAACTAACCTTCTCCAAAGAGCTTGTTTATTTTTTGAGTATTTCCAGACCCATTTAGTCAATAAAGACTTATTGATCAACCTCAAACTTTTTATACCTAAACCACCACATTGCTTTGGTCTGCAAATCTTTTTCCATCCCACCCAAGCCATCTTTCTTCTATCTTGATTTCCCCCCCATAAGAAGTTTCTCATTAGTGCCACCATCTTGTTTTCAACACACACAGGTAAATTGAATAGAGACAGATAATAAATAGGGAGACTAGAGAGGCAATGCTTGATAAGTACCAGTCTTCCTGCTTTGTTTAAGTACTTCCTCTTCCAAGTAGACAGCTTCCGCTCCATCTTCTCTAAAACTGAGTCCCAAATTGATGTACTTCTTGAGCTTACGCCAATAGGGAGACCAAGGTATTTTATAGGCAGCTTTTCTGTCTTGCAACCAAGTTCTTTTGCAAGCACTTCAATGACATTATCTGCACCCACACTAACCATGGTACTTTTTTCAAGATTTAGTCTCATACCTGTAAGGGATTCAAAGACTGAAAGAATAATGAAAAGTCTTGTTACTTCAGCCGGATCAGCATTCAAAAAAATGAGAGTATCGTCAGCAAACTGGAGATGAGAAATGATTGTCCCAGTATCAGCCACTTTAAAGCCACTAATTTGTCCTCTCTCAACTGCATCAATCATAAGTTTTGAAAGAATCTCTACCACAAGAAGGAAGAGATAAGGAGATAGTGAATCTCCCTGTCTAAGACCTTTACCTGGTTTGAACTTCTCAGTTGAGTTTCCATTCACAAGAACAGAAAGATGAGTTGAAGAAACACACCATTTAATCCAACCAATCCACTTCTCGCCAAAACCATGCTTATGAAGAATACAAAAAAGGGCCTGCCAGTTAATGTTATCAAAAGCCTTTTCCATATCTACTTTACACAAAACTCCTGGCATCTTAGACTTCAACCTGCTATCCACACATTCATTGGCAATCAGCACACCCTCCAGAATTTGTCTATCATTAATGAAAGCTCCCTGAAAATCTGAGATAAGAGAAGGCATTACAGTTTTTAATCTCTCAGCAAGAAGCTTAGAGATGATTTTGTAAGCACTTCCAATTAAGCTTAGAGGTCTAAAATCTTTAGGAGTGCAAGAGTCTTCTTTTTTTGGAATTAGAGTAATAAAAGAACAATTTAGTCTCCAATCTAGAGAACCAAACCTGACAAAATCATCAAGCATTTTCATAAAATCGCCTTTAATAGTCTTCCAACACTTCTTATAGAACTCAGCTGAAAACCCATCAGGACCTGGAGATTTGTTAGCTCCCATGTTCTTTATTACACCCCAAACTTCTTCCTCAGTGAAATTCCTTTCCATCCAGATCTTTTTCTCTTCACCCACACTAGGAAAACTCAAAGAATTTAGTGTAGAGTATACACTGTTATGATCTGAAAACAAGTTGATATAGTAGTTTCTTAATTCTTCTTTAATTGTGGCTTGATCAAAGCAGTCTGTCCCATCTAATTGCAGCTTAGCAATTGTGTTTTTCTTCTTCCTGGAGCTAGCAATCCTGTGAAAGTATCCAGTGTTAGCATCTCCCCACTTAAAACCATTTTGTTTAGCTCTAAGCTGCCATTTCCTGGCCTCACATTTTTCAACAGTCTTCAACTTAATCTTATACTGTAATCTTTCTTCAAATTGAGCAGGTAGTAGTGCACCACTCTCCTCTAAAATATTAAGTTCACCAATCTTCTCGGTCAACAGCTTTTTGTCCTTATTTACAGCACCAAACTCAGCCAAACCCCAAGGCTTAACAAAGTGTTTCAAGTTCTGAAGTTTCAAGAAAAAAACTGTACTATAGCTTCCACTGTATTGCATAGCATTCCACCAAGTTTCAACCTTCTTTTGAAAGTCTTTATGTTCCACCCAACTTTTTTCCAGTTTAAAGTAAGGTTTACTTCTTATAGAGTGGCTTGTAATAACCATAAGAGGGTTATGATCAGAAACTGTTCTTGTCAAAGCAATTTGCAAAGCATTAGGAAAAGCATCATCAAAATCAACACTGAATAAGAACCTATCAAGCCTACAAAGAAGAGGATCAGTGTGATTATTAGACCAGGTATAAGAGCCTCCTACCAAAGTTTGGTCCACCAATTGTTGCCGGAGAATAAAACTGTTCAGAAATCCAGCGTTCCTGTTATCCGCTTCACCCCTATTTCGTTCATCATCAGACCTGACTGCATTGAAATCACCCGCAAAGCAAATTGGTCCAGTCCACCAGTGTCTAACCTCCTCCAAATCTTCCCAGAAATCAGCTCTAGCATGATAATCACATGGACTGTAAACGTTAGTTATAGCCCACTTAAAACCATTTGCTTTAGTAACAAATAATGTAGATAAGTTATTGTATCCTTTTCTCTCATCCTCCTTTTTTATTCTGTTACTGTCCCAAATTGATAAGACACCACCACTAGCTCCCACTGATGGAATGAAAGACCATTCAAAAAAATCATCGTACCATAACTGTTTTATAAACCAGTTAGTGAACTTCATAATTTTTGTTTCTTGTATGAGGCAAACAGCACATCTCTGATTGTTGATGAGATTTTTAAGAGAGGTAATCTTATGATAATCGTTAAGTCCCCTTAAATTGTAACTTATGATTTTAAAATCCATCAGCAATACTTCTCCCATGTATTTCCGTGAGTCCAAAACACTCCTCCTCCTGAGACTGTCGAATTAAAGTCTCATTATCTTTATTAATTTCCTCCGTGCTCTTGGTTGCATTCTCCTTGACGGGACTTTGAAATCTGCCTTTGTATTTGAGAACAAGCTCTGTCATGTTCTTTTTTAGAGACATTATATTCTCATTGCTAATATGACTGTAGCTGCAAGCTAAATTAACAAAAGAATTCACAGTCTTGTCTATGTTCTCCTCCTGCCTATCTGACGCATTCTTTGTCATGTTAAGATTTTGAACAACTTCGTCTTCCATCTCCTTTCGAGCACTTCCATCATTCATCGAGTCTGTCGCATTTTCTTCGTTAACAGATTTCTCAAAAGTCGAATAAATGAAAAACTCACGAATAAATGAAAAACTCGCATATCCCTTACATTATTTGTATTTTCTTATCCTACAATAAATGAAAAACTCACGAATAAATGCATGATTCGCAAACTTCGATGCTAACTAAACTCAAAAGTCGTTCAAAATAATTCTCGCATTGTTAGGATAGATCATAGACTTTGGGCATACATACTAGTCTGAGCTTTTAAATTTTCGCATGGTCTTAGTCAATTTTTGTAAAAATTTACGAAAATGGGAAAATTAGGGGGAGACCCAAAAAAAAAAAAATTTCATTATCAGGCCCACAATTAATTTTGGATACTGTGACACCCATAAATATTTTTGTGATACTCATAATTATCCGAAATTATTAAAACTTGTCTGCATGACGATTTATGCATCTATTTTCTCGATGCATAAAAGATTGTGCAACAATTTTCTCGATGCATAATGCATTATGTAGTCATTTTTTCGGATGCATAACAGGTTATGCATCCATTTTCACTACTGCATAACATGTTAAGTAGATATTACTGTAGGTGCATGATAAGTTATGCAGTCTTATTTTTTGTTGGTTTCAATACTAAGAAAAAAGTAGTTGCATAACGTGTTATGCAAAAAAAAAAAAAATGCAGAAGATGTTATGCAACCAATTTTCGGGATTGCATAACAAATTTTGTAGATACATAACAGGTTATGCAACCATTTTCGTAGCTGCATAATGGATTATTCAACCATTATGACCAACTCGAACTTAAGTTTTGATCTTCATTTGCGAACTTAGGAGGGACCAACAAGGGGCAGTACCTCATCTTGCACTTCGCCTACTTGCCTTACAAGACTTCAATTGCCTTAACACATGACTAATCGCTTCTTTCATAGCTGCTTACGCCTTTCTTTGAAATTCCATATTTTGTGGACTACTTCCCTAACATTTGGATAGTATACATAAGCTCAACTCCCAGCACCCTTCATGACTAAAAGCAATAATCAACAAACAAGATCCGTAGATGACCTTAATTAGACACCGGCAACGTGTTCCTTAGACATATGACCCGCTACCCTGAGCTACTTCATTCTTAGAAAGAAATATTTTTAACATGCACTCAAGTGATAATCTTACAATCTAAAACACCATTATGAAAACAACGATGCCACTTTAAACAGATGTTACACCAAACTTGGCAGAAGCCGCCACGTAAATGCAATCTGTATTTCAATTTCTTCAAAATAACTCTTATGCAACCCTAGTAATAAGTGCTGCTTCGTGATAATGTGAAGTCATATTTCCTATCATCAGATCAATACAAAACTGCAAAACCATTTCTAATGTTGACAGTACTAATCCCAGAAAGCTATAACTACACAAATAAAATTGAAAAACACCCATATTTCATTTCAATAATAAAATCATAGTCAGAAAACCATGTCAAATGAAGTGAACCCCAAAAGTAAACACAAAACACCCATATTTCATTTCAATACTAAAATCATTTCAATACAAAACTGCAAACTATTTCAGTGTGTTTCATTGGCAGCTACAGTTTTCTTTTTCTTATCTTAAACGTTGGTACATTTTCTTATCTTAAACCTTATAGTAATCAGTAGGTCTCTAACATTCTCAGTATCTACACTCTTTAACTATACAAATGAAGCTCTAAAACGCCACCAGAATGACCACTCACACATTTCATTTTCAAGCTACAACTTAACCAACTAAAACAAAAACACTACAACAAGAACAAAAAACCATAAATTTTCAAATTAAAGAAAAATAATAATCAAACACCACCTTGAATCGCAGGATCAATTAATAACTTCCGAATCTCGTTTTCATCCCCTCCTCCTCCTTCCTCAATTTCTTCTTGTTTAATTTCATAAGTTAGGTCTAATCTCTCAGTACAGAGAAACCAAATTCCTTTTCCTACAATCAAATCAATTACATAAAAATTTAGGGTTTTTTTAATAATCAATTACATGAGAATTTAATAATCTTTGCTACCACCGTCAAGAACCCAATCATGATATTCAGGGATGGAGCTGTGTATGATCTAAGGGGGACAGCAGTTCCCCCTAGAATTTCTTAATTCCATAATTAGGCTTTACATAATTATCATTTTAAGCTTGAAAAATTTAAGTGTTTATAGATTTTCCCCCCATATTTGTGTATATTACATAGAGAGCCTTGAATATTTTCAAGAATACAAAACAAAGCTAGGCTAAGTTTGCCTTTGTTAGTGGTGGTCAGGATTTGTCCGTGGGAAAGATAAATCAAAGGCTATGGTTCTCCCGCCGCACACGTGGTGTTAATTCCAATATTATGAATGAAAAATGAATACTCAAGTCAAGATATGAAGTTTCAAAAATTATAACGGGGAGGTTCGAACTCATGACCTATTGTGTCATAAGAGTGGCCTCTAACCATTGTTACACCTTGGTTGGAATTGATAGAAAAGATAAATCAATAGTGGTGGTTTGTTCAACTTAAATACCATAATTGGTCTATTAATTAGTGTTTCACTAATTGCACATAATAAATAATCTATTCATTATAAAGTGTTTTATTAATTAGTGTTTCACTAATTGCTTATAATAAATGACTAATTATTTTTTAATTATAAATGTTTTCTTAATTAATTATAATATTTATT
Source organism: Papaver bracteatum (assembly GCA_023529315.1). NCBI lineage: Eukaryota > Viridiplantae > Streptophyta > Magnoliopsida > Ranunculales > Papaveraceae > Papaver > Papaver bracteatum. Next base: position 204,948 of record JAJJWX010000045.1, on the reverse strand, counting down.
TCTATTAATAAGTAATTTTGATAAATAATATCAATAGACATTTTCTGCAACAATGAGTAGTAGAAGAGGTGTAGGCCGAAAGATTAGTGGTGGTTAAGGGCGGAGCCAAGCACAATTATATTTATTTTTGTTCTTTTATTGTAAAATGGGATACAAAGTCCATTTTTCACATGTTTCCATCTTGCCAAGAATTTTTTCTCCCTCTCTCCTCAAAATCCTAGCTATGCCCCTGGTTTGTGGTGGAAGAAGTAGTGACAGTGAATGCTGGTGAGTAGTGATGGACAATATTAAATTTACGTTGTCGTTACAACATCGATAACATCGTAGTGTGGAAGATGTGGTTGGTTGTTTTTAACACTTTTGATAAAGAAAGGTACCATATATTTCAGGGATGATATCATACAAGACAACATTTTCATGATCGTAGTTGGATCACCCAAATGGTACCCCTGTTATTTTTGGTACTATATCGTATAAATCATGATTTTTTAATGTTAAAATAAAATTCATTGCAATACAAAAATATATATACACGGAAAAAAATTAATGAAACTAATCAATTGACAAAATTTTGTTCAATCTAAACTTCATAATGGCATTTGTGATTGAAAATTAGAATTGCGTCCAACAACCTACATGGGATGGGCAGAAGTGATGGTGGCAGTGGTGGAGTCAAAAATTGACATTGAGGAGGCCTATTTTTTTTTTAAAGAAACATGTAAACTTTGGTAGACTAAACCATAAATATATATGTACAAAGTACTATTTATAAAATAAACTAAAAAAATTATGTAGTTATTAAAAATTTAAGGGGTTAGAGCCACGTTAGTCAATCCTTGGCTCCGCCACTAGGTGGTGGTGGATAAAAAAAGTGGATTCATATGGTTTTATGGTGGTGACGGGTATTGGTGAACAAAAACATATTATGCTAATTTCGTAACGCCACAAAATGTGTAACGTTATATTATAAAGTATAAAACGTGGTTGATCATTCTAATGTTAAAATAAACTCGATAAAACACATGCCCATTTTAAAAAATTGGTGCAATCAATTGCCATGTTATGTAATAACTAAACGAACGACACGAATCAAGATCAGAACATATGAAATTATTTATTATCGATTTGTTTATGTAAAGAGTGGTCAGGATTTGTCCTTGCCAAAGATAAATTTACTGCTGGGATTTGTTCAACTTAACCATTTTTAAATGTTTTATTAATTAGTGTCTCATTGATTGTTTATAATAATTAATTAAATTTCTATTATAAATGTCCCTTTAATAATCAAACATTAATACATAATTTTATTAATAAATAATTTTAATAAAAACTATATTAATTCTAATGGTGGTAGTGGAAGTAGGGTTAGTATAAACGGTGGTGGGTGTTTGTGAATGGTAGAGGCGGTAACATTACTATTGGTGGAAGAAATAGTGGCGGTGGATGGTTTTTATGGTGGTGGGAGTTGGTAATAGTAGTGTATAATAATAGTTTTTGCTTTTTAGTGAGTTTTATTGACCAAGTAAAAAAATAATCTTCACAAAACATGCAACATTGTATTGTGAATTATGTAATTGGTTGTTTTTAGCACGATTGATAAGGACAAAAACCAAATATTTCGAGGATGATACCGGAACGTATAAGACAATATGATCATGACTGTTCGATCACCCGTATTATATAAAGGCAATTGGTATACCCGCGTAAGAGAACATTACCGCTCTCTCAAGTACTATTACATTCTTTTTCCTGAAAGACCATCAATGTCGAGTTGTTTCGCGACAACTACCTACAAAGACAACAACTTTCACTCAATTCCCGATATGAAACCTTATTGACCGGGAAAATGTATTTGCATTCTAAAATATTTGTTTGAAAATTATGTTTGTTCATTAAAATCATCATAAAAAACTCTAAATCATAAATCTAAATTTCGCCTCCGATGATTATAGAATATTTTTTATATTTTACATTCTTAAATCATGCGACCTCTTGATGACAAATCAACAATATCAAATTATGGATCAATATGTATAAGTTTCATTCACTGGGTTAGAAGTTAGAGTAGACATAGATAGGTAGATCACACAAAGCAGAACATGACTGAGAATACTTCAATAATTTGGTCAAGAAATAAGGTCAAAAATTTAAGATTAACTTTCTATAGGACTAAATAGATCGGCTTCGATAGGAGCTGACTAAAATATGGATTAATAATAATTTTCACGCAAGAAAATTGCAAACATAGTTTGGCTAATTAACTCTGCATATGTAAAGAGTGGTCAAGATTTGTCCTTCCTCAATCGCTATGTTATGTGAGAAGAAGGTGATATCTAAGATTGAGGTATAATTCAAATCTATTAGATTCATACCATTTACAACTGGATGCCTTGAAAAAAAATTGACGTGTTGTTATTACAGGCAAGGGATACATTGACCACACTTGCGCAAATAGCTCACTTCGCAAATGATTGGTGTTGCATGTATTTTCTAGAATGCAACGAGGAATTTGAGGAAACAAGGCACCAAAAGCAGTGTCCAGGGTATTTTGGATATAGTAACTTAGACCCGATGTAAACTTATGTTCTTTTTTTTTAAAAGTTTTTCCACAATCTATTTATTTACGAAAAATGAACATTTCAAATACATAACATCAACAAAAATTAGACATATTGCGTTTGACAATAATGGCTACTAATGGTCCGGAAACGACAAAAGAAAGGAATTGTTGGGATATACAACGGATTACTTAATACGAATGAAATAGGTATTCTGAAATTACATAAAGTTCACAGTAGAAGATGACATCAAGTTTAAGGTTAGTCAAAAACATAATATGGCTAACTAAAATGGTGGATCGACATCATCTACGTAGGTTAGTTAGTAGATTAGTTTGGTTTTTATTATTTTTTCTACTTATCTACACAATTTTGGTGGTTTTATCTACTCTTTTGAGGTTTATCTTCGCTTTAATGGCGATTCTTGGTTATTGAGTTGAGATTTAAGATCAATAGTGATGCTCTCCATACTCTCCAACGACGAAACCTTCATCAAGGTTGTCTCCGACGACGGAATCTACATCGGAATCTTCATCATCAACTTATCCGGCGACGGAACCTCCATATGTGGTCTTTTTGACGACGGAAGCTTCATCAAAAAATACTATTCTCTGCCTATTTGGAGGATCGACAACATGACCATGATAGATGAGTCAGCTGGAGCGAAATAGGAGCATGTGGAGACTTTTATGGACGATATTGATTAGTTGATTTCACTGAGATGAGCGCTTCTGACGACATATCTCCAAAAAATATTTAAACTTCCATGTTCATGTAGAGCATTATCTTTGTTTGTACCCAAAATTACTTTTGGGCACGAAACACGATGTATGAGTAATTTTGATGTGTTTTTAGGGTTGGAGGAGAATTGAAGAACGAACCAAAGTGACACAGATTTTTATGTGGTTCGGCATGGTTGCTTACGTCCACGGGCGAATCCCCTTGGGGAGAAATATTTTATTCATGTTTTGTGTTACATTCTCTCTTTTCTCTCACCTAGGCTCCCTCCCTTCTATCCTCTCTGTTCTTCCTATTTATACAGTTAAAAATATAATTCCAATATCCACATAAATTGCATTAACTGCCCATTTATGCTCCTATAATGAATTCTGGATATAACTGCCCATTTATGCTCCTATAATGAATTCTGGGTGAAACTGCCCATTTATGCTCCTATAATGAATTCTGGATGTAACTGCCCATTTATGATCCCATCATAATTTCTGCATGAAACTTCCCCTTTATGTCTCTTCTTTATTTCTGCATGAAAACTGATCATTGATGTCTCTTATTAATTCTGCATAATGGATGGCAGACGGGATGGAGGGTGGCTGGCAACATGGATGGAGGTTGGCCGGCAGTATGGTTGGAGACTAGATGGTAGTGCAGAAGTGGTTTTGGCTGGGAATCAGTTAGCAGCGTTACTGGCTACAAGATTGAAAATCGGCTAGGGGTGCGACTGACTTCGACGGTTGACTTTGACCTTGATCGGACGTTGACTTTGACCATTGACATTGACCGGATGTTGACTTTGACAGCTGACTGACTTTGACCATTGACCGGTCTGTGCAGACTGGTGGGCTGCTTTGGTTGACTGGTTAGCGGGCTTGGATGAGGACCATAAAATGATTCAAGTATCGATTCGGCCCATTAAGTGGTATTTTTGCTTATGGTACAAACAATCTTATTACAAGCAATGAACCTAAATAAAAAAGTGTCTGGAAGTTAACATTATATTTCTTTCATTTGAGAAAATCTCCGGCGGTAAAATATTAAAGGAAAAAACAGAGAAAAAAAGAGAGGAAAATCCCACCTATTTTTATGACAAACACATATTAAATCATAAGGAGTTGATAAGTATTCGGGACACAAATTATACGATATATTAAAAATGAACCAACATCATGGCCTGTGCCATTACGGCACGGGTTAAGGGCTAGTACTATACATTTTAACAACTACTGATATTAGGTACTTATCATACAAAACTTTGCTTAAATATCAAAATTATGTAGGAAAGAAGTGAAAAATATCAAAATATTAAATCCAACCATAAATCTAAACATCTAACAACTTATTGGATATTTTGGTGACATCATTTGAAGGAAAATACCAAGGCCTAAAAAAATTTTGCGGCCTTCGCCCGCATACTTTTACGGCAAAACTAATATACATATATATATTTGTCCCCCCAAACTAAATTCCTAGCTCCGTCCCTGATGATATTTCCTGAGAAAAGAAAACGAGAGATTTATGTGGAGGTTTCTGATTATGCTCCTCTCTATGTCTCGTCTCCTTTGATAAAAATAAAATAAAATAAAACGTAATTTGGAAAAATACGGGCCTTTCCGGAATTTTTCTCCAAAATATTGGGTGTGTGCACTAATATTTCCGTCTGTGGGTTTGTTGGTAGGAAGAATGTGAAAAATGAGTGTGACTATAGTTTTCACTACGGAAAAAAACTAAACCAATATTAGTGCAAGCTGGCTCAAAAACAATAAGGACCCGGGTCCAGGATAGTGGAACCCTATCTAAGACAAATGAAACAAGCTAAGTTATCTACGATAACACGTCCCTAGTGAAACCCCATTCTTGCGGCAATGAGAGCTCGTCACACGAGTCAAAAAAATATACCACTCGTTTCGAAGAAATTTTGCTGGAACGTGATATGGGGCGAAAAAGAAAAAGAAAAATAAATTTGTATGAAAAACTTTTGTTGATGTCGGAGCTAAAATTGAATCTATAATACAAAACAAGATGGATTTTTGAGGTTTCGACGGCTAGATAACATTTGAGGAGACAAATGGAAGATCCAACCATTCCAATTTTATCATAGCCATAGACATCAGATGGTCACTTAATTAGTAACCTCCATGTGAGTGAATTTACAATATCTAACATTAAGTAGATTTTCTCAACATATTATAGATTGGGCGCGCGTTTAAGTACTTTGGCATACTACCATAACACAACAACCATTTAACATGTGATAAATTGGAATTTTGCATTCAATGTTATACACATGTATGCATGGATGTATACTCTTCCATGCAAAGAAAACGCATGTACAACTGGATCAAGGTTATGTTAATGCTAACAATTTTATTTTCATGAACAATTATCCTCCTGATATCATTAAAATGTCAAAGAAGGACTATGTAATCTCTCATTTCAATTAATAAACAAATCATTAGTAACAAAAAAAAGGTTATGTTAATGCGGCTTAATTAATCATTAATTAATTATTTCGTGGTTAATTTATTAGCTAGCCGTTTTGTATGCCAATGCTCACCAAAATGAGCCATTATCTCCCCGTACCGTAAGTCTCATAACTAGAATTCTAAATGTAAATTTACGATCCAGAATGATGCTTGATATTGCTGTCATCATGATAAAGAAAAATATTTCCATAAATAAATGTTATTAAGTCGTTTATTGTAATTACGTTAAATACTAGAGATAACCCGTGCCGTAACGGCACTTCCTTAATCCGACTGATGTATTTTTTTTCCTAGCGTTTTGATTGAACTATTAATTGGGGGATATGGATTTTAATTGGGGGATATGAATTACTTCCCCCAACCATTTGTGGCTGATAAGGGGTGTCTTTTGGGTGCGAAAATACCAGAATATCCCTTCATTAATTAAAAAACATTATGAAATTACTGTAATGCCCTTTCCCTAAAACAATAAAATCTAAATACCAAATTCATATATCCCCCAATTCAATTTGTACCGGCATAGGGTTAGGTTTAGAAACAAAAAATTTCTTCATCGTCTTCCTCATCGTTCATTCTTCATCGACGATTAATCGTTGAATCAAAAATTTCTTCGTTGACTAACCTACCATAACCATGCCTCCACGAAAGAAATCAAAAGCAAAACGGAACACTAAATCGATTGCTCAACAAACACATGAGCAACGAATCGAGAACATTGCTCAAGAACTAGAAGAGGAAGAAGCATCCAACTCGGATGATCAACCAATCATGGCTTCTCTGAGAAGGTAAGTGTTTTTTTAGCTCATTTATGATTGTTTTAATCGATTTTTAGCCATGGGTTTAGGTTAGAATCGCCAAAATTGGTGAAACTGTGGAGTTGCAGAGAAAACCGGCATTCAATCTTAGTTTGAACACCAAGCCGGTTTAACTTCCTGAACCTGAAATATCAATACCGGCATACGATAGTAGTTGAACACCAAACCGGCTTGAGTTCCTGAAAATTAGATTTTAGGACCGGCATTCGAATTGGGTTGAAGGATATTCCGGTAGTCAACTAAAAACACACAGGATTTTTTTTTTTACCGGCATTATATCTAGGTTTCGTCATTGCCGTTTTTGAAATACCGGCATCAGGTAGTTCAATTCGTGTATGCCGGTTTGACACTTGAAACATTCAGTAAGAAAAACTCAAAAACCGGCATGCTCGATATTTGAACATATATGCCGGTACATGTGATGACTTTTCTTATGTTTGTTTCGTTTGTTTATGTTATAGGTCAAAAGCCAAAGTATCGAGGAAAAATAAAGGTCCTATTCTCACTAAAAAAGGAGAAAGGACGGTCTTGATACTCCCCAGTCCCTGCCTCCCGTGGGTATAGATGCGGGTCGCAAGAAGCGTTTGGGGTTTCAAACAAGAGGGTTAGATTGGGAGAGTGGTTGTGAACGTAATGCACTTAGAATCCGTGAAGGTACATTTGTGAACGATGAGAATGATGAAGGGGACAGTGAGGATAAAGATGATGAGGTTCCCCCAAGTCAATTAGCAATCCAAACCGAAGTTGGTGAGACTAGTCAACAACCAACACAAGGCAAGGGCAAGGGCAAACACAAAGTTAAAGGTTGTCACCTTCCTCACATTGATGACATGATACCCGACCGCGATGATGGTAAAATTTGGGGTCAAGCTCCGGAACCGAAAGTACTCTTTGGATACAAGAACTCTTGGGCTCGTACAATCTTTCAAACTTATGTAAGTATTTTTTATTTTGTGCATGTGCATTGTTTTATTTTTTACATTATCTCTTAATCGTATTATGTCTTATTTGTAGGATCATACTAAGGATGTGCGTGTTTGCCGAAACCAAGCCGCGGCTGAGAGGAAATTGTCGTTGGAACATGAAGATGTCCAAACATTAGTAAGGAACTCGGGTTTGTATTCTTTGGTTGAAAATTACTTGAATCCAGATACTGTCACCGTCAATTGCTTTGTCGAAAGGTATCATGGTGAAACCGATACAATGCACTTCCCATTCGGGGAGATGACCTTGATTCCTGAAGATGCTTATGCCATTCTAGGCTTGAATGTTATCGGAAAATCAATTTCAGAAGGAGTTGAGTCTCGGGACCTAGATTGGATGAAGTTGCACGATTTGACTGAAAAGTTGTTTGGTTGGGACTTCAAAACTTCTTCGGATAGCTTTTATGTAGCATCGAACGGAAGTAAGACGAAGACATTCAAGCTGACGATGCTTAAGAAGATGTTTGAAAATACAAAGGCTAGAAGCTTGGAGGCTGGATGGGACCCTGCACAGATTCGCTATACCGCCGCCGCGTACCTGTTATACCTCTTGGGAACTAGGGCATTCCCTGACAGTAATGGAAACCGGGTAAGTGCAAACTTTCTCCAGTACCTTGACCCGTTGGAAGGTGTGTGTGGCTATTCTTGGGGCACCGCGGTCATGGCACATTTGATGGCGGAGATGAGAAGGGCTTCATTGGCGAAAACAAACCAATTTGTCGCGAATTTCACTATACTCCAGGTACAATTTTTTTTAATCTATGTTCACATGTATTTATTTAACTTTTGTTCACATGTATATTGTTCACATTGGATTAGGTGTGGTGTTATGAACACTTCCCAACCTTGTTCAAGGACTGCCCATTCTTGAAGATCAAAGACCTTCCTGAACCCGATATCCCTAGAGCTCAGAGGTTCGAGTTTCACAGTAATCCGAAGCCCGGTAACAAAGGTCGAGTCATCGATATGAGATTGGCTCTGGATGCTATGAGGAAGGAAGACGTTGTGTTCGACACTTATAAGGAGATTAGAGGATACCGTCAAATCCCAAGAGATGTTGCATTGTACCATGGGCCTTTGTACCACCCAAGAGGATACATCATGGCCGACCCATGCCGTGTGATGCGCCAACATGGATTTAAACAATTATCCCGTTTTTGGTCGACCTCTGATGATAATTATCTTCTTTACTTTTCTTGGTGCAATTCAACTCCCAACAAGTTGCATGTAGTGTATGATCCAAAACCGGAACCAACACATTGGAGGGAAAGAGACCCACGTCGTTTGGTAGATATTAGTAAGTGGGAGCTTGCGGAAAATGGTTATGAAGTTGATGACAGCTATATGAGGGATTACCTGGAATGGTCACATCCTTATGTCGTGCGCCCTCCCTCCGTGGAAGCTCCACACCAAGAAAACCCTCCTGTTGAAATTCCTCCACCTCCACCACCTACGATGGCCCAACTTCTCAAGACTCTCGGAATGGTGGTAAGTTTTCTTAATTGGTTATAGTTATTAAATGTAAACATAATCATATATTAATATATATCCTGATTATGTATTTGATGTATTAAACTAGCGACGTCGACTTGGCAAGGTTACGAAGATGTTAGGTTGCAAGCATAAGGATGGAGTTGTGATATCTCTTCAAGAAATCAATGAACTCGAGGAAAAGCTTCATAGAATTGAAGAAACCGACCCTACTGTCAAAGCTATGTATGGGGAAACAAGGAAGGCGCCAACCCAAAAGAAACAAAAGACTAATTAGTGATGGTTAACTCTTTAGTTTTATGGTTACGTCAAAAACAATTTCAAACTTGTTTTGGTTTGTACTGTGGGTTAACTCTTTATTTACTTTGGTTTATGTTGAACATGATTAGAGTTTTGGTTTGAAAGTTAAAATGTTCCGGCATAGGACAGCTCATTGTTTGAAATACCGTTACACATACCGGCATTTCTGAATTCATCGGAGTTTCACACACGGCATAGTAAAATTCAAAATCAGACATGTACCGGCATTGTTGTGTTTGCTAAGGTCTATGCCGGTATTCAAAATCTCCAAAAACTATTAAATAAGTGACAGAAAACCGGCATATGAATATTCATTTTAAGAATGACGGTATTAAAAAACTCTTTAATTATCTCCTAATGGAACTGTTCCCAAAACCGGCATTGAATTTATTAAACATTGTATGCCGGTATAGTAGTTATATTTGGTTCCTCAACCTGAATAGAATTTCCTCAAAACCGGCATCATCGTTGTATTACGTTGAGTGCCGGAACGTAGTACCGGCGTAGTTTTACTTCATCCATTGTCTGCCGGTTTCAGGCATTGAATAACTAACGACTAGTTTTTTAAACCATACACTAGAAAACATTAGTTCCGGCATGGGATCTGAGTTTCTTATTGTGTCGTTACTAAAGTGGAAAAGAGCCGTTATGACTAAATCTATTTAAAGGAATGGATACACCCATTTCACTTGATACCTCACAGATATATCTCCAATGGATTATTACTCACCGCCTGCCAAGTTCATCAATTCCCTCGAAAAAGAAAAACGTTTGAGGAGCATATTGTCCACTCCGACAGGAATTCAATCATCAACCACGACCAACTCCATTGCCACAATACTAGAAAAACTAAGAAGGAAGGAAGAAACCACCAACTCAATTGTCGCAATGGAGGAAGAGATAAGTAAAAGGAAGAGAGAAGAAAAAGAGGAAGCAAAGATTGAACGTTATCGTCAAAAAATAGATAACATCGAGCGGAAGCTCGGAGAGGTTAAACATCAAAAAGAAGCTAAGATAGAAGCAGATGTTGAGGAGGAAACAGAATGGATTAGGAATTACTACTTAGTATTGGATTTGGCGGAGGATGAACGCCCGTCAGAAGTGTTTTGGGGCCTTGTAATGAATGGTTATTACAAGCATTACACGGTTAACGGTAAGAAACGCAAAACTGAATACGCTGATCAAATAGTACGCATTCGAACAACTGCAGTCATCAAATCATGTATCAAATACAACGAATTCCTATCAATATACGGTGGTGATAGGTATAAAGCTCAGGATGCATATACGAAGTGGAGACAAGAGCCTTTTAGGCATTTCAAGTCGCTTTGCTTGTTCAATCTAATTCCAATAAATTATTTTAAATTGTATTACTATTGATATCTTTAATTCTATGTGTAACGTTATTCCCTTAAATGATGTTAGTTGGAAAATGCTTGAGATCTTATGTTTGTGGTTAATGATGTTTATTTCGTGAAATTTCGTTCAAATACCAAAGAACAGCTATGAGTTAAAAAATAAGAAGTTATGAAATCTTAAAACCGGCATCATGTATATGTTTACGAAAGATGCCGGTTTACCACACTAAGAAGTTAAAAAAATAATGAACTTGTAATGCCGGCATCACCGGTATGTAATTGTCAATGCCGGTATTCTGGAGTTTAAAATTTCATTCAACTTGGTTGACGGTTAGAATTTCATTCAACTTTTTTTACGGTTACAATTTCATTCAATTTGTTTGACGGTTTCCAAATATGACGGTTTCCAAATATTTAATGAGTCATTGGAAGGTTACAAAATCGTGGGTTTCTTTAATGACGGTTTCAAACTTCCAAAGATATATAAGTGACGGTTTTGGAAAGAAAACTATTCGTTCTATTCAATCTTTCCCTATTTTTTTCATCTATTATACCAAAACAATGGTTCGTCGCAAATCTCGTGATAACCCCAATGCAGAAATACCTGTTGATGCACAACAAACTCCTGAAGAGTCTCCTGGTGAGGCGGAAGTAACATATTTGATTCGGTAAGTCATGTATAACACAAAGTCTCCCGTTGAATTGAAGTAGTTTTAGGGTTTATCCAATAATATACAACACAAAGTGAAACTTGATAGGAGTTCATGATGGATTAAAATATCTTTTTAGGGTTTTGAAATTGCATTCTAGTCAATTGAGTTCAATTTGAAAAACAAAAAAAATGTTAAGTTTTGGGTAAAAAATTACGAAAAACCGGCATTCCAAAAATTATCTGCTGGTATGCCGGTAATTGTTCCGGCGTTCACGGTATGGTAACATACAATGCCGGTTTTTGTTCCCTAAATTTTTTAAATTCCTGGATACAATTCAACAAAAACCGGCATCTTCGTATTATTTGATATAATGCCGGAATTAAACCGGCATAGAATAGTATTAAGCCGTGAATGCCGGTTTTGTGTGTGTTCATTTTGTATGCCGGCATGCACTATATAAATCCGTTTAACGTGTTGGAACATAGGTCTCACGCACCAAAAAAGGACAAAGGAAAAGGAATAGCGGCTACTACAGGTGTCTCAACTCACACTGATGATAATGATGATGAGAATCAAACTCCACAAGAACCGGAACAAGCAGGTGGCTCATTTTCACAAGCAGGTGGCTTAGGACAAACTAATGATGAAAAGGCACCCCCACCTCACTTCCCTGATACGTTAGACTTAATTCCTCATAGAAATGATGGAAAATATTGGGGTCAACCTATAAACCCGCAACTTTTATTTTCGTATAAAGACTCTTGGGCTCGATGGATCTATCAAACTTATGTAAGACGTTTGTATCTTGTTATTCTATTATTTACACGTGATCAATTTAATAAAGTTCGTGATGATTTTATAGGACCACAGAAAGCTTTGGCGTGTTAGCCGCCATCAACAATAGGATGTCTGGCTTTTGGAGGATGAGTGTCCGGCTGTTCAAGATATAGTCAAAGCATCTGGGTTGTATCCTGCGATAGAAAATTATGTGGCCACTGATACCGTCACGGAAAACTGCTTTTTGGAGAGGTTTTATGGTGAAACTGACACCATGCATTTTCATTTTGGCGAGATGACCATTATCCCCGAAGATGTCCAAAGGATAATAGGACTAGAGGTTCTTGGGAAACCGGTTAAGGTAGAAGACAAGTCGAAGGACCTAGGGTGGGAAAAGATCTATGAGCTAACTGAAAAGTTGTTTGGATGGAACAAGGAAACCACGATGGCAAATTTGTACAAGAAACAAACTTCTCAGACAAAGACTATAACATTCGTCCAACTCACTCAATTGTTTGGGAATACAAAGAACAAGGAATTGACTCCCGCACAAGCTCAACAAACTGCCGCAGCATATATGTTGTTCATTTTGGGAACCGCTATATTCCCTGACTCTAATGGTAACAGGGTGCATTTGAACAACCTACAGTTTTTGGATCCGTTGGAAGACGTTCATAAGTATTCATGGGGCACCGCTTTCTTGGCACATTTTTTGGCAGAAATGCGTCGAGCTTCTAAGGCGAAAGGCCGTCAATTTAATGGGAATTTCACTGTGATTCAGGTATGGTGAATTACTTATTTTTTTATTGTTATCATTACATTTGTTAGTTTCCAAATATTAATTATCTTATACATTTTATGGGCACAGGTGTGGGCTTACGAACACTTCCAAGATTTGTTCATTGGGTATAGAGGATTGAAAATTTGGCATGACTATGAACCGAATATGGCTCTAGCTCAGAAATACTTCTTCGGAAATACCCCTACTCCTAACAAGAAACGATTTTTACAAATGAGAGAAGCTTTGGACTCATTTTCTGTGGAAGATGTTGTGTTTGACCCTTATAGGAATGTCAGAGGAGTTCACCTTATGAGACATGATAATGTTTCATTTTACAACGGACCGCACTTATACAGCTCCAGATACTGTACCCGCACTTATACAACTCGTTACATTGTTGGTGCGTTCATTACTATTCTCTTAATCTAAATCTATCAAATTATAAAACTGTACATACTAAATACATTTTTAAAAATATCCATTAACAAATATTTCACCGATTGGAAACTTGTCAAGGTTATTTAAGAAGAAGACCAAGAAAGGAGAGTTGCTGACCCAGAAAGAAATGGAGAACGTCGTCCAAAAGTTAGACCAAATAGAAGATACTGAGGCAAAAGACTTGTTGGGCGAAAAGAAAAAGAGGGTATACAAGAGGCCAAGAACCGAGTGATCGTGTGGCCTTGATAGACCAAATAGAAGATATGGTTTTCATCGTGTTCTTTGTCGACTTGCTCTTTAATCTTTCCTCTTTCATTTTCTTCTTCTTCGGGTGATAGTTTCTCATTACGAACATCTTCATCAAGTTGACCAACCATTCTTTTTTTAATATCAGCCTTAGAGGGTTCAAACAAAGCATGACAATGTTTTTTCACATTTTCACCTATATGAAATGTACATAGGAAATTTTGTGCATCCGAAAATACGTCGGATATGGCATTCATTAGTGCGTCAAATTGATCGGTTATGATGACCTTCGGACCACGATTTTCCGGGAACAATAATTTCAATTGTCGCAATGCCCAATGATAATTGTAATCCCTCTCGTTTTCCATTAAACACCAAGCCAATGTGAATGTTACCTTGTCCGATGTATGCCCCACGATGTTGAACAACGGCATGTTGTATTTGTTTGTCTTGTACGTGCAGTCCATCATAAGAACATCACAACACGTATGATCCAATTGTGAAAGCAAAGGATGCGAAATGAATATTTGAAGCGGCTTCTCGTCCGTACCTCTTTTAATGATACGCGTGTAGTTGTGATCCCAAACTATCTTCTCAAATTCTTGCATAACACTCCTCCCTTCCCATTCCAACCTTTTAATAGTTGCTTGTGCGCTATAAATTGTACTTAGTGAAGAAACTTTCATCTTATCCTTTGCCTTGAAGGTTCGGAGAATCACTCTTGGTTTGATACATGCTTTTGTCATCATCTTGACATCCTAGAATTGATCAGGTTTTAGCTTCGCAACTAGGGAGTGACCTTCAAAATCTTTCGGATCGGGGTGGTTGTGACGGCCAAACCACACCTTACATTCCCATTCTTTTTCTTCTTTACTTTCTCCTCTTAGATAGAATACAAGCTTAAAGGGGCACTCATCCTTTCTCGTAACTTTTTGTATACCCTCTTAGTCTTCTTTTCATATACATAACCCTTTCTCTTATGGCTATTCTCCTTGTATTTTCCGCTTCTCTCACAAACCATCTCAAAACGAACATCTTAATGTTGACTATTCCTCACTAAGACACACATGTTCTTAAGAGCCGTCTCTTTTGCCCAAGCAATTACTTCCTTTTCATCTTTTATTCCCTACATAATAATGAGAGATTACAAGCAAATCCCAACATTAAATTGTAAAAACTAGGTGGAAGACTTGTTTGGTAACATACCCGAGGTATTTTATAGTGTTCCGACGTATCCCGATGGAGCGGTTTGGAGTTTGGTTGATCGTTTTACAAAATTATCTAAATGAAAATAAAATTGGATTAGTTAAAACCGGCAGTGTCGATAAGTAAATTAAAGTGTCGGTTTTCAAAAACGATACAAGGTAATTGTCATTCTATGCCGTATTAAAACCCGCATTTTTACAAATTCAAGTTACTATGCCGGGATATCGTATCCAAGCATACATAGATCAAAAAAAGGAATGCCGGTTTTTAAGTTCAAAATATAATTTGTTTCGTATGTTTTTCCTATTAAACCGCACCATCGACATGCAAGGATCTATGCCGGTATCACAAACCGGCATGGTGTGTCATGTACGGTCAGTCTTAGGTTTGAGTATTCCATACAATATTCGGTGGTTGGTAAAAGTAAAAATTCAAACCGGCATACAATCTTGGTTTGAATGGTACGCTTGGTATGTTCTTGAACTTGGGGATATTTTAAACCGGCATTCAAATTTGTATGAATACAATGCCGGTTATAGAGGTTCCGGCATGGTATTCATATAACGCGCATGCCGGTTTTCTGCTTTTTCGGACAGAAATGGCGATTTCGAAAAAAAAAAAACAAATTTTCGACCTCTTTGAAGCATTACATGTGTGTTGGGGATGCTTGTATGTTGAACATGTTTACTTTCTTGAGTTGGTTCTTCACATAACTCCTCATGGTCACGAAAATCGTGATCCAAGGGTGTTGGTTCATCATATAACTCCAATTGGGAGGTGTTATCATTAACTAAAGATTGAAGATATGATTGTTGTTGTAGTTGAGCCAAGGATTCAAGAAATTTAAGTCTCTCTTCAAATTCATCTTCCATTTTCAAAAAAAAAATAATTCTACTCTAAATTTTTTCCCCTCCTTCTACCCACAAAAAATTCAAATAAACTCAAAAACACTAAATATATCCCCCAAATCATTAAGATTTTACTAATCTTAATTAGTAACTAATCCTAATTAGGGAGGGTTAGATTAGGAAATAATAAATTAATTACATAAGGGGTAACCCATCTAGGATATTCGGATCCCTATTTTGTCCTCTAGTGATATCCCCCAATTAAAATCCATATCCCCCAATTAATTGTTCTTTTGATTGTTCAATTCCAAGAGAGTTCTATATTTTCCTTTAATCTAAAATAATGTTCATACATACATTATAAACTTAGCCATATATATCATCAAATTATGACAACCAAATTATTTAATTAATATATAGTTTATATATGTATATCATTTTCCATCAAATTCACCTTGCAACCACTCTAATTATTTTTTTTTGAAGCACTAAATCTAGTTAACGCATGTATGTTTTCACTGAAATATCTTACACAAAATGAATAAATGTACGGTTAGGTATCCTAATCGCCAGTTTACGTTTAATCCGTCCAAAATTATCTTTTTTTTTTTTTTTTTTTTTTTTTTGAAAATCACATTTCAATTCATTCAAACCAAAATAGTGATTACATGATTGCTTACAAGATTATCAAAAACACCAAAATACAAGATAATCAAAACCCAAATACAAATGATGACATCAATTGCAAATACATCGCGAAGAGAAAGAGCCATGCACCGCAAATATATCCAATTTTTGTACCAGTAGTATTGACGAAAGATGGTGTGAACCGGAATCAACTCCGACCATTTTAAATAATTATCTTCTTCTTCAATAAGAGATGCTCCAAATAAAATGGAGTAATTTTCCCAAAATCTTGTAGATCCAAACGAATCCGGATGCCCTAAATCCCTCTTGTTGAAGATGAATCCAAAGCGAATCCGAGCAGAATCATTGATGTTCTTGATGAATCGAGAATAGCAAGCCAAGAAACACCATGGAGATTTGAGAGAATCGCTATTAAAGTGAAGAGAAAATCGTCCCAAAGACGAAGAGAATATCACCCAAATATCTAAGAAATGTGTCCATAGACACCAAAAATAACAAAAACAAAACCTAAAACTACAAATTACTCTACTTTTATTCATAAAAAACAGAAAATCCTTGCTCAGATCTAGCCCAAAAGGACTAAATCTGAGCAAGAAGATGAAGAAGCTCTAGAGTTTTTTTCTTTTTTTTTTCTTAGGAGAGAGAAGTGAGAAGATGAAGAAGGAAAAACGAGAAGGAGTAGAACTAGAAGTAGGGTAATCCTCTTTATTCTTTCATCGTAGAGTAAGGATACATCATAAAATTATCTTATTATCGTGTTTGTACCCGTAATATATATATACATATATGTATATATATATGGCATATACATACATACATACATACATACATATATATATATATATATACATTTTATGTTTGCTTCAACATTAATATTTTAATTAATATCTTGAGTTTTGTTATCCATTAATTAATATCTTGAGTTATGTGATCCATTAATTAAAGGTCAATAAATTAAGGTTCATAATGAAAGGGGTTACAAATACAACGATCATCGGATGTCTATTGCTAGGATGAGATTGAGATGGTTGGATCATTTGTTTGTCTCTAAAAATATTATCTGGCCGTTGGTGCTCAAAAACCTATGCTATTTTGTATTATAGAAGATGACCAATATGCAAGAAGTATTTAAACTCCCCAAAAGTGAAGCGCGGAAGGCATCTAGAGACCTCCATCCAAACGGCAGCAACATGTAATCCTCTTTATTCTTTCATCGCAGAGTAAGGATATATCATATACTATTGCCAGTTCCATTGATCGACTGTTTGTGCAAATTGATTTTTATTTTTATTGGATTTGAAGATTACTCTCTTTTACTTTTTATCACATGCAGATCACTAGATACATCAACCGCATATGGGAAAAATAGACCTCATGGGCACCAATGAGGTCACCAGCATTGATTTGATCTTGTTAGATGAAAAGGTACATATAACATCAAAACTCATAACCACAATTATATTCATTTGTGTTGCGTTTTAAAGTAGGGCAATGAGGTTCATGCAACTACTACCCCTTGGATTGAATCTGGAAGTCTGACCCATGATGTGCCAATGTAAGTATTTTTGCTTGACAAATTCAACGACACTGTTGAGAAACCTAAATTCATACCCGCGAAAATTGTATATAATGTATATTTAATTTATTATATTGGCATACAAATAGGAAGGTTTCAAATAAAAATTCAATTGCAATTTCACGCTACGAATTCCCCATCGCAGAATATACCATACTATAAACTCGAATCAATAGCATTTAACTTCATCAAAACATAGCATTTAACTTTATTTTTTACATGTCACAAGTCTAATTTGCTTGATCAGGGTAATGTTTTGTTTCTTCATTTTGTGCTTTTGGTATTTGTCTTTTATACCTAGAGTTACATTTTACCTTATAAAGACATATTACCTATTTATCCGCACATTTTACAGACATATTACCTAATCATTATGAATGGTTAGACACTTTAAATTTTCCGTGATGGGTTTCGAAAATGATCGATGCATTAATTTTGTAGAACCAGAATATCGCTACAACTATGTTCATGCGAGATTAACAACACTTCTGCGAGCATCATCGCAAGCTCTTCAACAACACTTTGTGAGTGTCAGAGAATAATACAAAGAATGACGTAATAGACAACGACAGCATAAAACATGAGAAGGATGTGAAGATTTTGTAGTTAGAGAGAATGCTCCCGAGCACAAGGCGGGAGCTCACGATAGCAAGGCAGGAAATGAATATTTTATGGTTATAGAAGAGTCTCGCAAGCACGATAGAAGATCTCGCGAGGAGCATAACAGAGCCTACGAGGAACATAGCAGAGCCTGCAAGGAGTATAGGAGAAATCCTAAACAATGGGAAAGATAAGTTGAATGTGAGCTGTCACCCACTATGAAGATATCAATATAAAGAGAAGAGCAGGAGAGAGAAAAGGGAGGACATAATTTTAGGAGAGAGAAATATTTTTGCAGAGAGATTTTTAGAGAGAGAATGTATTTTTCTTTATCATCTTCTTCCCCAAAATTAGATTTAGAATTCTATGAATGAAGATTATCAAATGTAAATTTTAACAATCATAATGAAGAATCATGGATGTAGATCAAATTGATCGAACCATGTAAAAAATCTTGGTGTCCGTTTATAATTTTAGCAATTTTACTACCATTTTTATATGTAGATCTAGAAATTAATATCAAAATATGATAAGGGGTGTGTTGTAGGAATTCCTGCAACTACATTTTGGCGCTAGAAACACTACGTGCTTGTTGGATCTAAGAAGGTCCAAAGTAATAAGCAATTGTTGATGATGAATTCAATTGGATTTATGAGATACAAGGGAAAATATGTATACAGAGAAAGAACAATGAAGAACAACCAACACAATTTAAGGAAAATGTATGCAGAGAAAGAGAAGCAGAAGTATTGGGAAGCAGGAGCATATTCGAAGAAATCTTTATAGGAATGAAATGAAATGAATCGGCATCAATTAATTGTTTAAACAACATAAATTTTTTCTTATCTATTTAATTATATGTTAATAATCTGCATCTGGAAGGTTTTGAATTTTTTAACTATCAAACTTTGTTTTTCACAAAAATTGGTTTTGGGTTAATACTTTAAAATGAGTTTTGATCGTAAATTTACACCCGTAAAACTAGATTTTAATCGTAATTTTGATTGTTATCTCTTTCAAATTAAATTTGGAAATAAAAATTTACGAATCTTCTTTAAATTTTGTGAGCAGCAATGATATCTTAAAGTTAAATAGATTACTAATTAAATCAATTGGTTGTTTACAACGAAGGTAAAGAACAAACGTATGGTAATAATAAGAAGATGTATTAGTAAAATTAAACTGGCAAGAATAAGAAATGTTCAGCAGGTACATGAACGAGGTTAACTTCGCTGGGAGATTACAGCATCAAAAGCAAGGAGGCTTCGTATTTGTCTGATGTAAAGATAGTGAAGGGGATATATTAACAGTACAATGGCAGCAGCTAAAAGTGAGAGAAGTCATTATTTAAACGCGAAGAATTTACATCTAAGAGTGATCCACGTGACAAAATTAATGGGATGGCATCAATACACAATGAAGAAGAAACACAAGCTCATGTCTTCTTGTAAATTAGCTATGAAGAGAACTTAAAGCCATTAATGAACCAAGGAATGGATCAAAATGGGACCAGCGAGGAAGCAGACGGTTAACGGGAAAGACGGTTAAGATGGTAAATGAAGACAACCAGCATTACAAACTCAAAAAATCATCAACAACTAGCATGAGGAAACAAAAGCCAAGAAGAGAAGAAAACAAGAAACTGTAAACAACCAGTGAAGAAATGTGTTTACTTCTGTGAAGGAATAAAATACCAGCGAAGAAGAGAAGAAACGGGGAAGGAGTTCTGCGAAGCATACTTCTGTGAAGGAACCAAGCATACTTCATTACTCATGTTCTACAATTACTATTCACGGTTGGAGAGATATCAATCAATCCAGTTCGTAACAATCAGTCCAGTTTGCGATAGCTTGGTTTGAATCAATTCAATACTTGCGTTAATAATAATTCATGCGAAGTTAATAATTTCTGCGAAGAAGGAATGACGGGAAGAAAGAACAGCAGAACACATCTGGCGATGAATAAAAATTACAAGAGTTATAATCACTAGGTCATCAACTTAGGAGAAGAAGAAGGAAAAATGATTGAGAGGAACAAAGTGAATCTCCACCGCGAGCAATCAATATAGTTATCCAGTTAAAGTTGAAAAAGAATATTAAAGTCCGTGAGCAAGGTCTTTGATTATTTTGCAAAGAAGAAAGTTGGAGATTACTTCACAGACAAATTTCGCAAGAGAGGGTTAGCACAATTGGTATGTTGCGAGAGTAACCAAGAGGCAAATCATTTCTCATTTTTTATCATTTCATAAGCAAATCAAATACTTCGCCAGAGACGGCAGCAACAGAAAATCGCAAGAAAGCTAAGTACCATTTTCCTTGAATATTTTACTTACAGAAAATAAAAGATTTTTTATTTAATTTACAAAAAATGACACAATCGCAAGATTTCAAAGATTACAAAAGGTGAAATCATCGCAAAAAATTAATAAATTTCAAAAAAATTCAAAATTTTCAAAGATTACAAAAAAATGAAATTATCGCAAAGATTTCTAAGATTTCAAATTTTTTTGACTTAATTTCCAAAAAAGCGATATCCTCGCAAGATTACAAAGACTTAAAAATTACAAAAAACCGAGAACATTCAATTCATATATTTCTCTAGAAAACTTATTTTATAGAAGATTTTTGATTTAAAAACGCGATACAATCGCAAGATTTCAAAGAAGATTTCAAAGATTTCTCTAGAATATTTCTTTTACCACAAAGAGATTCTTGATTTACCAATGCGATACAATTGCAAGATTTCAAAGAATATTTCTAAGATTTCAAAAGATTTTAAAGATTATTTACTTCAAATATGATTATGAGAATGAAAGAATAAATGACAGAAATGAAATAAAAGAAGAAAGGACAGAAATGAAAGAAGAACTCACAGAAATGAGCAAAACAAATTTTTATCAGAGCTGCGAGTGTAATTGCGAGATTATTCAAGATTATATAAAGAATTGACAGAAATGAAAGAATGAAGAAACGCGAGAATATCGCGAGAAACGCGAATACAATTTCGTAGAGACATAAGAATGAGACGAACCTTTATGGCGTGCACCCTAGTTCGCGAATAAAATTTCGCAAGAGGCAAATGTAAGACCTAATAGTGCGTCATATAAGGGGGTATCTGATTGCATGGCTCAGGGGTAAGGTTATACCGCTGTTGGATCCTGAGCCATGGAGAGAAAGGGGTCCATCTCTTTGAGATACCTATCCAGGAGAGGTACCTTGAATTTCCAACTATATAAGGTTATACCCTGGTTGGACGACCGAGGGTCTCTTCTAAGAAGTGAAGAGTATGACCAAGGCGCCGAGGTACACGGTTGAGCCAAGAGTGCCCGGGACGGACGAACCTACCATGACCATTCTTGGTAAGTCTTGGCTACGATGCACTTGGCCAGAAGAAAACCCCACTTAGGGTGCAGTCTTGTAATGATAAGCCATATAGGCATAAAGGACAAGAGGCTGCTGTAGGAGCAGAATCTCGCAACAACAACGCTCTTGCCAATATTTCTGCCACACATGGCAAGTGTCGCGAATAATTACAAGAAATGACGAAATATGTGAAGTTTTTATCATTACTCACAAGAATAAGGTGGTAGTTCGCAAGAAATGTAGCAAGAGGGAAAAATCCTGCGAAACATGGAGAAACTTGAGAGAAATGAAGCGGAGCTCGAGAGAAATGAAGAAAGCTTGCGAAAGATATTACCGCAGAACTCAAATCCGAAATTAAGGGAAAGCTTAGATGTAAATGAGCTGTCATCCACTATGTAACTACCTATATAAAGAAGAGAGCAGGAGAGAGAAAAAGAGGGATAATTTTTAGGAAGAGAGAGAAAGATATTTTGGAGAGAGTTTTTGGAGAGAGAGAAAATGTATTTTCTTTATCATCTTCTTCCCCAAAACTAGATCTAGAATTATTCCAAGAACTCCATTAATGGAGATTGTAGATGTAAATTAATGTAGTTACAAATTATTATAGTGAAGATCCGTGGATATAGATCACATTGATCGAACCACGTAAAAATCTTGGTGTTTATTTATAATTTTAGTATTTTTATCACCATTTTTATATTTAGATCTAGGAATTGTTATCAAGATTTGATAAGGGGTATTTTGTAGGAAATCCTGCAACTACATTTTGGCGCTGGAAACATGGACTATTCTTGTTGGTTCCAAGAAAGTTTAAATAAATTAGCTACGGTTGATGATGAACTCCACTGGATCTCTAATTTTCAAGATCAACTAAAGAATATTATAAGAGATTAGAATATTATATCTTCAAGTGACGAACAATTGATACGTACGTACAACCAGAGAAAAGAGAGTTGAAGATTTCAAAGAGCTGGAGTATATTTGGATTCGTAAAAAATGTCAACAACCACGACCAAATCAAACAAATCTACACCAAAAATTAGTCTTGAAAGGACAAATTCTTTCTCCTTAGTTTATTTTTTTTTCCTTTTAAACCCTTAGATCTGATGACTTAAGTTCTGAAGAGGCCTTTGTGAAAATATTGTTTGTTCTTCTATAGTTAACATAACTTGATTTACAAACCTAGGTGAAGAATTTTACAACATTTGATTTCAAAATTGTTGAGCTTCAGAATTTTCAATTGATTTGGGAATTTTTCCGAAGAAGCAAAGTTGTTGAGACTATGAGTTAACAGAGTAGATAGGGGAAAGATTGGAGTTGATCATCAATATATGTAATGTGGAGATACTAAGATGAAGAAATTAATGGAATCTCACAAAATAATACTAAATTCATTAGTGTGCTATTGGCAAAAGAATAAACAATAAGTGGATTCTGCGAAGTACTAAGGGCCCATGCGAATATGAAGAGAAAAAATGTCACATCCAAAGGAGATTCAAAATAAGTTAGACAACAAATGAATTCACACCAACAAAAGAATTTCAACTACAGCAAAAGAACGAATAGGGAGTAGTCCAATTCCCAGCCCACTTCGCAGGTTACTAAAAATGAGTAGTCCAATACGCAACAAAGAAGGTACAGTGAAGAAAACTTGCAAATTAATCACCTAGTCAAACAACGGACGAAGATTACCATCAACTCAGTTATCAGTTCGCAGAATTCAGTACATGCGAAGTTAATGATCCCTGTAAAGCAACACGCCATAGACAAAATTACAAGGAATGAATTTTAAAATGACCTACAGATTAAAAGTAGCAAAGAAAAGGATGAGTTAAAGGAAACCAGTATTACCAACATCGAAGGGAACCGTATGTGAAGAGATCATTTTCAATCAACAACATGAAAAATTCGCAACAAACCTATGAAAGACGCATAAAACAACAAGAAGTATAGAGAAATACCAATAATTGTTTAGATGCGAAGGAACAATCATCACAGTGCTAACGTTACCACCCTATAAAGTCGCACGTGATTGAAATTATAACTAAGAAGATGCTTCTAATAACAACGGGGAGAATACATAGCTAGAGTGAAGAAATAAATTCCACTACAAAGAAGAAACAGAAAAAAGAGCTTGAGAGCGTTCGAATCAATCAATTTCATTAAACAGAAGAATCAACGGAGATCATTAGGAACTACCAATGGAAGAAATTTTTGCAAAAATAAAAGAACCAATGGAGGAATCGCAAAATATATCAACCCAAGAAGAACCAAAGAAATAATCCGCGAAGGAGGTGATATTCCATAGGCAAGCAGAGTGATGATATCTCGGAAGAATGATCCTGAGTTCGAACACAACAGTAAATAACACCAATTTAGTTTGCGAAGAAAAGGCAACTTAGTGTATGAAGCGCAAAAGAAACTTGTCTGCTTTCCACGAAGAATCAGTAGTACAAAATTAGTTTGAAGAACAAAGGTTTTCTTTCGCAAACAGGAGTCAGTACATATGCCATTTAACCTGCGAACATTTGCCATAAAAATGAATACTTCGCAAATGTTTACTTAATTCGCAAAAATGTTTACTTCACAAAAATCCGCAAAGCAGCAGAATTTTATTTCGCAAGAATGCAGGAGTGGGTTATTCCGTAAAGCAGCTCTAATATAGTTGGTCAGAATTTTATTTCGCAAGAGTGGGTTAGAATAATTGGTATGCTGTGAGAACATGCAAGATGGCAGGTCAAGATTTCATTTCTCATTCCTTATGATTTAGCAAGCAAATCATATACTTCCCAAGAGACAACAGCAAGCCGCAAAAGATAAGTACCATTTCCTTTAATATTTTATCTATGATTTTTGCAAGAAAGATTTTTTATTTTATTTATCAAAAGCGATATATAATCGCAAGATTTCTAAAAATTCAAAGATTTTTTAGATTGCGATACAATCGCAAGATTGCGATACAATCGCAAGATTCAAAAAAAGAATTCATCGCAAAAATTTAAAGATCTCAAATTTTTTCAAAGATTTCAAAGTTACAAAAAAAAAAAAAAATTATATATTTCTATAAAACATTTTTGATTTAAAGACGCGATATAATCGCAAGATTTCAAAGAAGATTTCTAGATTTCAAAATATTTTACAGAGAATTTACTTCAAAAATGATATTATGAGAATGAAAGAAGAAATGACAGAAATGAAAGAAAGAATGAAAGAATGAATGAAGAAATGCGAAATTATCGCAAGAAATGCGAATAAAATTTCGCAAGAGAGAAATGCAAATGCATAAGACGGGCGCAAATCGCCTAAAAACACATAAGAATGGGACGAACCTTTATGGCGTACACCCTAGTTCGCGGATTCTATTCTGTAAGAGGAAATGTCCTTAAAGTGAGTCATAAGGGGGGTATCTATTTGCATGACTATGGGAAAGGCTATACTGCTGCTGGAACCTAGTCATGGAGATTTGGGATTATAGAAAGTCCATTCAGGAGAGATAACTTGGATTCCCAACTTTATAAGGTTATACCCTGGTTGGGCGCCCGAGAGTTTCTCCTAAGGAATACAAAGTATGATCAAGGCGCCGAGGTACACGGTTGAGTTGTGGGTGCCCGGGACAGATGAACCTACCCTGGCCATCCATGAAAAGTCTTGGCTTACGATGTGTTCGGCCAGAAGAAAACCCCTCTAGGGTGTAGTCTCGTAACTATAAGCTATATAGGCATAAAGGATAAGAGGCTACGAAAACAACTGGTTGTTTCTAGAACCGGATGGGAGGAGCTAGTCTTGTATGTCAGAAGTACGTCTCCTTGAAGGGGAAACCAGGGGGAGATAAGGGCGATACCCTCCATTAGGGAGATGTGTATCAAAAAAGACAGCAATGTCATGGGACTTTATATTCGCAAGAATATTTAGGCCTGTCATATTGTCGCGTGACACATACGGAAATGTCATGGGACTTAATATTCGCAAGAAAATTTAGGCCCGTCATATTGTCGCGTAACAGGCCAAAAAGCCTTTAGAGAAATGTTAAGATGAGATCAATGGGTTTTTGCGATAAGACTAATGTTAAGATGAGATCAATGATAAGAGGATATGAGATCAATGTTAAGAGGATATAAATCGCAAAGACGTCCTGCAATTTCATCGCAAAGACGGCAATGTCATAAGTCTTAAAGAGCAAGGAGAAAGATTAATCTCACAAGATGGCTTAGACTTATCATATTATCGCAGAGATCAAAATAAATGATAAGACAAGATCAATGGATTATTACATGAAAATGTAAGAATGTCCTGCGATCTTGTCGCAGATAATTGGCAAAATAAGACCTTTAACTAGGAAGGCATAATAAGACCAACAGAGAGAACGCAAATAAAATTGCGAAGACGATTATATGTAAGCAAATAAGCTTATAAAAACACTTATATATGAACTTTCTAATTGATTAAATTGAGATTATGCACTTTTGATATTTTAATTATATTATATTATATTATGTGAGACTAATAGCGCATGAGTAAACAGTGAAGAAAATAACAATGAGATACAATGAACTTGCGAGAACAAATAGAAATGCTCATACTAGAGAAAAAGTCCAAAGAAATGGAGAATGGAGGCAATTTAAAGCTACATTAATTTTACTGCGACAAAATGAGCTAAGTAACACAAACACTAGCTATACATTGCAATAGATAAGCATTCTCATCATACAAGCATCATACTCGCATCATAAAAGCATTGCATAAGCATTTCATGGCATAAGCATCGCATACACATTTCATAGCATAATCATTACATAAACATTATATTCGCACAAGTATTTTACAAAATTTTACAGAATAATACTTTGAAATTTCGCAGGACTATTCATGTTTTGAGCCATATTCAAATCACTATTCACATCACTATTCATATCACTATTCGCGATACTATTTGCGACACTATTCGAGGAACTATTTGCGTCAATACTCGCAGAACTATTTGCGGTACTATTCATAAATTCGCAGAAAGGTTCAAAAATTCGCATAAATATTCATAAATTAGCAGGGTTATTCATAATCACGCAGACTCATTCATAAGTTGGTAGATTCACCCAGAATTTCGCAGGAATTGTGATTATTTCGCAGAATGTGATTATTTTCTTAAAGTGATTACCACTTGAGGCAGAGGCAAGTTATAAAGAAGCAATTTAATCATTCAACATTTTCTCAAGGATTCTCCTTCATAGATAAAGAACAGAGGCAACTATGGATTACCAAGAAAATATTTTATGTTCTTTATCTTCTCAGCAAGAATCATTTCCAAAATGGGCAAGAATTATCACCAAAAATTAAGAAATAATTTCACATGAATAGAGGCAATACTTATGACTTTAAGAGCAGTTACTTCTTATATTTCGAGGATTGAGTACTTCTTGTACTTCTCCAAGGATACTTCACATACTTCATACTTCTCATACTTCAAAATATGATACTTCTAATTACTTCTCAAAGCTTCAGAACTTCGCAAAAGAATAGAGGCAAGTATATACTTTTTAATTTTGGTATTCTTTCGCTTGTTCCTTCATAAACCAAGATCAGAGACTACTACAACTACGGATTTTTTCTTAAAAATTGCTCTTCAAGCAATATTCAAGAAAAAAGAGGCAAAATGTAGGAGCAGAATCTTGCAACAACAACGCTCTTGCCAATATTTCTGACACACATGGCAAGTGTCGCGAATAATTACAAGAAATGACGAAATATGTGAAGTTTTTATCATTACTCACAAGAATAAGGTGGTAGTTCGCAAGAAATGTAGCAAGAGGGAAAAATCCTGCGAGACATGGAGAAACTTGAGAGAAATGAAGCGGAGCTCGAGAGAAATGAAGAAAGCTTGCGAAAGATATTACCGCAGAACTCAGATCCGAAATTAAGGGAAAGCTTAGCTGTAAATGAGCTGTCATCCACTATGTAACTACTTATATAAAGAAGAGAGCAGGAGAGAGAAAAAGAGGGATAATTTTTAGAAAGAGAGAGAAAGATATTTTGGAGAGAGTTTTTGGAGATAAAATGTATTTTCTTTATCATTTTCTTCCCCAAAACTAGATCTAGAATTATTCCAAGAAATCTATTAATGGAGATTGTAGATGTAAATTAATGTAGTTACAAATTATTATAGTGAAGATCCGTGGATGTAGATCACATTGATCGAACCACGTAAAAATCTTGGTGTTTATTTATAATTTTAGTATTTTTATCACCATTTTTATATTTAGATCTAGGAATTGTTATCAAGATTTGATAAGGGGTGTGTTGTAGGAAATCCTGCAACTACAGCTGCGAAAACAACTGGTTGTTGGTAAATCCGGATAGGAGGAGCTAGTCTTTTATGGCCGATATGCCCTCCTTTAAGGGGCAACCAGGGGGAAGATAAGGGCGGCACCCTCCATTAGGGAGCTGATAAGTGTCTAAAGACGGCAATTTCATGGGGCTTTATGATCGCAAGAACATTTAGGCATGTCATATTTTCGCGTGACAAAAATTATACAGAGGCAACAAGCCATAAGAGAAAAAGTTAAGATGAGATCAATGGGTTTTTACATGAAAATGTAAAGACGTCCTGCGATTTCATCGCAAGACGACAATGTCATGAGGCTTTGATCTCGCGAGAGAACTTAGACTTGTCATATTGTCGCAATACAATCAAAGAATAAAGATAAGGCAAGATCAATGGGTCAATACATGCAAATGTAAAGACATCCTGCGATTTTGTCGCAAAAAGAAAAATTGGCAAAATAAGACCAATAGAATAATCTCAAATATTAACTATTTTCTTTTAAGAATGCATGAAAGATTTATTCATCCTAAGAGAGATAGCAAGTATTGTTTATAATTTCTCAAAAATATTATTCAGAGTTTCTCAAGAGGATTATCTACAATCTCGCAGCACTATTCATCAGCTCGCAGCGCTATTCATAGTATTATTTCAGGAGCATTATTCATAATTTCGCAGGGTCATTCAGAAACTTGCAAACTCATTCAGCACCTCGCAAACTATTCCAGAATTTCGCAGGAAATGTGATTATTTGGCAGAATATGATTATTTTATCGCATGAGGCAGAGGCAAGACAAGAATAAAGAAATAATTCGTTCATTTAACATTTTCTCAAGGATTCTACCTCCATAGATAAAGAACAGAGGCAACTATGGATTACCAAGAAAACATTTTATGTTCTTTATCTTCTCGGCAAGAATCATTTCCAAAATGGACAGGGATTTTCACCAAAAATGAAGTAATAATCTCGCATGAACAGAGTCAATACTTATGATTTTCATTCAAGGACGGATACTTCTTATATTTTGAGGATTGAGTACTTCTTATATTTCTTCAAGGATACTTCATACTTCGAACACTTCAAGAGTTAATACTTCTTATTTACTTAGCAAAGATATGGAACTTCACAAAAGAATAGAGGCAAGTACGTACTTTTCGAGTCTAGTATTCTTTCGCTCGTTCCTTCATCAACAAAGATCAAAGACTACTACAATAATAGATTTGTTCTTAAAGATTACTTTTCAAGCAATATTCAAGAAAAAAGAGGCAAGATGTAGAACCAGAATGTCGCTACAACTATGTTCACGCGAGATTAACAACACTTCTGTGAGCATCATCGCAAGCTCTTCAACAACACTTTGCGAGTGTCAGAGAATAATACAAAGAATGACATAATAGACAATGACAGCATAAAACATGAAAAGGATGTGAAGATTTTTTAGTTAGAGAGAATGCTCGTGAGAACAAGGCGGGAGATCGCGATAGCAAGGCAAGAAATGAAGATTTTATGCTTATAGAAGAGTCTCGCGAGCACGATAGCAGATCTCGCTAGGAGCATAGAAGAGCCTGCGAGGAGCATAGCAGAGCCTGCAAGGAGCATAGGAAAAATCCTAAAAAATGGTAAAGATGAGTTGAATGTGAGTTGTCACCCACTATGAAGATACCTATATAAAGAGAATAGCAGGAGAGAGAAAATAGAGGACATAATTTTAGGAGAGAAAAATATTTTTGCAGAGAGATTTTTAGAGAGAGAATGTGTTTTTCTTTATCATCTTCTTCCCCAAAACTAGATTTAGAATTCTATGAATGAAGATTATCAAATGTAAAATCAAATGTAAATTTTAACAATCATAGTGAAGAATCATGGATGTAGATCAAATTGATCGAACCATGTAAAAAATCTTGGTGTCCGTTTATAATTTTAGCAATTTTACTACCATTTTTATATGTAGATCTATAAATTAATATCAAAATATGATAAGGGGTGTGTTGTAGGATTTCCTGCAACTACAAATTTCTTATGTCATCTGATCACCATGCACAAGAATATATGAGTTATGCTTCTGCTCCATATCGAATTTTTCTATAGGGTATCAAGTGTGGCACAAGTTTATTTTACTTCTGTTTGTTTTTCAGTCAAGATTCGGGAGTACCTATGCAAAGCTCGGATGTCTACATGTAGTTTCGTGCCTCGCCCAGTCACCTGTCTCTACAATAAGTTTTTTTTTATGGAATATAAGTATTTATTTAGTATTTCACAAACTCATTTTTTTAAGAGTAACTCACTGTTAATACATATTGTAACCTGTCTTTATACTTTCCACCGATAATAATATCTTTCTTATCGGGGTCGTCTTATGGGCTAGGAGAACTAGGTGGCTTCCTAAAACCCCAAATTATTGAGGGCAATTTTTTCTTCTTTTTTTATTTATTTATTATAGTTAATCTGTGATATTTATAAGCGTTACATAACTACTTTAGCATACTTATTTAAATTACAACAATTATTACAGTTTTAGTTGCTGCTAAATATTTTGTAACAATTAATTTTTAAATTTCTTGAAATCATTAACCCATTTGTGGTATTTTATGCCCCATTACATGCTTGGAACCCAAAATCTAACACATTACGTGGTAAGTGCTGAAAAATAATTTGTGACCTTCGGCCGCATACTTTAAATGTATAAATTTATTGTCATAGAGTCTAAATATCTAGCTCTCCCCTCATTTGGTAACTCATAAAAATCCTCAAAAAAATAAAAAAATAGTTTTCCCAGGGCATCGTAAAAGTGTGAGACTGCCCCTACTTATTATTATACATAATCGATAGATTTTGTGGACTTATCCCACCTATCCGGGTGTGTAACAAATGAAGCTTTATCGATTTCCACCTATTTTATCTTTCTGTAATACATTCTTGCAAATGAAAATTGTAGCTTTGTTGGTGTCACGCCATGCATGGTTTGTACTGTAGGTGCAAAGAACTTCTGGCGGGTTAAAAGATTAGGAGGGAGGTTCATAAGAAGAGAGATCAAGAATATACTTATTTTAGATAATTATTTCAGGGAAAGCCAAAATGAAATAAAATTGTAGTTGGGGAAATCTGACTATTAGTATATGTTGGTTGAATTTTTGTCTATATGGGTGGAAATAAAATATAAATCATAAATTTTTGGAGCATTCGAAAATTACACTCAAATTTTTGAATTTTCTTCATTCTTTCAGTTTTTACTTAGATATATTCAAACATCGAGTCACCAAAGCTTTTCACTTCAATCATAAACCTAATTTTCACTTCAATCATAAACCTAATTTTAATTGTAGTGAAAAAATAAATGACCTAGCTAGGACATGTAGACTTGCGCGCTTGCACTCTTTGCAACTTTGTAAATGGAACAATAATCTAGCTTGGAATTGCATTCCTTATCAAAGCTACACTGATAAACTGAGACTGAAAGCTCAATCTTTTCAAAAACGTCCCTCACTTTCTGGGAGGTTTACTTTTTCCTCTGTATCTACTTACTTTTTTTTATCTTCTTGAACCCGATTGTCTTTTCCTCCATAACTAACCCATCACCATTACCAATTCCTTCTTTGTTATCATGATTCACCTTCAGCTTTTCAACTCCTGATTTGGTGTTGCAAATATCGAATATGGAAATCGTGCATAGTGGTGTTATATTTTCATCCAGAAATTGTTGCAAAAATCGACGAAAATTCAGCATAATGGTCTGAATACAACACAAAACAATATCAAAGACCACCAATCTTAGGTATCAACTACAAAAATTTATTTTAAGGCAAGATAAAACAATGTACCTAGCTTTTTTATCAGGAATTATTATTTTAATCAATCATAAATGTAACTGAATTTATAATTTGGATAACAAAAATTTAAGATTGTTATAACTACAAGTTTTCTAGGGTCAAAATAAGTCTTCTCATAAGTTTTAGTATTTATCTAAATCAAATTTCCCATACTATTAATATAATAAAACAACCATACCGACTAAAACATATTAAAAAAAATCAATTTTTTTCTTCAAAACTCTAACTATACATGATGAAAAAAACAACAACGAAGAATCAAAAGTCGGCAGTGTATAAGATTGAATACCATGACGACTTTTCATCTCTGAAATTAGCAGTTATAGGTTCGTCACGATATCCATCCTCATACCTTTCCGACTATATTTTAGTCGTCGGGTTATGATATTAATACCTTGCCGACTATAGTTTAGTCGGCATGTTATGAAATTAATACCTTGCCAACTAATCATGCATTTCTGAACACCTTTCTCTGTGTGTCAAAAATCTTAAAGCCAGCGGGGTAGTTTTTGTCGACCTTGCCGACTTTTCATACTTTCAGAATTGAAAATGTTGATTCCTTCTATAATTTTGAGTATAAAATCACTCAGCAGCTTTGCAATCCTGTTTGACTAGTGTGGTTTCATTTCCGTTACAAAAAAAAATCTCAAAAAAAAAATCATCAAAAACCACAACACATAATCCATGAGTTCAATCCAAATAATACCTAATTTGAGAATTTTAATTCAACTAATTAACTAACCTAAACACATTATTAGTGTTAATTAATCAAGGATATATTAGTCATTTTGAAGATAAATGGTTAAGGGGTATTTTGTTTTACTTGATAATGACCCGAGTTTTGTCTTATTAGGTATACCCAATTAATATGGGTATACCCCAATCTCGCCAAGTTTAATAAAGCATCTTTATAAAAATGATTTATTATTTATTTCCTTTTCGCTCCATATTCGCTCTTTGCAAAAATTTGTTTATCACTCTTTTCTCCAACTTTAAGAAAGTTTTTTCATGAATTTGATTTGATTTTTTTCCTCTGCAACTCCATTTAATCCTCTTCGTGAATTGGTATTTTTATTTTATTATTATTATTATATATATATCATTTCAATTTGCTCCAACTTCAAAAAGTTTCCTTACATGAATTTATTTGATTTTTTGTCTTCTCTCGCTTCGGCTCCATTAATAAAGCTTCTTTATGCAAATAATTTATTATATTATAATTTCCTTTTCGCTTTTGTTCCAACAAAGTTTTTTCATTTGTTTCTTACTAGAAATAACCCGTTACATTTTAGACACCTCTTAGCACACTAGTTTGGATGGGTTTAAATTTGGTATACCCCAATTTGGCCGGGTTATTAAAGCCGGAGAGAGATTACACATAAAAAAAAATAAAAATCAATTCACGAAAAAGGCTTAGATAGAATTGGGAAAAAAATAATCAAATTCACGAAAAAAAAACTTTGATAGAACCGGTGGAAAAGAGCGAGGAAATTATGCAAAAAGCGAATATGGAAAGAAAAGGAAAAATGGAACGTTATGTATATAATACTAGATCTTAACCCGTGCCGTAACGGCACGGGATGTTTTGTCTCTAATACGATATTGTTCACATTCCTCTTGCTTCATTTTATTCGTGAGTAATTATTTTGATATTAAAATAGGTTTGGGAAACAAATCTTTTTATTTTTTACTTAAGCATGTTATTCCAATTATTATCCGGACGGAGTAATAATGTTGTGCCAACATGAAAATAAAATAAAAAATACAGTAAATAAATTTTTTCCCCATTTATTGTTCCATCATACCATAATTTCAAACTTCAAAAAGAATATTTCATCTAACAGTACATATACCTAAACTGCCAATCCAACTCTATGATGTTTATGAATACATTTGTTCCGAAATTATTGATAACTAAGGCTCTAAGGAGTGAAGCAAAAACCCATAATATTTTCCCCACTATAGATAAACACTATTTATTTATTTTTTGCAATTGTGAGAGTTATAAAAATGAAGAACTCTTGGCTATTGGAAGGCTGAGATATACACATGTGAGTTGAAAAAATAAACTTATAATAGTAAATCAAAACATGTGTATGATTCTTTCTCAATCATATTGATAATATAAAATTGAAGAAATTCGTGGATAAAAAGATTTCACACCAACTATGCTAAGTAGTGTATGAATGACGTTCTCACATCTAGTGTTACTCAAGTAATTTGGAGTTTTAAAGAGCATAGTCATATTGATATTTGTATCTACATAAATTCAACTAACCTTCCAAAGAAAAATTATTTGTTTCAAGGTAGAGCCGACACAAATTTCTATCGCCTTCAATGTATACAACACACATTGGGTTTAATCGGCCTTGAGATTAAACAAATACCCCAACATTAGTCAAATAATGTCTACAAATATGAGATCGAAACAAAGTGCTAACGGGAAAAATGAGAGACTAACATTAGTTCTACAAAGAAAATACCCTATATGTATCAAAGTTTGTTAACCAAACATGTATTCAAATTAAAAAGTCATCAACTTAACACAAAAATGTAAAAGAGCCCAAGTTAAATCAATACTTGCATAAACAAAACTTATACGAGAATTTTGTAATTATTAAATACCTTTAAAATCACTATTAGAGATTCAATTACATGCCTCGTTAAAAACTACGGTAGGACGAAATCACCAGATTAATCTGTAGAAATTTCACTGGATACGTAGCAATTCAGAGAAGTTTACACTGGTGGTGATGCATTCCATCAAAGTGTTGTTCCATAGATTATTTGTTTTAGAAGGTTTCGGTTTTCATTGGAGAAACCGAGAGGGAGCGTTTCATTATATTCATTATCATTCAGAAATCCAATACCAACTCGCCCTCTGCTTACGGGATCTCAATACAACCTTAGATTTATCTATTAGACGGAGAAACCTTGATACTAAATATGTAGTTTTTAGTGTTATTTATTATATAACGTGACATCCAAATGTTTTTTTCTTCTTCTTAATTATCATGTATTTTAACTGAGTTTATATTAGCATTAAGACGATCAACCACATTTCTAATTTATAGTGTTATCCTTTTGTAGCAGCACATAATTAACATAATCAATTACTACTCATCAAAACCGGCCAGTACCACAAACCACCAGATATCACTTCTTTCTCCACCACCACCATTTTCTATCCCTCGTAGAATATTGGGCACAGTTATAACTTTTAATCCCACATGTCATGTATAAAGTTTAGATTTAACAAACTTAGGTCGTCAATTAATTTATTCAACTATATGTTTTTTGTTAATACTGAAAATCATGCGTACAAACGGTTACCAAAGATAGCAGTGGTACCAAAAACAACCATTTTGTCTTATATGATTTGGTATCATCCCAAAAGTATTTGTTATCCGCCTTTTTTGATCGTGTCAAAAACAACCAACTATACTTTTCACAATACAATGTTACCCGTCGTGTAATTTTTTTTATTTTTATTTAATTCAAAAAGAAAAAACCAATACCACCGCCATTAAAACCATCCATCGCCACTATTTCTTCCACCAAAACTAATGTTACCGCCTCCACCACTTAGTAACACCTTCCACCGCTTCCACCACTTACTTATTACTCTACTACCACCACCACCACTAATATCTATTGAAATAATTTTTGTCAAAATTATTATTTATTGATGGAGATATGTATTAATATTAATTAAGGGATAATTATGATGTAAAATTAATAAATCATTTATCATGAGAAATTAATGAGACATCAATTAATAAAACACTTATACTAATTAATATTTAAGTTGAACAAACCACAACCATAGATTTATCTTCTCTCTAGACAAATCACTTATACTAATTAATAAAACACTTATACTAATTAATATTTAAGTTGAAAAAACAACCACTGTTGATTTATCTTTTCTATCAATTCCAACCAATGTGGAACAATGGTTAGAAGCCACTCTTACGACACAATAGGTCATGAGTTCGAACCTCCCTGTTATAATTTTTGAAATTCCATATCTTGATTTGAGTATTCATTTTCAATTCATAATATTGGAATGAACACCACGTGTGCGACTTGTAGGGTGTGGCACGGAGAACCACAGCCTTTGATTTATCTTTGCCAAGGATAAATCCTGACCACCACTCAGATAGGCAAAGTTATCTAAACTCTGCTTCATACTATTGAAATAAAATGGACATCACTTAGATGATTAGAAGATTTAAAAGGTACAAGTTTCATGTTTAACTTGCATTCCCTTCATGTGATATGACGTTAGGTTTGAGATACGGTGAAGCGGTATCTGGAAAAACAAAAGAAACGTATTAAGTTTGATGATGTCACATACTAATCACTCATTGTCTGAGTAGTGATTATAACCATCCAAAAGGCCCGGAAGACATCTCGACATCAACAGAACATCAATTGGAATATATTCATACTATCTTACAACAATTTGAAGAACTCATACTCAGAGCAAGCACTATGTCATTTTTTGCAAATAGTATGTGAAGTACCATTACCAAAGTACCAGCAGAAAACTTTCCCTTCATGTAGGTATGTAAGCCTCACCTCACAATAAGAACTTAAGTATTGTTCTACCACAAGCATAAAATCTGTCAGGCATGCAAAAAATATAATAGTTTGCACCAATACATGCAAACAAAAGGAGAAGAAGAAACTTTATTAGTATAACCTAATGTTAAAATTAGTTTGATTTTGTAGAGCTTTTCTGATGGAGATTCTCTCCAAGAACTCAGCCTTCTCTTCGTTTAAATCCTCTGTGATTGATTCAGTTTAAAAGTGTGTTATTCTGAACTTCTCCGTTGTCCAAGGACGGATCTATGATCCTTTCCCTTGGGGCCGGGATTTATTGGGTAGCAGAGTTCTTCGTCGTTTTTTTAATTTTTTAGGGTTTTTATTATTTTTTCTACAATGAAGGTAAACCAAATCCCTCCATTACATTTTAGTTCGAAATCTTTCTTCTTTTCATGGACTGTCTTTGGGTTGAGATGCACAGAAAATTTCAAGAAAGTTTCTAATAATATCATCTTTCCAAGACTGGAATTACCTTGGTTTTCTGCTATACTGAGGTGGGCTATAGATGGTGATTTTAAATCGGGCAAAGTTTGGTCGAAGAGATTCAATGATACGGTTATCCAGATTCTTTGGCTTGAGAACGCATCTGGGAGTTTTCTAAGAATAGATGAGATCTCTCCCTCGTCTTCTCCGAGAAATTTTATTTGCATACCGTGTGGTTCCAATGGACATATTTGGAAGAAGTTTTTAAATTCTTTGAATCCATTACTGATGTTGAAGCAAGTTGATACAAAAAAAGAACTGGAGATCAACAACAATAATTTTCCATCTCTTACTGAATCTAAAGATTTGGATTTTTATCGACTGGCGTTGGCTGTAGAAGTTCTTACGTCATATGCAGGGTGGAATAATATTGTAGCACTTTTACAAAGGGAACTCAAATGGAAGAATAAACTAAATATTCGATGTGTGAATGGTAAGCTGTGGTTCTTCTCATTTTATTCTTATAATCTATTCAAGGATGGGCAATCGATTACTCTGGGTAAAACAGAGTCATTTATCCGATATTGGAAGATGAAAGATTCGTGTATTAGTAAAAAGAATCGCCTGGGAAATGAATTTTGGTTAGGTATTAGAGGACTACCAATGCATTTGTGGAATGTTGGAACCTTTGCATCCATCTGTGCATAATGGGGTATATTTTTATCATTAAATTCATCTTCAGTAAATTTTACGAAGCTTAACAGATGTTTGATTAAGGTAAAAGCAAATTTGGAGGACATTCCAGCAGCTGTCTTTTTCAAAGATTATTGTTTAAGTATTGAATGGGTTCATAATAATCTCCCTGATCATTCACATAAACTGAAATCCGTGATTGTAAAACCTGATGATCAGAATCTTGATGATCAAAAATCTACTCAAGATTCGAAATTACAGGCTAAAAATCTTGCAGTAACTGCATGTCCTAATTTCCAGCCGGAGGTTCAGTCGGAGAATTATTCAAATTCAAATTCAAATTCTTCCACGTCAAACCGGGCGCTAAAAAGGCTAAACAAAGTTTGGAGAAGGGTGACCAAAATGCAGTTAGGGGATAACCAGGCTAATAAGGGTAAGCCCATTGAATCCAACTCAGCTGAAGCTGACAATGAGGTATGTATCCCTTGGGTAATAGTGAGAAAAATCAAAACGGGTTAGGGTCGGTATATGAACCAGACGGGGAGAGTGTCACCTATTTCGGGTTTCGGCTCTACATCATTTAAGGGTGGAACTCCAGCTCATGACCCGAGGAGAATTCAGATTCATATATGGTCCAGACGGGGAGAGTGATATCAAATGGTGCGGTTTTTGACCATGATATCGGCTCTACATCGAATAAGGGTGGAACTCCAGCCCATGATCCGATTTCTCCGAAACTGTTGATTGAGTCATCAAGTGTTTCAAATTTGAATTCTGCAAATCCTATGGGTGTAGGAATACAACCGTTGCAAGACCACTCAGAGAATTCAAATTTGATACAACCGTTGGATCATATTGATTCAATTGATCTGAACCTTCAAAATAATAATTTGAATGTTCAAAATAGAAATGTCTCTGAAACTATGTATTGTAGTACTGAGAGCTCAAAGAATGTTGCGTTGAACTCTCTAAAGAAACAAATGAAGTTTAATACTTATTTGGGTATTCCTTCTAATCACCCGACTGCAGCTAAAATTTGTGATGAGCTTATTCAAAGATCTTCTAAAGAGTTGATTGATATGGAGATTCCGCTGGTAGAAGATGATGATGGTCTTGGTCATTTTGATAAACTGGAGGAGTTGCTTGAAGATGCGGTGGAGAATGATGATGCAGATAAAATTGAAGCTCTTAATGGTGAAAATTTAGTAGAAAATTTGGAATTGGATGAAGGTTTTAATCCAATTGCATTTAGGGATTTAGTAATTTCTTAATGGATCACAAAATTCTTAGTTGGAATATTAGGGGTTTGGGTCATGAATCAAAAGCGGTGGAGATTAGAGCAGCAATCGCTAAATACAATCCTACAATTTGCACAATTTAGGAAACAAAAACTGAAATGGTGGATGATGCTCTAATCAGATCTCTATGGGGTAGTAACAAATGTAGCTATGTTTATTTGGCTTCTGAAGGTGCTTCTGGAGGTATCATTGTCATGTGGAAAGAAGGTGTTATGGTAA
Organism: Papaver bracteatum; assembly: GCA_023529315.1. Lineage (NCBI taxonomy): Eukaryota > Viridiplantae > Streptophyta > Magnoliopsida > Ranunculales > Papaveraceae > Papaver > Papaver bracteatum. The sequence goes on along the minus strand of JAJJWX010000045.1, from coordinate 165,702 downwards.
TGGAGGATCAACTAATAGGAGCTTTCACTGTCTCAATCAAATTTAGGAATGTGCTGGACGATTTTACTTGGATTTTTACTTCATTTTATGGAGCTTCAGATTCTGGTTATTATAGGCAGTACTGGCAGGAGTTAAGAGACATTAGATTGATTTTTGATGAGCCTTGGATTATAAGTGGTAATTTTAATGCAATTTTAAGCTCTGATGAAAGAAATTTCCCAGGAGGTGGAGTAGCAAATAGAAATTCCTTCAAAGATTTTGTTCAGAAGTTTTCTCTGGTTGACATTCCAATGGTTGGTGGGAGATTTACTTGGACTAATTCTCATCATCCTCCACTTCTTATAAGGTTAGATAGATTCCTTCTTTGCTCAGATTTTATCAATCATTGCATTTCTCCTATGTAAGTCAGACTAAGAAGACCTATCTCAGATCATGCTCCTATTATGTTATATTGTAATTTTGGTGATCAAAGGAAATCTCCTTTCAGATTGGATAACTTTATCCTTCAACATCCTGATTTTCTTAAGAACTTAAGGAATTGGTGGGATAATTTATCTTTTACTGGTACTCCAAGTTTTATTTTTGCCAAAAAGCTGCAAGGGCTAAAATTCTTTATAAAGAACTGGCAAAGACAAACATTTGGTAACTTACAATCTCAGATTGAAAATCTGGAGCTAAAGATTGATGTTCTGGATAATTTGGAGGAAGTAGCTTCTTTGTATGATGGTGATATTATAGAAAGAGAACAAGCAAAGTTTCAACATTCCTCTTTATCCTTAAATGTGGCAAGAAGAGCTGCTCAAAGGGCAAAAGAAAAGTGGGCTAAGGATGGTGAGAAAAATTCAGCTTACTTACATCAGATAGAAAATTTTAAGTATAAGCTTAACAATATCAATTGTCTTAAGATAGATGGTGTTTTATGTTTTGACAAAGGTCAAATTGCAAATGAAACTAAGTCTTTCTATTCTTCTTTATTCTCTGAAAGTCACAAGATTAGACCTGGTTTTGACAATCTTGTGATTCCTAAGATTTCAGTTTCAGATAGCATTCATCTGGAAACTCCTTTCATAGAAGATGAGGTAAAGAAGGTGGTGGATCATTTTGGCAGTAATAAAAGCCCTGTTCCAGATGGTTTTACTATGGAATTTTACAAGTGTGCTTGGGATATAATCAAAATTGAGCTAATGCAAGTGGGTAAGGAATTTGAGGCATCAAGAAAGATGGATTGGAGAATAAATTTTACTAACATTACTCTGATTCCAAAATGTAATGGGGCTATAACTCTGCATAATTTTAGAACAATAAGTTTGATTGGCAGTGTTTACAAGATAATATCTAAATTGTTGGCTGAGAGAATGAAGTTAGTTTTCCCCTCAATAATCTCAGAATTTCAGGGGGCTTTTGTGCATGGCAGGCAAATCCAAGATGGGATTCTTATAGCTTCTGAGCTGATTGATGCAAAATTGAGAATGCATGAAACTGGTTTGATTTGTAAAGTTGATTTTGAGAAAGCATTTGACAATTTGAACTGGAATTGCATTGATATTACTCTTGCAAGGTTTGGTTTTGGTATGAAGTGGAGGATCTAGATCAGATGGTGCATTACAACCCCTAGATTTGCAGTTCTTCTAAAGGGTGAAGCAACTGACTTATTCAAAAGTCAAAAAGGGATCAGACAAGGAGATCCAATTTTTCCTTTTCTTTTCATTCTGGTGGCTGAAGTCTTATCTCTGATGTTCAAGAAAGCTGCAGCTGATGATTTGATTATAGGTTTTAAGGTCTCACAACAAGGAACTATAATCAGCCATTTACAATTTGCTAATGACCTTATTGTTTTTCTCAAAGATGATGAATTGCAAATTCAAAATCTGAAACATATTTTAACATCTTTTGAGATGATTTCAGGTTTAAAAGTGAATTACAGGAAGAGTACTATTGTAGGACTTGGACAGTTACACAATGGAGAGATTTGTGCAGGTATTTTTGGTTGTTCTAGCTCTTCTCTCCCCATGAATTATCTGGGTATTCCAATTGGCAGTAAGTCCAAAAGTAAGTTGGTGTGGTCTGAGATTATTCTAAGTGTGCATCAGAAGTTAGCATCTTGGAAAAAAACTTACTTATCTAAAGGTCAGAGGCTCAAAATGATTCAAAGTGTGCTTGCTAGCTTACCAATTTACTATTTATCTATGTTTCAAATGCCAGTTTTAGTGTCTAAAGATCTGGAAAGAATAATGAGAAGATTTCTATGGGGTTCTACAAATACTGTGAAGAAAAGAAGTTGGGTTAATTGGACAAAAGTTAATCTTCCTAAATGTAGAGGGGGTGTAGGCATAAAAAAGTTGCAGATTGTGAATAAGGCTTTACATGCTAAGTGGATTTGGAGGTATGGGTCTGAGAAACAAGCTCTTTGTAGAAGAATCATTAATCAAAAGTTTGGAGGTGAGTTTGAGGCTTTGTTTCCAAATCAAAGTACTAGAGCTGTTTGTAACAGTCTTTGGCTAGGTATTCTAAAAGCCAGAGATTTTATTAAAGATGGCACTATTCTTACTGTGAGAAGTGGTAATGCAATTCTTTTTTGGGAAGATGTTTGGGTGGGAAACTCTAGTCTCAAAAGTATGTTCCCAACTCTGTTTAAGATTCTTAAAACTAAAAAGGCTCTAGTGAAGGATGTGGTTTCTGATGCTGGTGCTTGGGATTTCAAATTTTCTAGAAATTTAAAGGATGAGGAAATCTTACAGGTGGCTAATTTGCTTCAGCTGATTGGTGAGCCTCCTATGAATTCTCAAGATGATAGCAGGAAATGGAGGTATGAAGATTCTTTTTCGGTTTCAAGTACTTATAATGCCTTGGAAACTGATTGTTTGCTGAGATTCCCAAATAAGTATTTGTGGAATTCTAAAGTGCCTTTAAAGGTTTCTTTTCATGTTTGGACTTTATGCTATAAAGGTGCTCCAACTTTAGATACTTTGCACAGAGATGGGCTGGTATAAGATTCAAATTGTTTGTTTTGTGGTCAGTGTGAAGAAACAAATGATCATTTGTTCCTTCACTGTAACACAACCACTTGTATTTGGTTTTATTTTCTTGGCAGATTTGGCATAAAGTGGAGTTTTTCTGGTGATGTGAAGACAAATATCTGGGAATGGGGAGTTAAGAAGAAAACTACAAGATGGAAAAAAATTTGGAGCTTATTACCTTTTGCTATCTGGTGGACTATTTAGAAGGAGAGAAATAATAGACTTTACAACAATAATGCTAGAACTTCTTCTCAGTTATTAACAACAGTGAAATGTTTGATGTATTCTTGGGCTTTAAACACTGATATTTTTTAGGCATTTCTCTTTCAAAAATCATTTGTAATTGGGATGCAGTGATTCACTGATCTCTTGTTGAGTTTCTTCATAATTTTGTGATAGAACTCATCTTTTTAATATATTTTGCCATTTTCAGTCAAAAAAATACATGCAAACAAGAATTATTGTCTCAAACACAAGCCCAACACCAATTTATGGTCTAAAAGATTCATACATAATCCAATACGAACCTTCTCTGGCAACAAGCACATAACCTTGTCACAGTAAAAAAAAAACACTGCCATAATGTACGCAAAAATCATTTCCATGACCGCAACCATATGTCTTAAATTTATGATATAACTATTAAATCTCATTTATGTTCAACTACGAAAAAATCTAACCACTAAACAAATAGAATGTTCTGTGAGTTTGAATTAGAGTTTGAAATGATTTTTGACGAGTTTTAGGCGAGAAAAACAACGAAAAAATTAATGTTTACGATACTGATTTGTATGATTGAATGAATGTTGTATGAATACAAATACACATGGAAGGAATTCAAACATACATAATTGATAATTATAATATTAAAAAATAGAACCAGACTGGTCAAATAGTTAGAAGCAAATGCACGGGTACATATACAGTAACATGTACCTAAAACTGAAACAAGTCACTAGGATGTATAGGTACTTGGTTTTGAATAAAAACAGACTGTATCGTCCTTTGTGCAACCCTAATTCAGCGTTATTTTCATTTGGTCAAGTATGAAAATGAATGAGATGGCCTATATACTGCAGGAAAACTTATTTCTCTACAAATTACTATTTCACGTTATTTTTTCTTTATTTTCTTTTTAATTTCCTAAGTAAAACCTGTTAGCGCACTGCTCGGTTGAACCCACCAAGCGTTGGTATGTCAAGTTTGGTTGTCATATTTAGTTCCAAAACCCGAATCACTTAATAAGTGAATTAGAGTCAACTTCATTAGGTTAGACTAGGAATAATAGAAATATTGTGCTCTAGTTACTCTAGAAGATCTGAAGATGGATTGAAGACAACAAATACATTATCCTTAAGCTTGAGATTAGTAACTACAAACTTGACTTATATATATATGAAACTCTGGTATATTATACTTGATCATCATATTGTGATAAAAGTATCAAGGAACAATATGTATCAATAGTGATAAGTGATTTATATTGGTATATTGAATTACGAAGTATAATGCTTATCTTTTGGACTTTGTAAATGCGACATCGACATAATCTATGTAACTTGTTTCTTGATTGTGTATTGGATATAGGTGTGATTTCATCCTAGGAATGTTTGATTACATATGTTTGAAAGAAGTACATATACGAAACTTGTTTCGTAATCGAAAAGAAATCAAGGCATTTTGGTTCGGTTTTCTACGAAGATCTATTGGATGAACAATTCAAACTTGGGGTAAGAACTTTGGTAGAACCGATCATTACCTAGTTTGGGATATACGTGTAGGATCAGAATATTGTTACAACAATATTCATGTGAAATAAACAACAGATCTGCGACACATCAATAATAAGTAACAGTTCTGCGATATATCAATGATATTCTGCGAAACATCTCAAGGTGACGTAAGAAATGACATGTTGGATGAAAACGATAGAAACATGAGAAGAGCGTGACATTTTTGCGATGAATCGATTAAGTCTACGAAATATTAAGGCGGTTCCACCTGCGATTTATCACAGGAACCTAGATCCGAAATTAAAGGGAATCTTAGCTGTAAATGAGCTGTCATGAGCTGTAATCCACTATGTAAATGCCTATATAAAGGAAATGAATAGTTCCAGAGAGGGGGATGAATTTTTGAGAGTTAGGAAGATTTTTAGGAGAGAGAAAATCTTTATCAAGTGTTTTGTGTTCTTGATCTTTGTAAAATTCCTTAAGATCATATTAATGAAAATGTGTCTTTAATCTTCAAATTATGTCATAAATATTGATAAATTCTTGAATAGGGTGTAGTGTGGGAATTCCTGCAACTACATTTTGGCGCCCAGAAACAGGGAGGAATCAATTTGAAAAATTTCAAATTACAGCTTGAAGATTTGAAGAAATTATTAGAATTGAAGAAATGGCTAGAAGGAGAATAAATACATCAGAACCACCAACAACAGTGAGAAGAAGTAAAAGAATTGCAGGGGAAGGAACATGTGAATTGGAAGGATCTTTAAGGATCGGATCAAGAATAAGTAGAGTGAGAAATGGAGCAAAAAAATCAATCCAACCACCGAATCAACAAACACGAGCACAAGATAGAAATGTGGATTATGATAGAGTAAGTGTGCATACTTGGAGGTCGGATTCGATAGAAGAAGCGGAAAATCAAGAAGAGGAAAGAAATCAAGAAATGGATGGAAGACTAATTCATGAAGAGCATGAAGTAGTAGATGATTTGAGACAAAGGATACAGGAAGAAAGAAGGTTAGAGGCAGAAGAACGTGCCAATCTTACAAGGCAAAATCATGAATTAAGAATGGAAAATTTGAGGTTGCAAAATAGAATATCGAGAAGCAGCATAAGATCAAATTCAAGATCATATAGAGAAGAAACAAGACAAAATCACCCTATACAAAATATTAGCGAGAATTTGATAAATGATCATTACATTCCACGCGGTGAAACTTTAGACATTAGACATAATCAGGATGAGGGAGAAAATCAAGAAGAGAGAAGGAGAATGTTACGTGATGAAGAGATTCGAAGAAATCGCAGAATAATCGAAGATGATATTGAGAGGCATTATATTGAGCAAGTACATTTAGCGGGAGAAAGAGAGAGATTGCGAGCAGAAGTAGAAGAACAAGAAATTAAAACAGCGTTGCATCGGAATAATCATGATAATCGAGAACGACGACGTGCGCAAAATCTTAATAATGATAATCTCAATGAGGAATATGAGAGAATTCGCAGAGACATAGAAAGGAAACGAAGAGAAACAGTAAGGGATGAGGAAATTTGTGGAGAAGAGAATGAAAGACAAATTAACTTGCAAGAAGAAGAAAATCGCAGAAGAAGGCAAAACCAAGATGTTGGAGAAGAAGCGCGAAACATCGCAAGACAAGAAAGACATGAACGCAGACGAAGAGAGGCTGCGTTGAAAAGGCCAATGGAGCAAAATTCTGATAGAAATGAACAAATCTTGCGAGAATTAGCAGAAATGAGAGGAATGATAAATAACAGAAGAGAAGGAGAAAGAAGGCAACTTGATGAGGCAATCGAAGAAGCTGCGAAAACTCCATTTACTCAAGAGGTACAATTAGGAGGGATACCTCCAAAATGCAATTTACCGGTGTTGACCAGTATTTTTGATGGGACTACGTGTGTTGTCCAACAAATCAAAGCTTATATTCGATGTATGCTACAATGGGAGAACCATGATGTCGTTTTGTGCAAATATTTTGCGTCAAGTTTAACTGGCGAAGCATTGAAGTGGTTCTAAAGTCTTCCCAAGAATACAATAACTTCGTTCATGCATTTGCAAACTACTTTCTTAGGAGCATACATCAGCAATAATTTTACGTGACCTGGAATTGAAGATGTGTTTGGATTGAAACAGAGAGTTGGTGAGAGTTTAAAGCACTTAACGATAAGATAGAGGACAATGTGTAGTGAAATGGCAGGAAGAGTAGATGAAAGATATCTCATCTTATCCTTCATAAATTCTATGTTTGCGACGAATTTATTATACATCCAAGTCTTCAGAGTTAAAAACACAATTACCATGACAGAACTGCGAGAATTGCAAGAAGAATATATTGCTTTGGAGGAAAAACAAAATGAGATGGAGTCTTATCCAATTCACACAGGCACAAGTTTAGCCGCAGCAAATGGAAGTTTGTTACCAAGGATGATTAATACAGTAGCAAGTACTTCCCAAAACCCGCGAGAGAAAATGGAGACTGATAATCAACATAAGATAGTAGCAATGGGGATTAGAGATCAGGAGGAATTGGAAAAGGAGAGAAATTTTTATAATCACAATAACAATAATAAGGTCCCAAGGTTTGATCAACCGCATGAGACTTATGGTGGACAGAGGCTGAATTATTCAAGAGAGCAAAGAGGTCAGAGGAATATGTGGGAAGACATCAAATTGCCACCTTTAAATACCTGTATAGACAAGATTTGGGAAGCGATTATTCTGATGGAGAATATACCCTCACCATGGAACATGGGGAAAGAACCACATCCTAACAACCAAAATCAAGAGTTCTGTCCTTATCATCATTTTCATGGCTACTCTGTGCATAATTTTAGAAATGTAAAAAGAATTATTTTGCGAATGATTGAACAGGGAAAATTAAATCATTTTCTAGCAAGGTATTTACAACCGCAGCAATTTCCGCAAGCACCAGAAATTCGCAGAGTTAATGTTGCAAAAGAAGCCGAAACATTTGTCATTGAAGTAGGAGCTACAAAAAAAAAATCTATTTTGCAATTCAATTGTACATTCACAGAAAATGATAGAGGATTTCCATGACAATGTGCTAAGCAGAGTATTTGCAAGGGATATAGAGGGAAGAGAGGTGATGAATATTGCGAAGATTTCTCCGTTAGAAGAATGGCAGAAACAAGTTATTTATTTTACTGCGGAAGAGATACCAGAGCCTGGGAAGATGCATGACAACCCATTGGTGGTGAAGTTAGAGATAAATCCAAAATACAGAGAAGAATGAGAAGAAGATGATGGTGATGCAGTAAATGATTCTTGGGCAATAGATAAAGTTTTAATTAATACTGGTAGCTCGGTAGACATTTTATTTTATCATACATATCGCACAATGGGTGGAAGAGATGATGAGTTAATCCCTTCAACTTACAAGATCTATGGTTTTAATGGCACTGCAAACAAGCCAAAAGGAGAAATTACTATGGAAATTCCGTTGAACAAGATATCTTCAAAAATCAAGTTTTGTGTAGTGGATATAGAATCTCCTTACAATGCATTAATTAGAAGACCATGGCTCCATGGGATCTTGGGCATAGCATCAACATATCATCAATGCATAAAGTTTCCACATCCTCATGGTATTGGGATAATTAAAGGTGATTGGTTTGAAGGCAAAAAATGTTATGAAGTTGACATTAATACTTGCGAAGAAAGAAATGCTCGAAATCGTAATTGGCAACATAATAGGAGGCAAACTCAGAGAGATGAAAAATTGATGGTGGACAATATAGAGTTGCGGGGAAAGGATATATTACAAGAATAGTTTGTCCCGAAAGAATCAATAGTGATTAATCATGCGAATATGGGAAAAAGTTGAAATCTTCATTCTTCGCAGGAGAATAAACAAGTATAAGGTGTTGCGATAAATCAAGTATCAAGAAATTGCGAATAATCATTCATCACAAAAGAAAAGAAGTGCAACAGTATCATGTTGCATTAAAAAAAAAAAAGAGAGCAAAAAATATTAAAAGAAAAATTTTGCTCAAAAATAAGATTTTTTTTTTCTATTAAAAGAAAAAGATGATGATTTCGAATCATATATAAGAATTTTTAATGCAAATGCATAAGACGGGCGAAAATCGCCTAAAAATATATAAGAATGGGACGAACTTTTATGGCGTACACCTTAGTTCGCGGATTCTATACCGTAAGAGGCAATGTCCTTAAAGTGCGTCATAAGGGGGGTATCTCTTTGCATGGCTATGGGAAAGGCTATACCGCTGCTGGAACCTAGTTATGGAGAATTGGGATTATAGAAAATCCATCCGGGAGAGATAACTTGGATTCCCAATTATATAAGGTTATACCCTGGTTGGGCGCCCGAGAGTTTCTCCTAAGGAATGCAACGTATGATCAAGGCGCCGAGGTACACGGTTGAGCTGTGGGTGCCCGGGATGGATGAACCTACCCTGGCCATCCACGACAAGTCTTGGCTTACGATGTGTTCGGCCCGAAGAAAACCCCACTTAGGGTGCAATCTTGTAACTATAAGCCATATAAGGCATAAAGGACAAGACTGCGAAAACAACTGGTTGTTGGCAGAACCGTATGGGAAAGTGCTAGTCTTGTATGGCCAATGTATAATCCTTGAAGGGGAAACCGGGGGGAGAGATAAGGGCGATACCCTACATTAGGGAGCTGTGTATCAAAAAAGACGGCAATGTCATGGGACTTTATATTCGCAAGAATATTTAGGCCCGTCATATTTTCGCGTGACACAGACATCAATGTCATGGGAATTTATATTCGCAAGAATATTTAGGCCCGTCATATTGCCGCGTAACTGGCCAAAAGGCCTAAAAAGAAAAGTTAAGATGAGATCAATGGGTTTTTGCGATAATATCAAAAGATGAAATAAATGAAATTAATAATAAGAGGATATAAATCGCAAAGACGTCCTGCGATTTCATCGCAAAGACGGCAATGTCATAAGTCTTAAAAAGCAAAGAGAGATTAATCTCACAAGGTGGCTTAGATTTATCATATTGTCGCAAAGATTAAAATTAAAATGATAAAGCAAGATAAATGGATTATTACATAAAAGTAAGAATGTCCTGCGATCTTGTCGCATAAAAGTGGCATAATAAGACCTTTAACTAGGAAGGCGAAATAAGACCACAAGCAAAATTATATATGCGAAGCATATAACAGATTCTTCGCAGAAATATTTGCGATAATTCATTTATCATATTGCAGATTAATAACAAGAGGAAAGTATGGGAATGATGCATAGAATGGTTGTTATTTTTATTCATCATTATATGATAAATTCATATAAATAACAGACAGATAGAAGCAAAAAAGGGAATTTATATATTGAAAAATATCAGGAGTTGCAAATACCTTGCAGAAAGAGTATTACAATTTGTCGCAGATAATTATCGCAAGAAAGAAAGAGAGAAATACAGGAGAAGATCAAAAAAAAAAAAAAAAAACTATTGAGATTTATTTTCATCGTTATCTTCATCTTCGTCTTCATTATCTTCATCGTTAGTTCCTTCTTCATCTTCACTTTCATTCTCATCTATATTAGCCTCACTGTCAGAAATAACTGGTACTTCAGAACTGGCTGGGATATTCTCCAAGAGACAAGGATATAGACTAAGAGGAAGATCATTATCTTTACAAATTTTCCCAATAGCATTATTGCGAACGGTGAGAAGATTATTACGCAAATTGGAGTTGGATATCTTTATTTTCTCTCGCAGTCTAGAGATTTTATCATTGTGGGAAGTAAGATTTTTCGCAAGACCACTATTTTCTTCTTCAAGTTCTGCTATCCTTGTGGAATGTTTTTCTTCAGATTCTGCGATGATACAACAACAGATTAGAAATTTGTTGAAAATATACAAAAAGTATAAAGATGTTAGAGGAGCAATAAATAACCTTCTCTCTCATAAATCATTTCTTGTATCAAGGTTGCTTGCTCGGTATGAAGACTGACATCTATTGCTAAGTTTTTCCTAGCATTATCGAGAATTACCGCAGCCCATGCGAATTCATCATCACTTTGAATGAAAAGATGGGAACGAATTTGTTCTTCTCTTTTAAGAAGTTTAATATTTTCATCCTTAAGTCTATCTCTCTCAAGTTCAGTATCAACAAGGGTATTGCGAAATTTTGATAGAGCTTCAGCGCCTTGAAGAGTAATGCGTTCTTTATCCTTCTCAAGTTCACTCTTCTTGGATTTTAAGACTTTGATTTTTTCTCTAAATTCATCTCTGCAAGTCTTTAAACTATTGGACATACTCAAGGTAGATCTATAGTCCATTATCATAAGGGAAACATGATGTTTAAGCTCATCAAGGGACAGAGTATTAATTTTTTTCGTCTGAATAATTATTTAAAGCGTCATTAAGATGCTGAAGAAGAGTGGTTTCATCTATGGGTTCATCAAAAGAATTGAGAATAAGAGCTTCATCAGTAAGATTATAGGCATCTGCAAAATGGTTTGCTCAAATAAGCTATAAAATAGCGAGAATGAAGAAAAGTAAAAAAAAAAAAAAATTAAAGAGAGAAAAGATTTATACCAATAATTTGTTTGCAGAACTTCTCCTTGTCAACTGATTTCTATTGAAGAACTTCAACTTCAACTTCAACTTCAAGCGATTTATTTTTATTAAGGAGCTCAGTGTTTCCACATACTTCCAATTGCTTGCATTTTTCGCGAAGAAGGGATATTTCAGCTTCATATTGTTTATTTCTCTCACGAAGTTTCGTAGATTCAGATTGTGAATCAGTAAGCCTTTTCTGCGATGTTGATAATCTATTTTCTAATTCTGAAGCAACAGAAAAATAAGCTCTAGTAGTCTGCGACAGAAAAGAGAAAATGAGTAAGGATAAGTAAAAGATCTTCGATACTCATGATAAATATAAAATTTACTACAAGAAAAATAAAGGAAAGGGGAATAACAGCGAAGTTAGCGCGTGAAGAAAACTTGAGTCGATAAATCTTGAAACTCCTTTAAGATATTTATTATTAGTCAAGATCGAAGCATCGCAGATTTTTGAAAGATAATAGCAAGTACGAGTGATATCATCCTCACCAACACCTTACATGGGATTCCTAAAAATATTTGATAATTGATCCATTGGAGTCTCAGGTTGAGAGAAACCCATCGCAGATCTAATTCTTGTGGAACAAAAACGTGTTGAAGTGCCCACAGTGACATCATGATTTACCCCATCATTTTCTTCAAGTTCATTATCTTTTTCAGCGATAATAGAAGTCTCTCTAAGTGGAAGAAGTGGTTGAGTTTTTCTTCTCTTCTCTGGAGGACCGTCTGTGGTTTGATTTTTATTGCGGCGAGGGGAAGCACCAGAATTTTCATTTGGAGTTAATATTCTTTTGCCTTTATCTTTGGCTTCAACCATCGCGACAAATGGAATTTCCTTGAAAACAATCACACATAAAGATAAGAAACAGGGGCAACAATATATTTTTAAGGGTTATAAGAGAATGTTCCTTACTTCATCTGTGAAGGTTTTCAAAATTTGTAGGAGATTGGGATTCCTAGTACTGGCATAACTAGCTTTCATTTTTTCAATCTGATAAAAGATATTTCAATAATTAGTAAGAATAACATATTTAACTAAATTTGCGAATAATGATAAACTTTGCGGGATATACCTCAGAATTCTTTTCAGGCCAATTAAAAATCCAAGGACGATACGACGCAAGATTTGAAAAACCCGCAGGAATATCAAGAGTGCCAAAAATATATGGACCTTCAAGGAGGAGAGGAAATTTGCACCACTTGTCATCTTTTGAGAAGCGTGGACCTTGGTTTTTACTTGAATGATAATCTATATCTTGCTTAAGAATTTTATCTTTCGCAACTTTTTTATCCTTATTTAAACGAACAGCCCAACACGTGCTCTCTTTCTTCATGGGAATTACTTGATAATTCGCAAAGAAATTCTCCACGGTATATTTCGCTGGAATAATTGGGATATCTTTAAAATCAGGATGTTTCGCAGAATCAGGATAGGGAAATCCTTTACCAGCTCCACGAGAGGCATATTCAAGAATGGGACGAATACAATCTCCACTTAACTGGTAGATTGCGAATTACTTGATAATTCGCAAAGAAATTCTCCACGGTATATTTCGCTGGAATAATTGGGATATCTTTAAAATCAGGATGTTTCGCAGAATCAGGATAGCGAGATCCTTTACCAGCTCCACGAGAGGCATATTCAAGAATGAGACGAATACAATCTCCACTTAACTGGTAGATTGCTCGTGAAAGTTTGGCATGAGAAATAATTTTATAAAAAAGAGGGAGTTTTGGGTCATAAAGAGGGATAGGAAGGCCAGCTTCTAATTGACCTAGCGAAATAAGGATCTTCTCATTAGAAGAAGGAAATCTTGAAGCTAGATCAATGGAGAGGTCAGAGTCTGAAGATTGACCAGGGATCTCAGAAAGTGCAAAACCTAAAGTTTGAAGTTTCTGCTGGTGTTTTATTAAAGTGGGTTGACCTAATTTTTTAGCAGGGGCCATTTTTTAGTATGGGAATGATGATTTAGATGAAGAAGAATAAGGAAATAAAATTGAAACAGTAATAGATCCGGAATTTACGGAAGAATATGAAGAACAGTAGAGTTGCGGAGAAGAAGTAAAGAAAAAAAGAAAAAAAAGAGAGTAAAAAGAAGAGGGGAGATTAGCGAAGAAGATATTTATAAGGAAAGAAGATTCTCGAGAACATCAATGCATTTAATGAAGAAAATACATGAATGGTCAGAATGCAACAGATGAAAAAAGACGTGTCAAGGGATAAATTAGAGAAAAAACACGCGTAGAATATTTAGCGATGGATGCAGAGACGTGTCAGAATGAAGGGAATGTGAAAAGACAAGGAGTTGCGGAAAATCAAGAAACTTAAGTTCTCATGATCTTTATCTTCTTCGCAGAAAAGATATGATAAGAGGCAAGATGTAGGATCAGAATATTGTTACAACAATATTCCTGTGAAATAAACAACAGATCTGCGACATATCAATAATAAGTAACAGTTCTGCGATATATCAATGATATTCTGCGAAACATCTCAAGGTGACGTAAGAAATGACATGTTGGATGAAAACGACAGAAACATGAGAAGAGCGTGACATTTTTGAGATGAATCGATTAAGTCTACGAAATATTAAGGCGGTGCCACCTGCGATTTATCGCAGGAACCTAGATCCGAAATTAAAGGGAATCTTAGCTGTAAATGAGCTGTAATCCACTATGTAAATGCCTATATAAAGGAAATGAATAGTTCCAGAGAGGGGGATGAATTTTTGAGAGTTAGGAAGATTTTTAGGAAAGAGAAAATCTTTATCAAGTGTTTTGTGTTCTTGATCTTTGTAAAATTCCTTAAGATCATATTAATGAAAAAGTGTCTTTAATCTTCAAATTATGTCATAAATATTGATAAATTCTTGAATAGGGTGTAGTGTGGGAATTCCTACAACTACAATACGGTAGAACCGATCTTAACTTATGCTGGGAGTCTTGGTACAACGGATCCTTACCTATATTTGGATACATGGTAACCGATCCTAGCTATTGTTGGGAGTCATGGTAGAACTGATCCCTTCATATATTTGGAGACTTAGTAGAACCGATCTTAACCTATGTTAGGAATCATGGTAGAACCAGTCCCAAAAGAAAAACGGATTTCCAACATTCACATATTACTTACGGTTTTGTGTGAGTTTGGAATTAGGGTTTGCTAAATAGGAAAGTTTCAGATGTCGACATAATTTGAGAATGTGTACAATACTTATCTTTTATTGTTCAAATATATTCATACTCAAGGTGATCCCAAACAGAAATATTGAAAATATTTTAAATAAGATTTTCGATTATATGTTTTTGATTTTCCAGAAATCAAAACATATCTCTTGGAAAGTGTTAGAGCACTGTTCGTTCAAACTCGCAAGTGTTGCTATCTCAAGCTTGTTTGTCAAGTTTAGTTGTCAAAACTATAAGTCTTGATTTTTAGTTTACTTGTAGTATGTCTCGGATTAGGATATAATGTCTAGTTGAGCTTTAGACTTCACGATGTTCATCGATTGAAGACAAAGAACTACTAAGGGGAGCTAGTGGAACTTCATCAACATAAGGTATGTGGAGACTTGAACTCATCTATCACTCACAAGTCTATTCTATTCTCCTATTGAGACAAAGTCGTATAGCTATATAGACTTTACATTATGCACATTTGATATTTTGAGCTGATTTTAACTCTCTTATATCTTTCTCGAAATATGTGTTGGAAAGCTTTTACTTTAACTACGTTCATCATTATTCTTGACAAAAGTCAAAACATGATCATGTGAAAAATAACCTGGTAACATCTTACATGATTTGTGTGAGACAGTCATTTGATGTAGACTCGAAATGTTACGTATTGATCATTCGATCACTTGAAAATTGCTTATAAGCTTATAGTTTGTATGAAACATCTATTGTCGTCTTCTAAGAATGTTTCAATGATTGAAATGGGAGTTTAGAAAAATTAATCATTGTATGGATATTGCACAGTATGCATACTCGTATACAAATTGTTGTAAAAGTAATTTAGGCCCGGGAACCAAATATGCATATATACCCGTATGCGAACGGTTTTAACTGTCAAAGTCTGGGAACTAAGTTTTCGTACCCATTTGCAAACTTATTCACCTAAGTTAGGCATGGAACGATAGTATGTGTACCCGTTTGTGATCTGTCGGAAAAAAGTTAAGTCTGGAACTTAAGTTTGTGTACCCACTTGTAAACTTATGTGGTTAAGTTTTAAAATTGGCTAAGTATGTTTTCATACTCATGAACAAATATATTTATATATTAAGGAATGCAATCTTTGCAAACCGTGGCTAAAAAGTTCAAGAACTAATTCTTTTTTAATCAATCTGATTTTGCTTCAATTGTCTCTTATGAAAATATAAACAATTGAACAATTCTATAACTAACCCAATTAGATTCATTTAATTATCATTTAATCTAGAATTGTTAAGATGAACATGGTTAACACAAAAGTGTTCATATGGTTAACTTCTGTTAATTATTATTGAGCTAACTCAATATACATGTTTAGGTACTGTTACCCATATCTAAATGAAAGTATGTTTCATTTGTGTGTAACATGCTAAGACCATATAACGGTGGAAAGATATTAACTTGAATCTTAAATCAGGTTTCAGCTAACGGTGAATATTGATTGCTTTGTTACAAATTTATCAAACCATGATTTGAAGAATATATAAGGGAGAACTGTAGCAACTGGGAAACCTAATCCCCACACCTCATGTGTGATACTATTTACGACTAGAGTCGATTCTCCTTTAACCTAGGTTTTTCCAAAAAACATTATAGGTTCACGACTTAAAGACTTCATTGGGATTCTGAAGCCAGACCCAACTATTTTTTTTTCTGTAGTTGCATGTTCTGATCTTACTTGTTCTATCATATTGAGAACTATCTTCTATGAGATTTGCTCGAGATTTATCTCCGATAGGTAAGGTATAAAAAGTAATAACAAAGCTCTTCGTCTCATTATTTGTGATTCCACAATAACTTGTTCTACTATCATACAATTAAGTTATTGTGAGGTGATTGATATTTCTAGGCTGCGCTTCGGGAATATAATGCCATATTTTCAATTGGTTCCTGTTCACCTTGATTTATCAAAAGACGGAAAAAAAAAACTTCATAGGTATTTCTGTGGGAGACAGATTTATCTATCAGAATAGACTTTTATGTGGGAGACAGATTTGTTTATAAAGTCTTCGAATTTGGGTCGTAGAAACTCTTTGTGGGTGAGATCATCTAAGGGAATCAAGTGCGTAGAGTCCCGCCGGGATTCGGAGGCGTAAGGAATGCGACTGTACCTTAATCAGTGTGAGATTGGTTAGGGATCAACTAAATTCTATTCTGAAGTTAACTTGTAGTAGGCTGGAGTCTGTAGCATCTTAATACAATGTGGTGTTTAAATATGGACTAGGTCCCAGGGTTTTTCTGCATTTGCAGTTTCCTCGTTAACAAAACTTCTGGTGTTTGCGTTATTTCTTTTCCGCATTATATTAGTTTATATAATTGAAATATCACAGGTTGTGTGTAGTTCAATCAATTGGTAAATCTAACATTTGGTTGTTGATTGAAATTGATTGACACTTGAACATTGGTCTTTAGTACCATTCAAGTTGTTTCTCATAATAATTAGGCTTGCGGATTCTATCTGTTTGATTTGATGATTACATTGAGAAACTGATATATAACTGTTGGATATATTTTCCTTGATCGAGTCTGACTATCTAGTTGATTCTCTTGGAATTATATTGGAGTTAGTCCATACAGATTGCCTAACGAAATATTGGGTGTGATTTTTGGACCCCGCTTTTTCAATTGGTATCAGAGCAGGAAAACACGATAAACCTAATAAGTTTGTGTTTGTTTGATCCTAGAGACTGTCACTTTGGGAAACTTGTTCTGTGCATCTGTAACGCAACCAAAAATCCTCAAAGATTGTTCAGAATTTATTCTTCTACAGACCTCTGGTCTCTCAAGACATCATCCAAGATGATGGAAAACAATCCAAAGGAAAAATTAAAGATTCCTTTAAAAAGGTTCGTTGCAGGAAACACGTGAATAAAAGTTCAAGGATATGGAACCTCTCAAGACTGCTTATCAATCTTTTTGAGGAATACTATCGTGATGGATCAATTGAGAAAGATCAATTTATGGCTTTTGAAAACGTTTTAAAATCTATGAAACAACTAATTTCGATTAAGGAAAAGGTTTGTACTGGTAAAAATATTGATTGTGTCATTCGTGACATACATTCGAGTTTTAGCAACAACTCGGTCAAAATCGATAAAAATATTTCTACTGGTGGTGTTGCAAGCTCCAGTTATTGGAAAAACCCTTTCTTTAATCATAAGAAAAAATAGTAAATTTTTTCAAATAAACCTGAGTATCATCATTACTATGATTATACTTCTGGTACATTTCACAAAAATCGACCGGAGAAGATGCATGAGGATTCATGTGCTCATCTAGCCTCTTGGTAACAAGATAGGCTCCACCCCATTTGTATATAACTTGAAATGGTGCAAGTAACGGTCTGATCAGTTTTGTGTATTTGTATTATGGGTTAGTCTTATTTTTGAAATTTGTTTTCTTTGAGGAAAAACTTTCTCAATGGATTCCTTCATGTCCACCTGAGGTTAAATGACTTTTTGTAGTCTTGCACTATGTTCTTCATCACACTATGTTCTCCTCAATGTGCGAACTTCTTGGTTCAGGTTTAGAAATGGAATCATGTTTCTATTTATGGGTTATCGAACCAGTATGCGTCCAATCCCACTACTGGGTTCTTTTAAGGGTTCATGTACGCGTACCCTTCTTCTTCTTCTCTTCTTCCTCATTCGTGAACAAGGGAGCTTCTAGGGTTCACGTATCATCTCCATTAATCTTCATTTAAAGGCCAAAAGGAACAAAGGCTTGTCATCATTTTCAAGGAGCATATCAAGTAAGGCTTTCTCTTTCTTATTACTCTCAATTTTTAGGATTAATGGGGAAAATCAATAATGGTGATAATATTTCAAAGAAGATGACAAACAATCATAATTCTTATTTTATGGGTATGAACATACCAAGTGACCAAGTTTCTATTAGAATTAGATTTATCAATGATCATAGTAGTGAGATATTTGAAAATATTTGTTCCAGTGGTTTCATTCTTGAAAAGTTGGAAAATGGTTATAAAGGAGATTTGATTTGTTTTGGGAAATTTAATCTTGGTATCATCTTTAATGATCTTGGAGAAGGTTTTAACACTCCCACAAGAATCTTTTATGCTAACATCCATGATGTTAATCTTGATGACTTAAAATTCAAAACTATGATAAATAGAAAGAGGATTCTTGTTGATAGAGAGTTGATTTCAAGGATTACTCAAATTCCATTGGGTAATTTTCGGCTTCCTACACCAAGAGTAGAAAGACCATCATATGAAACCATCTCTAATGGTCTTTGTGGCAATAATGTTAATTGTATTGAAGGGAAACTTCCTACCCATGATATTAGTCTTGCTTTGATGATTTTCAAAAAACTTGTAATTTCTAACCTTTGTCCCTCTACGGTTGAGAACTCTCAGTGGAGTCGTGATTTTGCGGAGTTAGTCTATTTCCTTGAATTGGGTGCTCAAGGTCTTCATATTTGTGGATTCATCATTCTTCAAATGGTCTCGATGACATCATCCAACAAGAAGTTAGGATTTCTATGTTTAATAAAGCAAATATGTCATGCACATTCCATTGCTCATATTGGAAATTCTATTGGAACTCCGAAACTTGTTCGTCCTTGTACTTTCAAACGTATGAAGGAGAATGCTTGTAAAAGACAAAGATGTGATTCCCTTAACAGTTCTTATGATCCTACCACCTTGAGTATTCTTCATCAAATTCGCAAAGGTGTTCGTAAGATCAATTCCAAGATAAAATATGTGCAAGAACAATTATGTGTGATTGCTACAAAGTTTTCCGAAATCAAGGAAGAAATGAAAAAAGTTCAAGACTCTTGGTTGGAGTCTGATGATGAAGATAATTATTGAACTTTTATTTTGTCTAGGAAATTTCTTATGATAATTTATTCTTGTGTTTTTAAGAAGGATAACTAGGGTTTGGAATAGAAATTATTGTGATTACACATATCTATTGCCAACGATTTTCATCTTGCAATGTTTTAGATTTATTTATTTAAATTCTAAGTTATTTGGAAGATGATTTTGTAGTATTAATCTTTACTGGTTTCATACATTGCAAATAATGTTATGGGATATGTGTGTTTACGTCCGTGAACTATGATTGTCCCATATATGTCAAAAGTTTAGTCTAATATTGTAACGCCCCGGTTTTCAAAACTCTGATCCTGCCCGGATCCCATGCCCGAAAACCTGAAGTGCCACTTGGAAACCATAGCCGAGGCCCGGCTACTAAGCCCAAGCTCATTAAATAATTTATTCAGGCTTATTTAGTTTATGTTCATGTTACTATTTCATCAATGCAGCGGAAAACTTAGAAATTCATTTTGGAAGATCTAACCGTTGATTTAACCTTTTTTTTTTTTTGACTCTACGTGCTGGACCGCTAAGCGGCTGCCTACGTACCCAAAAGGATCAAGCACGACCGTAGTTCATCAGACAATGCACCAAATACACAATCAACAATTTTAAAATGATCGAATCATTAAGGTTAAACTTACCCAAGACACTTGTTCGACCCATTTAAAAATATTGCTACTCCTTTGGGAGCCCATATCAAATGAATAAAAGAGAACCAAATTAATCAACACATGGAAACACCACATCCATAAACCATAATTAAATTCAATCAATCCGCTCGCCCAAGGAAGACCCATATGGAAACACCACATCCATAAACAATAATTAAATTCAATCAATCCGCTCGCCCAAGGGAACCCCATATGGAAACAACACATCCATAAACAATAATTAAATTCAATCAATCCGCTCGCCCAAGGGAGCCTACATATGGAAACACCACATCCATAAACAATAATTAAATTCAATCAATCTGCTCGCCCAAGGGAGCCTACATATGGAAACACCACATCCATAAACAATAATTAAATTCAATCAATCCGCTCGCCCAAGGGAGCCTACATATGGAAACACCACATCCATAAACAATAATTAAATTCAATCAATCCGCTCGCCCAAGGGAGCCCCACGTGGGTTTAGGAAACAAAAGCCGTCCCCAAGGATATCTCGTATCCCAACAATAAATTCAATCAATCCGCTCGCCCAAGGGAGCCCCACGTGGGTTTAGGAAACAAAAACCGTTTCCAAGGATATCTCGTATCCCTTCATAAATAATCTTTAAGAATCACATTCTATGGACCGCAGCCTAACCTTCATAATTATGCTCACAACATCGATTATCATTCATATATTAATGAAAACTTGCAAACATAAATTTAATTAAAATAAACTTAAATAAAAGAAGAGTTTTAGATTGTGTTGCGACTACCTCAATCGCAAGCAAGTAATCATATGGAAGAACAATACCAAACGAACTAGCAATTCCCTTTTTGCTGGAACCAAAATCCAAAGCTGACTAATATTGACGTTTTATGTTCCCTATAAGGTTTCTTTCATCTATTTTACTGTGTACTAATTGTCTCTGCATATCTGTATCTAACCTCAATAACACCACTAATAAGTTATCATTACACAAAACATAATCATTAAAATAAAACATAATCATTACATAAAACATAATCATTACATAAAAACTTTTTCTTTTCCTTTAATTTTTTCTTTTTCTTTAACTTTAACTTTTACAAAGTAAAACAAAATAATAAATACATTAAAGTATTAAATGTTAGAGCTGTCATAAGCTCAAAATCAATACGTTCATTCAAACCAAGAGTTTGCACGAAAATACCGTTTTAAACCACTTACTCAAAGATATTACCATGGCTTCGTTTCAAAACAAAATGCGATAAATCTTACCATTTTAGAAACCGGAGAATACCTCCTTTTACACAAAAA
The DNA here is from genome assembly GCA_023529315.1 of Papaver bracteatum. Taxonomy (NCBI): domain Eukaryota; kingdom Viridiplantae; phylum Streptophyta; class Magnoliopsida; order Ranunculales; family Papaveraceae; genus Papaver; species Papaver bracteatum. The sequence goes on along the minus strand of JAJJWX010000045.1, from coordinate 144,343 downwards.
TCATTAACAAAGCGAAGAAAATCAAATAGTTTAGATAACAAGAGATGTAGGCATATAACAACAGCAGAACATTTCTGAAATTCATATTGTATAGTTTGTGTTAAAAGAAATTGTGTAGACTTCATTACACAACCAAAATGAGTGATTCTTATCTCATTTTAAAGAAGAGAGAATAAGGTATTATATAAAAAATATGTCCAAAAACAATAAATTCCTTAACTAGTCTAATTCACCTCAGTAAAACCTGTCAGTGCATATAGCTTCAGAAAACCTACAGTTTTGAGAGTCCAAACTTAAAAATTCACACAAAATTCATTGCTCAACCAAATACATTGGTTCTTATCTCATTTTAAATATTAAAAGATAAGATTTCATGTAAAAATGTTAGGTACAAATTAATGAGTTTTAAATCTGTTTGAAAGTACCTCAGAAATGTGCACAGAACTTACGTTTTCAGAAATTACAGTTTCGACAGTGTACATAAACAAAATTCGTATAAAAATCATTAGACAAATAAATTCAGAAGTTTTGGTACCTTTAGAAATCTAAGAAACCCAACTTTAACATAAAAATGATAAACAAGGTTAATGAGGTACATAAGCATGTATAAATCTCTCTACAAAACAGGACAGAGATGCTGTCCTACAGAAAATCCAGTTTTTTATAGTCTGAAATCAATAATTCGGGTAAAATTCATTTCACAACGGAATTCAGAGATTTCGGTACCATTAGAAAGCTAATAAACCTCACTTTGACATAAAAATGATAAAAAAAGGTAAATAAGTTTATAGATATGTTTAAACGTCTCAACCAAACAGGACAGATGTGCAGTTCTTCAGAAAAATAAGGTTTGGTAGTCTGTTAATCAAAAATTCGTGCAAAAATCATTACATAATGGAATTTAGAAAAATTGGTCTTGTTGAAAAGATGAAAGATTTTACTTTTAAATAAAAATAATAACCAGAAGAAATCAGGTATTAATCTGATCTGAAAAGTCTCAAATAAACAAGACAGTGACCAAGTTCTTCAGAAATTACAGTTTTGGAAGCATGTTAATCAAAAATTCACCCAAACTTCATTACTTATCGGAATCAGTTGATTCTTATCTAGTTTTAAAGATTAAAAGATACTATTTCATATAAAAATTAAAACCAAAAATAAGAGTCAAACGAACTGGGTGAGAAATATGTCCTAAAACAGGACAGAAAACTGTTTCCAGAAATCCCAGAAATTGCTTCTAAATTGAATTTCAAGAGAAAGTAAAGATCAACTCCAATAAATTGAGAGTACCCATGGATTATTCAAATTAATGAAATTAAATTCAAATCAGTTTTAAATAAGAGTTTTACCCTTATCTTTTGTGTAGCAAACAAATCCAAAGCTTCCTACTTGAATCAAATGAGCAATTGATATAAAACAAGCTTGAAATTCCAAGTTTTGTGATAGAATATTTTTTTTTGTGTTTTATGTAGGAGAAAGAGAAATCAGAAGTGAAAATAAAATTCCCCCTTCTTAGTTCAACCAAAATTCAGTAATTAAAACTTATCAAAGTAAGTAAAAGACCAAAATACCCTTCTTTCAACATAAGCAAGACACATACCCCTTTGCATGTGTCATTTTGTCATAAATTCGAGAATAAATACCTCTATTAGCATTCGTACATGCTACGGGCAGGCTCACGCAAAGAGAATTAAAATTTCTCATGCAAAAATCCAAGTGTTTCTCAACCAAAACACAACCACTAGATTTAATGCTCCACATTACGTTAGTTCTGATCTTCCAATAGAAAAGGATTGGGTTCACACCCTAATATTTTATAAAAAGAACGTGGGTATTACATCATTACCCACTTAAAAAGAATTTCGTCCCGAAATTCAAAACAAAGAAAGATACTAACGAAAGTTACCTCCAAGTAACTCCATACATTTCTCCCGCAGATCTCGGATAATGAAAAACACAATTAATTTTATCGAACACAGTTTACATTTATTAACTGTTTGTGCAACAACTAGTTCTCGAAGGATCTAATCGCTGCTCTGATACCAAAGCCCCATAACGCCCCGGTTTTCAAAACTCTGATCCTGCCCGGATCCCATGCCCGAAAACCTGAAGTGCCACTTGGAAACCATAGCCGAGGCCCGGCTACTAAGCCCAAGCTCATTAAATAATTTATTCAGGCTTATTTAGTTTATGTTCATGTTACTATTTCTGTCGCAGCGGAAAACTTAGAAATTCATTTTGGAAGATCTACAAAACAGGACAGAAAACTGTTTCCAGAAATCCCAGAAATTGCTTCTAAATTGAATTTCAAGAGAAAGTAAAGATCAACTCCAATAAATTGAGAGTACCCATGGATTATTCAAATTAATGAAATTAAATTCAAATCAGTTTTAAATAAGAGTTTTACCCTTATCTTTTGTGTAGCAAACAAATCCAAAGCTTCCTACTTGAATCAAATGAGCAATTGATATAAAACAAGCTTGAAATTCCAAGTTTTGTGATAGAATATTTTTTTTTGTTTTATGTAGGAGAAGAGAAATCGAAGTGAAAATAAAATTCCCCCTTCTTAGTTCAACCAAAATTCAGTAATTAAAACTTATCAAAGTATGTAAAAGACCAAAATACCCTTCTTTCAACATAAGCAAGACACATACCCCTTTGCATGTGTCATTTTGTCATAAATTCGAGAATAAATACCTCTATTAGCATTCGTACATGCTACGGGCAGGCTCACGCAAAGAGAATTAAAATTTCTCACGCAAAAATCCAAGTGTTTCTCAACCAAAACACAACCACTAGATTTAATGCTCCACATTACGTTAGTTCTGATCTTCCAATAGAAAAGGATTGGGTTCACACCCTAATATTTTATAAAAAGAACGTGGGTATTACAAATATGTCTTTATGCAAATTTTGATAAAAGATAGAATGAACTTTTGAATATTCCGCAGTATTGATCTTTCCCTGATCCACTTCTATGTGAAAGTACTGTATGGCTTCGTAAGTTTTCTTATGTTGAGCATTTATGATTAAATTAGTCATTAAGGTTCTCCCGTGGTTAATTTAGTTGAGTTTTATGGATACAAATTCATGTTTCGTGTGATTTGTTAATGTCCAAAGAAATACTTCTTTTCTTGTGAAAGTAAGGTCGCTCTTGTTATTCTTTCGGGAATGACATTTTATGGGGGAGAGTTCTTAATTGAACCTGTGCTTAATTGCCAAATCTTTGTGGGGAGTGCAGTTGTGGAATATTATAGTAGTTATCTTGTATCTTTATAAACTCTTTGATGAATACACTAAGTTTTGACTATGTGAAATCATCGAAACAAAGTTGATATGTTCTCTTTTACTCATGAATTATCTCCTTGAGAATTTCATTATGATCCCGTTAGTTTTCTTACCTTTGCCAATTTATATTGACAAAAAAGAGGAGAATCATTTGGTAGTTCACACTACATACATATGGTTTACAGATCATTATGTAAGGGGGAGTGGTTCTCATTGTAAGTTGAAGTATTCACTAAGGGGGGGCGATACATATCACTGTAGTATTATTGTCAAAGTTGTGATATAATTGAACTTTGATGCTATGTAATAATACTATGACACTGTATAACAATAATTGAGAAGAACTGTTTTCTTATTTTTATGGTTACGGATCTTCAACAACTATGATGTTGAGTTGAACATATTCAGAATCACTGGAGTACTTGGAGTGATGAAGAATTCAAGGAATGTTGAAGAACTAAGGAAATCAAGCATGTTGGATGAGAAACTACAAAATTTATTTATTTTGTAATCCATATGTATTGATAGTATTGTTACTAAAATTAACAAAGGGGGAGATTGTTAGAGCACTGCTCGGTCGAACTCGCAAGCGTTGCTATCTCAAGCTTGTTTTTCAAGTTTAGCTGTCAAAACTACAAGTCTTGATTTCTAGTTTACTTATAGCTATGTCTCGGATTAGGATAAAACGTGTAGTTGAGCTTTAGACTTCACGGTGTTCATCTATTGAAGATGAAGATCTACTGAGGAGATCTTGGAGGAACTTCATCAATAAAAGGTATGTGGAGACTAAAACTTATCTATCACTTAGAAGTCAATTATATCTCCTAATGAGACTAAGTTGTATAACTATATAAACTTTTATATTATATACATTCGATATTTCAAACCGAGTTTAACTGGCTTATATATTTCTCGAAATATGTGTTGGAAGCTTTTTACTTTAGCTACGTTCATCAATATTCTTGACGAGTTTAGTTGGAAACAATTTATTTGTTGGAAACTAAATAATACGTCAAAAGATGATCATGTGAAAATTGCCTTGAAATATCTTACATGACTTATGGGAGACATTCATTTGATGTCGACTCAGAATGTTTCGTATTGATCATTCGATCACTTGAAAATTACTTATAAGCTAATATTTTGTGTGATACAGCTATTGTCGTCTTCTAAGGATGTTTTTATGATTGAAATGGGAGTTTAGAACAATTAACCCTTGTCTGGATAAAACACATTATGCACACCAGTATGCAAACTGTTTTAGTATGATTCAAGTCCAGAAACCTAGTTTTCATACCAGTATGCAAATGATTTTAAGTGTTAAAGTCCGGGAACCAAGTTTGCATACCAGTTTGTGAATAGTTCTACCTGAATTAGGTCCGGGACGACAGTTTGTGTACCCGTTTGCAAACTGCTGGACAAGACCATAGTCCAGAACTATATTTTGCGTACCCGTTTGCAAACTTAGTGTTTAAAGTTCTAAAATCGGTTAAGCATGTTTTCATACTCATGAAAAAATACATTAATAAATTAAGGAATGCAATCTTTGCAAACTGTGGCTTAATGTTCATAAAATGATTCTTGTACAAGTACTTTGTATAATCATGAATCAATCCGGTTTTGTATCAATTGTTTCTTATATACTTCTATGATATATATATATATATATAATTGAACAACTCTATGAGTAACACAATTAGATTTATTTGATTATCTTTCATAATTGATTGATCATCATATTTGATCTAGAAGTGTGAGATGAATGTGGTTAATACAAAAGTGTTCATATGGATAACTTCGGTTAACTATCATTGAGCCAACTCAATATACATGTTTAGGTACGGTTACCCATATCTAAATGAAGGTATATTTTATTTGTATGTAACAAGCTAAGACCATCCAATGGTAGAGAGATATTGCTTTGGTTTTAAGCAAACTTAGCTTGAATCTTAAATCGGGTTTTCATCCAACGGTGAATATTGAATGCTTTGTTTCTAAGCTAACCTAGCTTTGATTGTAAGCAAACCCTGATTTTAAAGACTATATAATGGAGAACTCTAGCAACTGGAAAACCTAATCCGTCACTTTCTTGTGTCTTAGTTGCGACTAGAGTCGATTCTCCTTTAACCTAGGTTTTTACAAAACCATTATAGGTTAACTACTTGAAGACTTTATTTGGGATTCGTGAAGCTAGACCCAACTATTTTTTTTCTCTGTAGTTGCGTGTTCTGAACTTACTTGTTTTATCGTATTGAGTACTATCTTCTCTAAGATTTGCTCGAGATTTATCTCCTATAGGTAAGATACAAAAAGTAATCACTAATATCTTCGTCTCATTCTTCGTGATTCCACAATAATTTCTTCTACTACCATTTAGTTAAGTTATTGTAAGGTGATTGATATTTCTAGGTTGTTCTTCAGGAATATAATACAGGATTGTCAATTGGTTTCTGTTCACATTTATTTATCAAAAGAAGAAACAAAACTTCATTGGTACTTTTGTAGGAGACAAATTTATTTATCAGAATAGACTTTTCTGTGGGAGACAGATTTTTTTATAAGTCTTCGACTTTGGGTCGTAGCAACTCTTATTTATGGGTGAGATCAGCTAAGGGAATCAAGTGCGTAGAGTCCTGCTGGGATTCAGAGGCGTAAGGAAAGCGATTTAATTCGATAAACACAAGCCTTTTGAGATATACAAGTTTTTTATGATTTTATCATAAACATTGTAATCAAGATTGATTATTTCGGTAGTCATAGTCTTATTAGATCTCGTAACCTATGAGCTTCAGATCTGGTAACAGATCTTAAAAACAAAAGATTTGTAACTGTGCTTTTATCATATTACGATATTGTGATTGCAAAGTGAGTTCGGTTACCAAACAGTTTTGATCATTTACTGTTTGGAATATGATCAAAAGGAATATTATCTTACCAGTTGAAAAATTGGTAGCAGAAGTTATTATGAACCATTAAGAAGATCTACTAGATCTAATCCAAAAGAGAACGTCTGTTCTGCTAGGGTATCTAGTATTCTAACGTCTATTGAGAGCTTTGGTTATGCTAGATGTTATCAAAACAAGAATACTGTTGAAGCTGAGTAACTAGGATCTGATTTGTCTCATCTACAGGATGTTGCATGTTTAATTTTTGCCGCGTCTTAATTCATTGGGTTTTCAAAACTGGACTAGGTCCCTAAGTTTTTCTACAAGATTGTAGTTTTCCCCGTTAACAAAAATTTGGTGTGTGTTTTACTTTATTTCCGCATTATATTTGTATTTATATTATTATTAAATTATTTACACTCGTATGTTAACTAGGCACTTGATATTGATCATATATAGCATTTCGGTCTTGTACCGTAACTATTATCAAGTGAACATATTGTTATTGTATTGTTTCGATCTTGTATCCATAAATGATCACACAAGATGTATTGTGATTCGCCACTTGGATTTGATTTCTCACATTGTTAGACCAGTCCGGACTAACCCTGTTCCAAGTGGACACTGTGTTGAAACATTTCTTTAATGATTGTTTCTTATAGAGGTTTATACACGGTGGGTCTTAAATAGGTTGTGATCAAACAAAAATAGTGTGGTGTACTTGGGTACCATCGTCATTTCAAAACCTAATTTCCCAATCAGAAAAGGGTGTTTGATAGAATATCTTCCACACAGAATTGTGGAGATTTAGGGCTTCTATTTATATGAAGACAAAGTACAATATTCAAAGCATAGAAATAGGAAAAACAGGTTTGATCCTAGTATATAGTCGGAGTATCTGTTGGGGACCTGACTAAGTACTTGGTTCTGTTAAACAGCTAGCTAAGTTGACGCAGTTGATGTAGACTCATTCGTGAGCTGTTGATGACTTGTGTTGACACCCTCCCTCAAGTTTAACCGAAGTTGGCGAATGTTCAACTTGTCTCTAATGTTCTGAAAACGCAGTGATGACAAACCCTTCGTGAAGATGTCAGCTAGCTGATCTTTGGTGCAAATGAACTTAACAGTGAACTGTTTATTGGCTACTCTTTCACGCACAAAATGGTAGTCTATCTCTATATGCTTCGTCCGTTCATGGAAGATAGGATTAGCTGTGAGATAGGTCGCTCCTAAGTTGTCACACCAGATGGTAGGAGCTGGAACACAAATACCCAATTCCTTTAGCAAGGATTGTATCCAAATGACCTCAGAAGTTGCAATTGCCACCCCACGATACTCTGCTTCTATTGATGACTTCAAAACCGTTTTCTGCTTCCGTGCACTCCAGGAGATTATATTTCCACCAAAATAAATGCAAAAACCGCTAGTCGATCGACGATCATCTAAATTGCCAGCCCAGTCAGCATCGGAGTAGGCATGAAGTGAGTAGTCCTTTTGCGGCTTGATAAACAACCTATAGTCAATTGTATATTTCAGATATCTTAAAATTCGTTTCACGACTTCCCAATGTTCTACATAGGGATCATGCATGTACTGACATGCTTTATTAACCGCAACTGATATATCCGGCCTAGTGATGTGCAAGTATTGCAAGACACCTACTACACTCTTGTAAAGCGTTGGATCTTCAAACTTCTCACTACCCAACTTTTGAAGACGAGAGTTAGCTTCCAATGGAGTTGAGACCGGTTTGATGCCTTCAAGCTTGGTTTTGCGCAGCAAGTCAGAGACATATTTCCTTTGCGTGAGCACTAAATTCTGTCCTTGACGAAGCACTTCAATGCTAAGGAAAAATGACAGTTCACCCATATCCTTAACTGCAAAGGCATTACCCAGGTCAGAAACAAGTTGATTAATTACCTCTGAGTTAGAGCCTGTAACAATTATGTCGTCAACATAGATTAAGACATAGATGGTGAACTTGCTAGTAATCTGCACAAACAATGAAGAATCAGCTATGGATGCCGTAAATCCAAGTTGTAGAAGGTGATTGCTTAGCCTTGAAAACCAAGCACGAGGTGCTTGTTTGAGTCTATATAAGGACTTGTGCAATCTGCACACATGATTAGGGTAATTAGGATCTACGTAGCCAGCTGGTTGCTTCATGTAGACCTCTTCCTCCAAAATTCCATGTAAAAACGCATTTTCCACATCCAGTTGACGTAAACTCCAGCCATTCATCAAAGCAATGGAGAGTACTAGCCTGATAGTGCACGACTTTATTACTGGAGAAAATGTTTCATCATAATCAATGCCCTCTTGTTGGTTAAAACCCTTCGCAACAAGCTGAGCCTTGTGCTTCTCTATACTGCCATCAGGTCTCCGTTTTATGCGAAAAACCCATTTCGAGCCAACTACGTTCATGCCATCTTCATATTTCACCAAGGAATAGGTACCATTGCTGATCAGCCCATTGATCTGTACATCCATAGCATCCCTCCATTCTGGAATTTTACAAGCCTGTGAATAGCAAATAGGTTCCATAAATTCCTCATCGCGTAAAGGATGTTTAGTGGCTGTGAGACACAGCTTCTGAATCGGTTTTGTGATGCCATCACGTGCACGAGTTATCATGGTATGTCTAGGTACCAGGTCAGGTTGTTGCGGCTGAGTAGGAATTTCCTCTGATGTTGACACCGGAACGTAAGGAATCACAGTGGAAGAACTGGAAGGCTGCTGCGATGAAACTGATGGAGACGCTGCTGGTGAGTGAAGTTGTTCAGGACTTACAGTTTGTTGTGGTGAATTAACAGTTGCTGCTGCAGATGAAAGTGGTTGGGTATTTGCTGCTGGAATATGCTGATACGGAAGTTGTGCTGTATCTTGACGTCGGAAAACCGGAGAAGCTAGAATGGACGTACTTGTGCAAGTAGGTTGCTGACAAAGCTCAGGAGCAGGCTGCTGAGGAGGAGAGAATGGGAATGAAGATTCTTCAAACCTGACATGACGTGATATATACTCTCTATTTGTAGGCTGGTGGAGATACACATAACCTTTGTGCGCAGGACTATACCCTATAAAAACACATGGTAGAGACCTGGGTTCAAGTTTGTTGGAATTGTATGGACGCATACACGGATACGCTAGACAACCAAAGACACGCAAAAAGTTATAATCTGGCATCTTATTGTATAAGAGCTCTAGAGGAGTTTTAGACTCAGTGGAAGACTTAGGAATCCTGTTAATGAGATATGACGCAGTTGTAAACGCCTCAGACCAAAATTATTTAGGCATATGTGCCTGAAATAAAAGAGCCAAGCCACTCTCAGTTACATGCCTTATTCTAAGTTCTGCTAAACCATTTTGTGCAGACGTATGGGGACAAGAAAATCGATGATGAACACCACAATTGTTTAAATGAGAAGTAAACTTTTTGTACTCAAGAGCATTATCCGATTGGAAAACTTGGATTTTATGACCTGTTAAATTTTCAACTTGTTTTTGAAATTGAATGAAGGTAGCCAAAGCATCATAACGATTCACTAAAGGAAATACCCATGTGTAATGAGAAAAAGCATCCATAAATAACAAGTAATATCGAAAACCATGTCTAGACAAATGAGGTGACACCCAAATATCACTCACAATTAAACTGAGAGGTTTATCAAACACAGTTGAACTGATAGAAAAGGGAAGTTTCTTGCTCTTGCTTATGTGACAAGAGTGACAAAAATCAAACTTCTTATTGACAACAGGAAGGGAAAAACTATTGATACTTTTTGAGACCGTGGAGAGCATTGGATGCCCCAGACGTTGGTGCCACACTGGTAAACTGGCAGATAGAAAAGTCTTTGGATAGTTGGTTTGATTGATGCCACCAACCCCATCGAAGATATAGATCCCATTCTCATTCCTCCCCTTTAGCAGTATTGCCCCTGTGAACTTGTCCTTCACAACAAAAAAGTTTGTGTGAAACTCAAAACAAACATTGTTATCCTTACAGAATTGGTAAACCGAAAGCAGATTTGTTTTGATCGTAGGTACATGATATATATTATTCAACAGGAAACACCGTGTATTATGAGTAAAGGTGGCATTACCAATGTTAGCAATCTGCAAGCCATTACCATTACCAACCCTCACTTGGTCAGTTCCTTCATATTCATGTGGAATGCAAAGATTTTGAACATCAGCAGTCAAGTGGTGAGTCGCACCAGTGTCAGTTACCCACTGCTGCTCTGCTGGACCTCCATTTAAGGAAATATACGCTGCAGGAGGTTGTTGCTGGTTTATATTGCCTCTTTCATAGCGCCACCAACAACGGTCAGCAGTGTGATTACGCTTCTTGCAAATCTGGAAGATTAAATCTCCGTGAGCATTGTTCCGCGGTGGCTGTTGTGGATGGCGGTTGTTGTTATTGTTTGGTGGAGGTGCTCCTCTGGATTGATAGTTGAACCCTCTTGGTGCATTCTTGTTTGCAGAAACAGAGCTGGAAGAGGAAATATTTGCTAGAGGCTGTTGTATCTGAGAAAGTTGATGTTCAAGACGCATCTCAAAAGTGAGAAGATGAGTATTGAACGTTTGAATATCCATTGCTTCAGCAGTTACAATCGGGTCATACGCCTGATTTAACCCATTGCAAATGGATTGTTTCATCTCATTAGGGGGCACGGTGTATCCAGTTGTTGCAAGCTGATCAAACAAACGCTTAGCTTCATTCAAATATGCTTTCAAAGTCTTATTACCTTTATTCAAGTTGTGTAGCTGTTTTTTCAGATTCATCTAGTGAGCAAAAGTTTTTGGTGCAAACTCCGACTCCAGGGTATCCCATATCTCTTTTGCAGTATCAAGTTTTGCAACTACGCTGAGTACTTCAGGTGTCAAAGTTGAATTCAACCATCCAACTATAAGAGAGTCTTGTGCTTCATGAGCTGTAAAAGCAGGATTGATTTCTTCACTGTCTGGCAATGTTCTTGCTGGTTTTTCTTTAGAGCCATCAATAAACCCGGTGAGCTCATAGCCCTTCAGAATAGGCTTGAACTGAGCCTTCCATAAGATGTGATTAGTTTATGTGTGTTTCAATGTAACCAAGTGATGGATTTGAACTTGGCGGAGAGCATTTGTTGCATCTGCCATTGAGTTGTTTGTTTTGTTGTTGATAGATTAGGGTTTGATGGTGTTTGTTTTTTTTTTCTTTTTGGCTGCGGAAGCTGAGCTTGGATCGACGCTCTGATACCAAGTCAGAAAAGGGTGTTTGATAGAATATCTTCCACACAGAATTGTGGAGATTTAGGGCTTCTATTTATATGAAGACAAAGTACAATATTCAAAGTATAGAAATAGGAAAAACAGGTTTGATCCTAGTATATAGTCGGAGTATTTGTTGGGGACCTGACTAAGTACTTGGTTCTGTTAAACAGCTAGCTAGGTTGACGCAGTTGATGTAGACTCATTCGTGAGCTGTTGATGACTTGTGTTGACATTCCCAAAGCCTAAGTTTAATTACAATTCAAACTCTAAACAAGAAAATGATTAGCATCGAATCCCTAAATCGTTGAAGGAAGTGTATTAGACAGATTTCATAGAAAGTGGTAGAAATTGTACCAGTTTACTGTATAGTAGAGCAAATCCTGTCCGTGGAGAAGATTTCATTATTATTAACATACTGCAGAACAACATGAAGTTGTGATTCACATACTGTCTAATCTCCGGTGAAACTTTAGTATTTGTTGTATTTCTGGCCTGATTCTTTAGCTAATGAACACGATATTGTCCTTGTTATTCCAATTCATCAACCATTATTCTTATGTTATTGATGTTCATAACAAATACAAGTGCACGGTTCGCACACTATGAATTAAATCATTGAATGAGTCTACCACTCCTAATACGCTCCCTGTGATCACTTTTAGTATTGTAATTATATTGATGAAGAGGTTGATTATGTCAAGGATGAGTTTTATAGATCATCCATATATATTGTTGGAGCTTTTTAATGGAGGGTACTCATTAGAGATGTCTAAGAGAAAGTGGGTGATGCTAATCATGAGAAGGTGGATCAGGAGGCAAAAATGTTATTTTGTTTTGGCATTCACCCAGTTTAAATGAAATTTGTACTTTAAAAAAAAAAAAAAGGCTTGGACTAAAGATTTTGGAGGTTAGAAGACTGAATCCATGAATACTGCCTTGTTTAGTAAGCTGGCATGGAGGATGGTTGCTAAAACCAATTCTAAGTGGGTCATTACTATGAGAAGTAAGTATTTTCCTAATCATAACCCTTTACATTATGCTAATGATAAGAAGGGTTCTTGGATATGAAAATGTGTGTAGAAGCCTCAATATATTTAGAGAAACTACTGCTCAGAAGTTGGATATGGTAGAAGTATTTTTATTTGGAAGGATGTTTGGATTCGAAGTAGTAAGCATCCACCACCATCTCAACATGCTTCATCCTATATGCAGATTGTTGACCAATTGATTAATCTGGACAGGGCCGTACCAAACTGTTAGGCGGCATAGGCAACCGCCTAGGGCCCCCGAATTAAAGGGGCCTCCAATTTTTTCTCTTCCGGTATATATATAAGTTACTGTGTACCGCGGGTTGAGTAAAAAAAAAAGGAAAAAAAATATGATGGACACATTACAGTTTTGTATATAGCCCAACAAAGAAAAGCCATATTCGACTAAATCCCAATTAGGCAATTACTTTAAAGGCATATTATATCAAAATTCAAAATTATCTAAAACATGTCATGAGTTATGATATTAATTGACATGATTTGTATAAGTTCTAAAAACTTATTTGTTGTAAGAAACTGAAAGGGCCATTGAATTGTTGATTTTCTTGAAAGCTATGGAAGGTTGCTACCCAAATGCAGAAATCGCATATAGGACTTTATTGACAATTCCGGTTACAATTGCCTCTGCAGAAAGAAGTTTTTCAAAGTTGAACCTGATCAAAATTTATCTTCGCTCGACAATATCACAAGAAGAAAGATTAAATGACTTAGTAATGTTATCTATCGAGGTCGATATGTTGAACAACATTGATTACGATGCCATAATTGATGAGTTTGCATCGAGGAGGCGAGGAAGGTCAATTCTTAGTAGATTAGCTATTTTTATGTAGTTGTTTTCTTTTGCAAATTTTATGGTATTATAATTTTGTTTTAAACGATCGACAAATTTATTTTTTAGGCCCCATTTTTGGTTTCTGCCTAGGGCCCCTAAATAGTTTGGTACGGCCCTGAATCTGGACACTACTTGGAAAGTATATGTATTGCAAATTTGGTTTGATGATAATATTTCTAAGGGTATCATGAGGGTTAGAATCTCATCTAATGGTAATGACTAATTGAGACAGGCACCAGCTCCTAATGGTTTGTTTTCTGTGAAAACTTCTTATAGAGTTGTGGTTAATGCTAGTAATGTTACTAACAGTAATTATTGGATTTTGAACTTTCCTTGTAAAATGTTTTAGAGTACCTGTCTTCCACCAAAGTTTTTGTACTTTATGTGGAAGTGTTTGCAGGGTTGTTTTCCTGCAAGAGACATACTAGTATGACATGTAAATACTATTAGCTCAATTGTCTCTTATGTGAAAGGGAAAATGATATTGTTCATCATTTTCTTTTGGATGGTACTGTTGCTAGACAAATTTTGAAAGTTGTGGATAATAATACTGCAGGTAACTTCAATGGAAATATGGAATGCCCATTACAAAATGGATAGTAGGTTGGTTGCAGACTAGTGTGTCAATGATATTGGTTTTCAAGATAACCTCAGGAGTATTGCATGATTTACAATGTTGGGTATACGGAAACTGAGATATGCAGTTTTATTTGAAAATAAAATATGCAGTTATATTAGAAAATGTACATTAATATAGAAAAAGTAGTTAGTCAGATTAAACAAAGCAGGATGCAGTGGCTTACTCAGGTGTTGAGTAGACAAACATGTGGTATGATTAGAAATCCATTGCATTAGAAGAGACCATTTTTTTTTATTTTTATAAAAATCAATTTTGATTCCTTCTTCTCAAATCAAATAAATCAAATGGGAACAATACTAATTGTTGTTGATGATACATGTAATTCAAGAAGGACGGGATGCATTCCAGGCTTAGCTCAAGATACAGAGAACGATGAATCCATCGCTGCATTGGAGGGAATCACATGGAGAGTGTAACACAATGTTTCAAATCTCATCATTTTATAAGGGGGCTGTCTGATTGTGGTGAATGCAATCAATAGAAAAGTAGGATCTATTAAGTGGACTACTAATAATAGGTTTTCCCTATTTCCTATCCCCATTTTTCTTATTTCCCATCCCCTTTACAATTTCTAAAATTAACTCACTTTTAAATTTTGATTTTTCCTATGTACCACCTATACAAATCAAATTGACTATAACTATGACTATTGCCGTTTTTATTAGTCTTTCTTCTTCATTAATCCTTCTTTTTCATTAAATAAAACCAGAAATAATCAAGTTAGAAACCCTTAGAAAAAATCAAGCTAGGAACGCTAAGTTGGATTCCAATTAATTATCAATGGAGAATTCGCAACAAGAACAATTAAATTAGAGTACTAACTCATACAATGAAGAAAGATGTGATCTTGAACAATCCTAGAAGCTTTTGTACCACCATAACCATATACTTCCAATTTCAACCTAACAAAAAATTTGTGTAACGATGCAATTAGTGCAACATAAATCATAAACTCAATCATATGATGGCCCAGTTCCCCTTGTCCACCATTTTTAATATCTAGCTCAAGTTTACATTACACACCAAATTTTCTCCTTTTCTATATTCACTGATTTACTATCTTTCATTTTAGACAACAACCACCTTCAGTTTTTACCGTCAATACTAGTCGGCATAAACTGGATGATTTCAAGTCTATTATAATTTTGATTGTTGTAGGAGGTAATGGTCAGTGGTGGAGATGGAGATGGAAACTTGATTTGTTCCCTATGATTTTTTTTGTTGCTGTTTAGTTGTAAGGTGGCTTTATTATTGGTGTAAATAAAAAGTCAAAGAGATGGTATTTAGGACTTATGAATTTTTATACGGGTGGTACTTAGGATAATTAGGGATAGGAATTAAGGTAGACAGGAAATAGGAAAAGTGGGGTCGGGAAATAGGGAAAACCTAATAATATTATTAGTGATTGTTTAGAATTTCTCAAGTCATTTAATAAATGGGAGTGTCGTTATATCCCAAGAGAAACAAATGAATGTAGCCCATATGTTAGGTAAGGATGCAAAACTTCAGGATAGTTCTAAGTTCTGGCCGGAGAGCCTACCATTATAGAGAAACTTAGCATAAGTCAATGATTTATTGATGAAATCTATCATTTCTTATTGGAAAAGAAAAGGAACACAAAAATTTTAAGTGAAAAATACTAGAACCCCTACTATATGGGTTTAACATTTACAAGCCCCACAAAATGGATCTTCCACCCTTTACTCCATACTTTCAAATTTTCATATTTCTAGGCCCAGAATTTTTATTTTTGGGGCCAGGTTTTAAATTTTTCCGAATTTGCCGACGTCAGCGGATCTTTTAATAAATCATAAAATTCCGAAATTAACCTTCAGTATTTATAGATGTTTTATACCTACCATAAACTGAAAATCAAATCAAATTCAGCTCTTCGTCTCTCCGCTCTCGTTCGAAAATTGTGGAGATTTTTTTTTTTTCGCATTTAATTCTTGTGTTTGATAGTTTCATACTGAAGTTGGTTAGGTTGATAGGAAGAAAACGAGAAGAAGAACAACATATTGTTATTTTCTATCAATTTCGTTGAGCTGTATTCATCTGTTTTTCAGATCTGACGAGATTGTGAAGGTGCATTGATGAACAACAAATAGGTTTGTTCGATTTATATTTTCTGTTGCTTGATTCACTATTTTTCTAATCGATTTTTTGATTTCGATGTTCAACTGATTTCGATTTTTTGTTCTGTTTCGAATTTGTTGAGTTTGAGAAGAGGAAGAAGACAGTTGGGAATACAGAAATCAACGTAGGTACGAATTGTTATTTCGATTTAGTTTTCAACTCAACTGATTTTTGATTGTTACCATTTCGATCTAGTTTTTTCACTTTTTTTATTTGGTTTTGATACTGATTATGTTTTTGTTGATTCTTACACAGGTTTGGTTGATACCGAGAAGAGGAATAGTAAGAACATTGTTTCAGAAGTAAGAAAACAACAAATCTAGGTAAGAATTTTATGTTGTTTTGATTTTAGATCTGTTTTCAAAAGAAATTATTTGTTGTTCTTTCATGTCCGATCTGCTTAATTTTCTATTTTACTTTTTGTTGATACTGAGAGGAGTATGAAAAAACAATTTTGTTTCAGTAGAACAACTTCAATTTGATTTGTTGACATGCTGTTTTTTTGTTACGGTATGTGTAAGCTAAGGTTACACATATATATCTTGTTGTATTTTTAAGCATGTGTAAGGAAGATGCAGATGTTTTTTAGTTGCAGCATGTGTAATTTTAGTTTACACACATTTATCATGTTTGTATTTTTAAGCATGTGTGAGGAAGATGCACATGTTTTTTAGTTGCAGCATGTGTAATTTTAGTTTACACATATGTATCATGTTTGTATTTTAAGCATGTGTAAGTTGAAGTTACATATATATGTCCTGTAACATGTTTATGTGTAAATAGTTGTATCATCCGTATCTTTTACTAATATTTAGATTGCCGCATAGAATATACTTCTCACGAGGGGGCAACGCCCCCGAGTGAATTGCGTTCGTTTTAAAATTTTGATATTGTTATTGTGTGTTTTGATTTGTTTCAGGTTGTCATGGATTCTATTAGTTGTGCTGCTGTTAGTTGCATTGCTGTTGTTCGCTACTTTTCAGATTTTATTACCCTACGTGTTAACAATGAGATCAGACTTGAAGAGTTTAAGGAACAAGTTTGTCGGGAATGGAAGCAGTTTACTCCTCTTGGTATTACTTTCTTCTTTCGAGAAAGTGGGAAAGATTTCCCGCTTGACTGTGATTTTTCGTTGCAAGCTCTTATATCCATCACAAATAGTAAACAGAAGACCAGTGTTGATATTTTATTGCAAAATGTTCCTCGTGTGGCCTTTTCCTCCACCTTTAGGGCAGATTCTTCTATTTATAATGAGTCTAGTAGTATGTCTTCGTCCAGAAACAATGTTACTGTTGCAATGTATTTGGAAGATAAAAGCAAGCCTGCGAAACCTTTGTTATCGGATGGTTGGCCCAACGTTCTTGGTGAGATTGGTCATGTGTTTGTTGAAGGAGTTAAGCAAGTCAGGGTTGCTTTTACCAAGTATCGTCTTCGCACTGGTTTTCAAATGATTGTAACTCACAATGAGCGTTCTAGGTTTACGGCTAAGTGTGCAGATGAAAAATGCGGCTGGATATTCCATGCAGCTTCTATCGATGAAAGGAACGAAATGCTTCAGGTAGGTTTTCCGTGTTCTGTCATCTAATGCTTAACATATGTTATGTTTTGTTACAGTATGTGTAACTTTGGTTTACACATGATGTTTTTTGCACCATATTATTTTCTGGTTGAATTGTTTATATTTTGTATGAACCTCTTCAGGTCAGGTCTTATAACCCTGAGCACATTTGTGGTGCTGGTGGCCGCAACTTGAACCAAACCTACTCCACCAGCTTCTCGTCTTCTTTGATTGAGGAAGAAGTTCGCAAAAAATCCTCATAAGAAACCCAAGCAAATTGCTGCTGATTTCCAGACAACTAAGGGATTAACATGGAGTACTATCAGGCCTATAATGCTAGGGAAAAGGTTTATGAGACGATTTACGGCGACGATGTCAAGTCATACTCGCACTTGGTATGGTATATTGATGCTATAAGGGAGACCAACCCTGGTAGCATGATAAAGTTTAAACGTGAAAATAAACAGTTCCAACGGATTTTCATCGCATTTGCTGCATGCATCAAAGGGTACCGGTTTTGTCGTCCAATGGTATACTTGGATACTACTTTCCTTACTGATACATTCAAAGGTTGCTTGATGGCAGCTACTGGGATAAATGGTGATAAATGTATGGATTTGTTTATGTTTTTTTTCTTTTTTTTAACAACTTCAGTTGACAAATAACTGAGAGTTACACATGTGTAACTGTGTAACTCTCAGTTACACATTACTTTACTCAGTGTGTAACTAAGAAAATAGCATATGTAACCTTAAGTTACACATTTATTTTAGCATGTGTAACTTGTATTTACATATTGTTTTCTGTTTGTGTTAAACTTATTATTCTTTCGATTCTGCACAATTTTTTTTGTAGGATTTTTTCCCTTTGCTTTTGCACTAGTAGATCCCACCTTCCAACACGCGGGATATCTTCTTCGTGATTTGCTACTTTCGGGATTGAGCCTTCTGGTGCATGTTCAACAAACAATATCTGCGACCATATATAAATTTTAATTAGTCAAGCAATTAATATTAAAATATCATGAACGTAACACTAAAAGTGCTGGAATAGAAATTACACACAAGCTTTTACCAGTAAGTACTGCACACAAGCGTTCACATTTGCCAAGAAATCAATATTATCATGAATTTCTTCAAACAAGTGCTCGTGTATTAAGTCAGGCCAAGACACCTTGAGCACCGTATCATATGTTTCAACGATACTAAGATATTTCACGTTCACTCCATTAGCATTTATGTCGCCAAAAAATAATACACAACATAGATAAAAACCTATCAAACGAACCAGATCCTTCTCATCATTTTTCTTTCTTTTCTCACTTTTGCTCATTTTGGTCATAAGTTGTTTTATCTTCTCTAAAATCTTTGTATTAGTCACTGTTGTATGATGTATTGTAGATTTAATGTCGGTGAAGAACTTGTTGTACAAAACATTGTCATTCAAAACCTTATGAGAAAATTTCTTTAATAGCTTTTGACCCTTTTTACTGCCAATCCTTTGCATGTAAAATAAACCAGCCAACTTTGCCGGTGTAGACTCTATAAAATTATCATCACCAAATTTGAAAGAACAAGGTGTGTCACAATCCAGATCAAAGCAGTTCAAAAGCTTCAAGACGCCGCTTTTGTTGGTAGTCATTTGTTTGGTTGTACTTGGTACAGCTGGATCATTCTCATCGTAATACATCATTACTAGCTTACCATAAGAAACTCTCAAAAGATATTGTTGAGACCTATCACTCAGTCATATCGGTTTTATCACCTTTACCAAATCCTTAATTGCATTCAAGGATTGCCTTAATTTTCCTGTACACATCACACACAAAAATAGCATGAGTCAGTATTTTGTGTACTTATCAAATACACTCCTTTATAACTGCAAAATCAAAATCATGTCACAAACTATGTGTATTTTCCAAGTATACAAACTGACTCATTCTATTATGTGTTGTGTAACCTCAAGTTACACATGCATATGAATCTGTATTTGCTGTGTAACTATAAGTTAATCACACCACATAACTTATAGTCAGTGGTGAGATTTGAATGTGTAGCTTGTAGTTACACAGTCAATCAATATATAAACCATTGTAGAGTCATTGGTGAGATTTTTTTAAAGTGTAACTTATAGTTACACATGCCCTTAGCAAGTCAGTGGTGAGATTTTTTATGTGTAACTTATAGTTACAAATCTAGGCTCAATTCTATGAGATTTTTAATGTGTAACTATAAGTTACACAATCAATATACAAATCATGCTCTATTTCTATAAGATTTTGAATGTGTAACTCTTATTTACACACTCTCTATTTCTATTAAAAATTTACAAGCATATCATGAGATCAAATTTAGTTCATGACATCATCACAAGTAAAAATTAGAATCAAATTTAGTTCATGACGAGATTTTCCATGTGTAACTTATAGTTACACAGTCAATTGGCAAGTTATTTTTGAGATTTTCAATGTGTAAATTATAGTTACACATACACAGGCATTACATATGATCAAAACATGAGATTCCAAATGTGTAAATTATATTTACACATCTCCTTGGAAACTCAGCGACGACATCTTGAATGTGCAACTTACAGTTATATAGGCTCATTTGTATGTGTAACTTCAAGTTACACACTCAATATACATACCACAATACAGTCAGTAGTTAGATTTTGAATGTGTAACTTAAAGTTACACAGGGCCTTGTTTGTATAGTTCAACATTCAAAGGCATTTTCACTAGCATGATACCATAACAACACACATAATCTAAAAATTTCACATCTAAGTACCTCTTAAAGCATCTGCTTCAGGGGGATTCCTTCTTCCATGCGCCATTTTAGTTCACAAATGAAAATTGATTCTGAATCTACAGTTGATGTAGTAACAAAATCGAGTTAGTTTTAGGGTTTTCAAATAGTAACATCTCAGAAATGAAATACACTTAAGTAAATACAAAAGGAGAAGATCGAAGATAAAAACAAAGTAGATTCAAACCTCTCTTTCTTCTGTTTCTTCTTCGTTCTTCATCTTCTTCTTCTTTCTAGGGTTTTAAATATCGATTGTTCTTCTTCTACGATCTGTAAAATTATCAGTCAGAATGAGTTATGCCTAGTTCAGAAAATTTTGACACACGAATTAGTAACAACAGAAATCAAAACTAACAGATTAAAATCAAAACATACCTAGTGATTCATCGTCGGAGTATTTCATCAACATGAATCAGTAATAACGTTGATTTAGGTTTTGAATCTGAAAATGAAACTGTTTCAGTGATTATTTTGGGTTTTGAATCTGAAAATGTTTCAGAAACTAAATCAGAGGGAAACAGAGAAGATCGAAGATAAATTCAAGCCTCTCTTTCTTCTGTTTCTTCTTATTTCTAGGGTTTTTGGATCGGAATTTTTTTTTCTCTCTGCAACTCTTTCTCTCTCTATCTCTAAAACTGTCGAATATGGTGGTTGGGAGGAAAAAGGTAGGTCTGGTCATATAAATACGAAAGGTTATTCTGGTCATTTCGACCTGTATTAAAAAAAAAATTAATTCGGGGCCTGGTTTGAAAACTCTTTTAACTGGGGGCCTCATATTACGGGTTATCCATGGGTGGGGCCTTAGCCTAATTTTCCCAAATTTTAAATTAAAAATATTAAACATGTGGCATGGTAATTAAAAGGTGGGAATCAGTTTTTCTAATATAGTCTGGCCACTTCATTCGGTTTCTTACTTGACCGTATGAAAATAAGTCCCTGTAGAATTAGTGTTAGTCGAGATACATAGAAAAAGCCTTATTATCGTAAAAGTATATGATAAATTTGGTTATTCAATGGTTTAGATATAATTTCATTATTTAGATACATAATATAAATTTAATTATCCTTAAGATAAGGACCCGGGGAACAGTTGGTCCAAGAACATTGTCAAATAAATCCATACGATCACAAGGATGGATGTATGCCTCAAAAATCTATAAATAAAGGTGGAATTCCAACTAAAAAGGTACACACTCCCTAATCATTTTCTCCTCACAAAACTTGTATAGAGCTCTTACTCATTATGGCACCGAAGTTTTCTTGCATGTACACCCCCACATTCTCTTTATAACAAAACTTGCATCATATAAGCTATTGAAGTAATAAACCATGCATCAAGTAGCTGTCAAAAAATCAATCACACAACCAGAGGAGCGTTATGGTAACAATTTTGCTACAACATATATGGACTAGTAGCTAACCAAATTCATTGTACCTTTTAGGATAATTAGGTTGCACTATGTCCTTTCTTTAGGTTTGAATAAATGTGTACCTGACATACTTACCAAACTCAACTTCTCATTTGGGGGTATGTTGCATTTTCTCCACTTCAAAGATTGTTAAATAAGAAAACCTTCCCTAGATATTGAACATTAATAGACCCTTCTATTGAAAAAGGCAATCGTCGTCCAGTTTATTTCATCGGGTCTTAGTATATCATCTCTGTCAGCACTTCCCTTGAAGCGTTCCCTCAAATCCAAAAGTTTTAAGAACTTCAACATCTTTTTTATACCTGTGCGAACTAATAGTTTTTCAACAACCTTTTCTTTCAGATCCAAAGTCGTATACGTCAACTCCTTCTGTGTCTTCCAAACCAAGTCATTGTTGTACCCTTCATTCACCAATTTACTTGTCACGGGCAGATCCAAAATATATTGTGCATCATCGGGAGTTACGACCTTCTCACCTAAGGGGAGATCCAACATGTTCGAATGTTAACTAATGTACCTAGAGTGTTATTCATATTATGATTCAATGTGTGACTATTTAGCGAACTATAATATGATGTCAATATAGAAACATGACTTTGCCACGTTATCTTGAGACAATCCTTCACCAAATTTTTCAATTGGTAGTAAATCATCGTCAACTTCATAAAACATTTAGGGATTAGGCTTAGTGGTATAACTTGAACTTCCTTCTACACTTAGGCTTTTCTTCCACCACTACTTCATGTACTTCTTCTTATTGTTGTTCTTTTCCTTCTACTTATTCTTACTTCTCTTCTTCTTCTTCTTCTTCTTGTTGTTGTTTTTTTTTTGTTGTTGTTCTTTTTCTTGTTGTTGTTCTGCCTGTAGTAGGTGTTCTGTTTCTTCTTGTTGTTGTTTTTGTTCCTGATGTTGTTGTTGTTATTTTGCTTGTTATTCTTGATAATTATGTTGTTGTTGTTATTGTACTTGTGGTTGTTGTTCTTGTTCTTGCTGATGCTTCTAAGGTATTAATGTACTAATAAGTTGATCTTGACTATGCAGAAAACTTTCATATGGGTCAATATCAAAACATACTCCATCCATGTATGCATTATCCACGAGTGCTTCCATGACTGCTTTATTCACGACTTGTAGGTTTACCATTGGTTGGACCACAACTGGTGAATCCATAATATGTCTTTCCGTAGTTTTTTGGTCCATGACATGTGCACATCTCTTTTCCTTCTTCATGTTGTTTTCTTTTTCGAACATGTTGGAGGCGTTCAAATTCTTACCAAGACGATCACCCAGAGGAGTATCAGCTTGTTCAGTTAAAATCTCTTTTCTTTTTCTGGAATTATAGTATGATATGTAAAAATTAAATTTAACATTATAACATCCATGTTTATTGATTAATATTAAGCTAACAAAAAAACACCAACCAATAGTAAATAAAACTAAATAAAGTTAGTTGCAGAGCATGTAATAACTATCCTAAAGTTAGGCAAGGTCTCCGAACTAGCCCTTGTCAGATTTGCTAAATTTGGAAATTGTTATTTGAGAATGCTAATTCAACTATAACACATATTCTATAATTTTGCTTTAGTAAGGACCACTATGAGCAAAATTATAGCATAGATGCATATCTTGGAAACATTGTGGATGGTCTAACAAACTTAGAATTACAATTCCATCTAAATCATATACAAAAAATCAAACCAAAAATAATTTCAGGTTATTTTACAATACACGAGTATAAATATGTTCACTCTACTGCAATCATAATCCAATAGATAAATTAAAATCCGTATCCTTTTTTTCCTCGATTTTATTCCCAAAATTAATTTGAGCCCATACACATTGTCTATAAATTCGAATGTAAGCATTTTGTCCATCAACGAACTAGATCTATTTGAAATTACAATTTTCAAATAGATCTATTTGGTAAATATTATTCGAAGAATATTTTTATACCTTTTATGATCCCGACTAAACAGTTCTATAATCGGCCTATTATCTTCATCTTTTTCAGCTTGTCCATGATTAGTGGTTTCAGGTTTAACAACATTAGGGTTTGTAGAAGAGGCGGCAATACTTGTGCGGGAATCATCTGCATCTGGATATCTCCATGTTGTTTTGATGATTGCCATGATGACATTAAGGGTTTTTTGTATCAACGATTATTTTATCTCCAATTGTGTTTGTACTTGAAGGAAGTTAGAGTTGAAACCAGTGTTTTTCTTATTCATGCATGGGGATGAAAATAAAATGATGGTTTAGAGTGATGGTATAAAATGAAAATAATTAATAGTCTTTTTAACCTAAGGAAAATAATTAATAGTAATAATTTTTTTACTATGATACTTGCAGTTTGTATAAGATACCCATGTTTTATGAAATCCCTATCATGTTACTCATGTAAGGGTTGTGTAAGGTTAGTGGTTCATTTTATTCTAATTGAGACTGAGTTTGACTTATGTTGATTTCAGATAGCTGGAAACGCATAAAATTCAAGTCAACCTGCACCTGAAGCAACACCAACAACTCAATAAATTAAAATTGGTTCCTCTATTCAACCTACATCTGATGCTCAACAAGCTGCACCAGGTGGTTCTACTTAAAGATCTAGTGATGAAGCCACGAAGAAGTCAAAAGTTTGGAATGATTTACAAGGATAGATGAATAATGGGCACAATACAAGCATTGTAAGAAGAAATTGAAAGCTCAAACTCAAAAAAATGGTACTTCTGTCTTATGGAAGCATTTGAGGCGATGCAACTTAAATCCTAAGAAGAAGATGAAGGAATAAGGACAAATGACTTTGATATTTCAACCCTCGAGACCATGTGAGGATAGTAAACTAGTTACATCTACTTATAGCCAAGAAAGGTGTAGAAGGGCTCTTGTTGAGTTTATCATTATAAATGAAATGTCTTTTAGGATGGTTGAATGTCAAGGGTTTAGGGCCTTAATGCAAGTGTTGGAGCATAGATTCAAAGTCTCGAGTCGTATGACCATTTATAGGGATTTATTGTTAATCTATGTTGTAAAAAAAGCTATTTTGAAAAATTACTTTGAATCTTCCAAAATGAGGGTATCCATGACAACCGATACATGGACATCACCCAACAACTATAATTACATCTGTGTCACAGTTCATTTTATTGATCACAGTTGGAAATTACAAAAAAGAGAATCATCATGTTTTGTCAAGTTGAAGGTCACACAGGTAGTGTTGTTGGGGGGATGTTGGTGCAATGTATAATGGACTGGGGTCTTGAAGATGTATTTGGGGTTACTCTTGATAACGCTAGTGCTAATATAAAGGCAATTGAATATTTGAAGCAAAGTGTGATTGATTGGACATGAGCTCCAGTTAAGGCTAAAAATTTACATGTAAGTCATATTTAATGATTTGTTCATTTCTAACATTTATGAGTCGGTCATTTTGTTCATTCCCTTGCATTGTATGATCTATAACTTATTTTGTTGTAAAGATCATTTCCTTGTACTCTAGATGCTATTTAACTGAATGTATGTGTACTATTTCAACAGATAGTAATGTACTTGATTGTTCATTCTTATCAGGTCAGATGTGCAGCTCATGTTCTTGCCATTGTGACCAAAGATGTTGTACGACTCTATAATAATTCGATTTACAGGATCAGGTCAGTTGTTAAGTATGTAACTAGATCTCCTGCTAGGATAAAGAAGTTTAAATATTGTGTTACTTCAGAAAAGATTTAGTGCAAGAAAGTTTTGATTTTGGATGTGAAGAGTAAATGGAATAACACTTACTTAATGTTAGAAGTTGCAGAAAAGTATGAAAAAGCTTTCAAAAGGTTAGAAAAGTATGATAAGGACTCTAGACAGAAGTACATATTTGAAGAATCAAAGTCTGTTGCTTTACCTAATACCACAGATTATGAAATAGAAATTGATAATGTTGTTGAATATTACTCTTCTAGTTCTGAATCTGATGAGGAAGTTGAGGATTCCAACCCAAAAGGCAAGAGCAAGACAAAAACCAAGAAGAAAAAGCCTCGTCAACATGCTCCATATGAAGAGGATCGGAAATATGCCAAAGGTCTTGTGAATTGCATAAAGGTATTTTTTGATGCTACTGTTAGATTTTCTGCCTCAACACAAGTTACATCTCATACATTTTTATGGGAATTAGTACTCATCCATGAACAATTACTAGAATTTAGAGATGATACAGTGTCAGATCCTTTTATTGCGCATATGACTGAAATTATGTTTATGAAGTACAATAGTTATTGGGGGGGACTATGAATAGATGAATTATGCGCTATTTTTTGCTTACTTGTTGGATACAAGAGAGAAATAAAAAGGATTAGTGTTTACTCTAGAGTGTTTATTTGAGAAAGACTTTGTTAAGGTTAACTAGGTAGAAGAAAGGGTGAAAAGGGACTTTCAGAAACTTTTTGAAGAATATAAGTCTTTTCATTCAAATCATGAGGAGGCATCAAGTTCATCTTGTATTGTTGCAGTTAGGAAATCAGCTATTGCTCAAAAGCATGGTCGAATGGCTAGCCTTCAGCCAATAACGAAAAGGCACAAAAAAAAATCAAACAAGTGTTGAAGCAACAATAACAGAGTTGGATATGTATTTAATGGAAGTATTAGATCATTGCTCGGTTGAACCCACTAGCGTTGGTATGTCAATTTAGTTGTCAATTTTAGTTGCCAAAATCCATTCTTGATTTAGTATACTAAAGATAGTTTCATACTAGATTAAGTCTAAGAAGTAGAATCGAAGCTATCCTAGACATATGAAGTTTGAAGACTACAAGAAGACATCAACAAGGAATTCATCAACAAAGGTATGTGGTAATTGATTTCATTCGGATTCTTATTCAATTCTACCTTTCCGATTTATCGAAACAAATGCTCACTCTATGGAACAATTCCTATGACGGTAAATGTACATTTTTGTATATGCACTTGAGGTTATTTGATTCATGACTTTGGTGACAATAACCTTTATCCCTAGAAAGAATATCATGTTATAGTGAATGATCTTACAAATTCAACGAGCCAATAATCACTCAATTCCGAGTTATAACGATGAAGTTATGAGTGACTTATTAAAGTAACAATTATAAGTGTTGCTGTAATTGTTACGGTTCGTTAGTAGGAAACAATCCATGAACTGTTTGTAACGGGTCACGGACTTGAGCCCATTTACGTGACTAGAAGTCATTTTTGGTCATGTTTATGATGTTTTCTTTTCTAGGCAAGATAGCTATTACTCAAAACATATTTGATTACCATATTAAAGTGTTTGTGATAACTTTTAATTCTTGCCTAAGTTAAAATGTGATTTATTCACATAAATACAATATTTTCTAATTAATTAATTATTTAATTATTTTGGCAAGAGTTGTAACTTAGGAAAGACTCCCAAAATTAGGAAAGTCTTGAAAAAGGAAAATAGCTTTGCTTAGCTTCCAAGCTATTGTTCACTATAAATAAAGGGTTCGTGAGTGATACACGTTTTTCATCCCCTTTGGAAAATTGGTGTAAGCTTTGAAAATTGTTGTTTTCCATGTCTTTTGTTCTTCATGAATAAGAGTGAGATAAAAGTCTTTGTATTGGGGATAACAAAGCCGAGTTGGATTTAATCTTCGTGATTGATTATTCAACTTGTAATCTAGGTTTTTCACCTCTTGTCTATTATAAGGTTTTCTCTTCTGATATAAAACCGTTCAAGAGTTGTTGATCATAAACCCTAGGTTTTGATAGATTTAAATTTTCAATCGTATACCAACACTTGTTAGTCGAAATCGGAAGCTAGAAAGAAAAATTCGATTAAGGTATCTCGTAAAAATCCTTAAGAAGTTTTAAACAAGATATCTCTAGATTTATTCTAGTTGTTCTTGTTATAAAATTATTAGGGTTTTCTTAACTTGGAAATTGCTGACTGGGCTTGCAACAAATTTATGCCGTTGGTAAAAACCCTGTCGCAGTTTTTTGCAACAACTCTAGCTCTGTTGCTAATATTGTTCAGCAACGGCAGTAGCAAGAGAAATGAACTGTTGCGAAATTAAGATATAGAAACAGAAATGAACTGTTGCTAATTTGAGAGCTAATCCGGGATATATTTAGTAGAACATGATATAGTTGTTCTGGTTCAGATTTAGCAACGCATTGTTGCCGTTGCTAAAGTTTTGCAAAAAAAAAGGTCAAGTCTTCGTTGACCTAGTCAAAACCGATTTCCCCAATTCCCTGCAATTTCCCTGATACTTCTTGTTCTAATAATTCAATCAAATGACCCTCACATTCAACATAAAATTATAATTGAACTAAGAAACGTAACACTTAAGTCATGACACAAAAAGTACTGCCATCTGGATATATCTATTAACTTAACATTACGTCAAGGAATCTTACAAAATATTTTAAAGAGAAAATGAACTATAATTTGTTGGATTCTAAGGAAAAAAAAAACGAAAATACAAATACATGAAGTACCATACTGTTTGATTAAGCTGAAATGCATGATCTCTTTCATTGCACACATGAAAAGAGGGCAAGTATGAATACCTCTGGCTCCAATTAACTTTTAAATTCTTCCATCCCAGGGACCCTTAGTACTGCAAGAGTAAATTTTGAGGATAAGGCTATGATGTCGTGAACTTGAATCATGAAATGAATGATGCATTTGGAAATAATCTCAAATTATATAAGATTTGAAGGTCGAATACAAACTGTGTTTCACCATAAATCCTTGTTATGCAAGATTCAATTAGCATAAGAGATAAGCACGGCTTAGAAACAGTAACACATATGTTTAACAAGATTTTTAAAGTAGAGGATGGAGAGTTTTGTACCTTAAGATGAACATTTTCACCTATACTGATAAAATAGTTTATGCACAGTTGTATTCTGCCAACAAGTTCATGATCTGGTTCACGGTGAAAAGGCAACCAGCGAACCTTGTCACCCTGAAGTATAACTGACATGTTACCCTTAAATTCAATAATATACTCTCAACAATCTAAAAAAAGTCGCTAGGAATATTACCGGCTCCACCATAAAAGTAACCATCTGAGCAACGACACTGCCGCAGTATTTTCCCTTGGAATCCTGGACTTAAAGAAAAAGATCATCGCCTGCACTATCTGGAAAATTGTATTTCCGGA
The DNA here is from genome assembly GCA_023529315.1 of Papaver bracteatum. Taxonomy (NCBI): domain Eukaryota; kingdom Viridiplantae; phylum Streptophyta; class Magnoliopsida; order Ranunculales; family Papaveraceae; genus Papaver; species Papaver bracteatum. The sequence continues at coordinate 115,317 of JAJJWX010000045.1, read as the reverse complement.
AAAGAGGGAAATAAATTTTACTAGCTTGGAGTACTACAGAATAGGCAACAGAAAAACAACAAATTGGTACGTACAATAAATGTGTTTCACCGGATCCTGGTTGCATACGAACTGTCTCGTCATCATTTGAACTTTTCAATCTCAAAATGCAGGTGTATGTCTCTGTCAATAATTACCAAAATCACTTATAGTTAAACCTTATATACCAGCTAGAGTTAGAATATAAAAAGTTGTATAAAGGTTATTGTCAGTCCATTATATGTAACCCATCCACTTCTTGGTCCTTTATGAGTTAAAGATAATTTATGATTAATGTTTCATATTGAAACACAAAAATACCTTCCACTACTTCATATGGTTCTGACCTACTGCGCAAATTTGTCGCACCAATTTTAAGAAGTCCAGATACTTGTTTTATGTACTAACTACTGGCGTGCAAATATACTAATTAACTGTGCCTTGAGAAAGAGCCACTAGCAGGTACTTTAGGTTGTACACGAACCCTTCGAATTTCTTGCCATCCAGAAGAAAATGTTGACCGTAGATTGGACAAGCGATAGTTTTCTTAGGCTTAGAAGCTGACCCCTTAATGCTAGGAGTGGATGACCGTATAACACTTGCCGACCCAATAATCTACAAAATAGTATAAAAACGATCAGGACAGCAAGACACCATTGACATTCCAAAAATATAAAATGTTAAGTCACTCGATTCTACCATTTGGCAGAGTTTGGAAGTAATGTTGAGGTAAGCCACCAGATTAGGCTACTTACTGTAATTGAGCTCAACCACAAAGTGTGAATCCTTAGGACCGTAACCAAAAAAAGCATTTGTGTATCTCTATTCAGGTATGTCATGTTTTCGCAGCAGCTTCATCCAAGGCACTCCGTGTATAATCTAAAAGCACAATACATTATTTCACTATGAATCATCTACTACAACTAATAAACATGCAGTAGGATATGTATTCCCCGAATAAACATACTTTATGGTCTTTTCCAAGTCTCTAACACGGTAAATAATGTGAAGCATTCGCCGTTTGTCTTTTTTATCCACTCTGCCATTAACCCCTTTGGCGATTTTACATTAAACAACCGTGCTTAAGGCTGAAAAAGCAAAACATGCATTAGTATATTACATTAGATGTATGGCAATATTTTTCAGGAAAACAAAATAAAAAACTGGACATAACAGAAGACGGGCTCATATAACATTATTCCACCAAAATTCACGTATCTCTGCACCATCGAATTTTCAGAAAATTAGAACACAATAGAAAACGTTCAACAATGTAACAATCTAATATAGTAACCAAAATGATAACAGATTTTTACCTGACTTTTGAGGTCACCAGGGGGAGCCTTCGAGTTAGCAACTTCAGCATGTCTATTCAGTAGACCTTCTTGTTACCATTATCACTATCACTCAGGCCCATTTCTTACACATCATGCAAGGAACAATTTCTCTGTGAAAATGGAAAATGCTTGGGAAAGAATATTAGAACAAGTAGTTGGATCAAACCTGTTCATTTTTCTCCTCAGCTAGTGTCTCATTCTCATTATGCTAGTCAGCTAATCCTGCAATTAGCAAATGTCCTTGGAAGATAAATAGCCAGTTTCCTACTAATTCAATTAGATGTGATAGTAACTTGTAAAACATATTCATCATTTTCAATATAGCATGACTTGGACATCACATCATTTTCATCATCTTATAAAACATATTCACTTATGAACTACAACCGATGTATTTCATACTTATAAAACATATTCACTTATACAGAATCCCTTATTCACTTATAAAACATAATCACTTATACAGAATCCCATGTACACTAGATATTTCATGCTTTCTTTTCAAAGACAAACTCATATCAAATTCTGTTCTGAACAACAAGAACCTAAAGTTTCAGCTTCTCTGTTCTATGCTTTTACTTTTAAAAATCCAAAAAGATCCAGAGTAGAATAAACCCTTCCAGGACTTTCACTCAAACAGGTTAAGTATAAAGACCAACTGAAATAACAAAGCACACTCCATCTTTCATCAACCAATCAACAAAGGTACAACAGTGGTCAATTTTCATTTTTGTCAAATACAAACCTACCAAAACTTCATAAACAACAAAATAATAGCTTCAAACCAGCCATGAAAAAATTGCAGAACTCTAATTTTGTTTAAACATAATAGAAAAGAAGAGAATAGCTAAACCATTTCTACTGAAATCGAAATAGTCAACTTAGCCTTTTTTATTGAATAACATAGAAATAAAAACCAACATTGAAACTAAAAAACACAAATAATCACTTAGAAACAACTACTAGTCTTCATCTATTCACCTCATTCATACTGTAAAACAGATCTCAAAACCACTAAAAGCAGATAAAAAATGCTAACTTTAAATGAAACCCTAATCGAAATTACAGTTCACAAAATCAGTTTAAAAGGCTCGAAATTATAGAAAATCAGAAACCCTAATTGAAAATTTTGGGGAAAATCGATAAAAAAAGATGGAGAAAAGAGAGTTACCCAATATCACCTAGATCTTGATCATTTACAACCAATGATGTTATTTGGAGAAGAGTCTATGTTCTGGTAATAGGTGTTCTTCATCGCTTTCAATAATTAACATGAATCACAAATAAAATCTAAATCTAAATGAGAACTGAAAGAAGAAATCGAGAAACTGAGATGAAACAGAAGAGTACAGATTGAGAAACTGCTGAGAAAATAATAAAGAGAAAAGAGGGTTGGGGACGAGGGTTTCGACAGCTCTGAGAGAAAGGAAGAAGAAAGAGGTAGAAGAGAAACTTATCTCTTCGATAGAAACAAGTAGTAGAAATAGTCAAAGGAGACAAGGGGTGGAAGTATATCAATACACTTAAAGGATATCAAAAATATGGGCGGAAAAATAATTCCAAAGCGTTACCTGGAAGCATGTGAATCGCATGCTTATGATATCCGTAGTTGCTATTCGCAACAGAACACAGCAGTTGCGGGTTTCGCAATAGAAAAAAGTTGTTGCTAAAATTTGGAAACTACTTTTTCTTGTTGCGAATTAGCAACAGTTCTAGAGCTGTTGCTAATATGGGTTACTAAACCCTGAATTTGGTGTAGTGAAGCGCCCAAGTTTACTTACGAAAATTAGGTTCACGGACTCCTTGTGTGTACGCATACTGATTGTAAGTTAAAACCCTAATCTACAAGTTTGTTTCGGTATCTCTCTGGTAGTTGTTCGAAACAAACACAAGATTTCCAAATCCTTGATTTACATATAAAGGGAAATCAATTCGGTGTTTTGTGAAAACAAAATATCGAAAAATATCAACCGTGTTGTTGTATCTTTTAAAGAGAACTTTGTTCTGCCAGAAGATTTTTGGGAATAACTTCTAAAGAGAATTTGTGTTCTGCTAGAAGTTATACGAGAGGAATTCCTAAAGAGAATCGATGTTCTGCTAGGAGTTCTATAAGTGCTTGAATACAACTGAAGCAGGTATTACATCTAGTCCGAATAAGTATTAGGAAATTGGTGTAACAACTTATAATTAGTGTGTATTTATTTTGGACTAGGTCCCGTGGTTATTCTGCATTTGTGATTTTCTCGTTAACAAAATTTCTAGTGTATGTATTATTTGTTTTCCGCATTATATTGTTTGTATTTATAATTGAAATATCACAGGTTGTGCGTAAGTTCAATCAATTGGGAATCCAACCTTTGGTTGTTAGACACTTAGATATTGGTTTTTGATACCGTCCAAGTTATTTCTCATATTCAATCGGGTTCGCAAATTCTTATTTGTTTGATTGCGGATTGAATTGAGAAATAGAGATATAACTCTTTGATATACTTTTATTAAGATTTAGTCTGACTGTCTAGTTGATTCTCTTGAAAGTATATTGAAGTTAGTCCATACAGATTTCAAAACTAATTATTGGGTGTTGTAGGATCAGAATATCGCAGCAAGAACATTCTTGCGAAGTTTTCATTAAAGACACTGGCGAGCGTCGCAGAAAATATTAAAAGAATGACGCAACAAATAACGATGGTAGAAACATGAAGAAAACGCAAAGATCCTACGAAGAATAGAGTATTTGCGAGGGTTAACATTTGTGTATTCGCGAAGGTATCGCAAGATCAAATCTGAAATTAAGGGATAGCTTAGCTGTCTATGAGCTGTCATCCATTATGTAATACCCTATATATAGGGGATGAGTAAACTTGAGAGAGGGTGATGTAATTTTTAGAGTATTGAGAAAGTTTTGAGGAGAGAGAAAATTCTTGTGAGCGATTATATTCTTGATTTCTTCCATTTCTTGTAACACTTCTGAGAATTAATCAATATAAGTGTTCTTCTTGATTTATAAATATGTGTTGGATAATTGTGGAATCTAGTGTGGGGTGTAGTGTAGGAATTCCTGCAACTACATTTTTGGCGCTCGAAATAGGGATTGAATGGTTGATTATTTGAAGAAAAGGGTAAAATTGATATTGTGATTGGAAGGAATTTGGAATAATTAGTGTAGGATTTTACGTAATTTTCAATAGTTCACTGAGATTAATGGCTAGAAGAAGAAGAAATACGTCAGAACCACCTTACGGTATCAGAACCACCAACAACCGTAAGGAGGAGTAAAAGACTTGCAGGTGGAGAAACAAGTGAAATGGGAGAATCTTCAAGAGTAAGAACAAGAAGAAATAGAACAAGGAATGATGGATAAAATCAGGTTCGACAGCCGAATCAGCAAACACCTTTACAAGATAGAGTTGTGGATTATGATAGAGTAAGCGTGCATACTTGGCGATCAGATTCAATAGAAATACCAGAAGATCGACAATTAAGAGATGAAAGGTGAGAGGGAATAAATCAAGAGGTAAATGGAGGAGTAATACATGGTGATGACGAAAATGAAATAGTATAGGTTTTAAGGCAAAGAATACAAGAAGAAAGGAGATTAAAGGCGGAAGAACGTGCAAATTTGGCAAGACAAAACCATGAATTGAGAATGGAAAACATGAGGTTACAAAATAAAAGATCAAGAAGTACAACGAGATCAAGTTCGAGAACAATTATAAGTGAGATAAGAAGAAGATCACCTATAGCAAATATTGAAGAAGAAAATCATGATCCAAATGGGGAACGTCGCGAAAGGAGAGAAATAAGGGAAGATCGTTATATACCACAAGGTGAAATTCAACAAAATGAGCAAAACAATAGAAGGCAGGAGAATGAACAACGTCAGGTAAGAAATAACCAAGATGGTGAAGAAAATAAAGAGGAAGGGAGGAGGATGTTGCATGGAAGAGAAGCTCTAAGAAATCAGCAGATAATTGAAAGAGAAATCGAGAGACATTATGCTGAACAAGCACGCTTAGCTTGCGAAAGGGAAATATTGAGAGCAGAGTGGAAGAGCAAGAATTTCAAGAGGTAATTCGCCAGATTAATCATGACAATCGAGAAAGAAGACGCGAACAAAACCGCAATAATGGTAATATTAACGAAGAATACGATGCAAATAAGAGCAAAAGAAAATCGCAGAAGAGAAAATGAGAGATATAATGGTGTACGCATTCGTGAAAGATATGTAAGAGAAAGACAAGAAGAAAATAATGGAGATGGAAATCAAAATCTCGCAACACAAGATAGGCAAGAACGCAGGAGAATGGAAGCTGCGCTAAAAAGACCAATGGAGCAAAACTCAGCTGGGAATGGACAAATCTTAAGAGAGCTAGCACAAATATGGGGAATGTTAAATAACAGAAAAGAAGGAGGCAGAAGGCAACTTGATGAAGCCATTGAAGAATCTGCGAGAACTCCATTCACTCAAGAAGTACAATTAGGAGGAATACCCCTAAAATGCAATTTACCAGCATTAACCAGTATCTTCGATGGGACTACCTATGCTGTTCAACATGTCAAGACTTATGTTAGGTGTATGCTACAGTGGTAAAACCATGATGTTGTATTATGCAAAAACTTTGCATCTAGCTTAACTGGCGAGGCGTTAAAATGGTTCGAAGGTTTACCTAAAAACACTATAACTTCTTTGGACCATCTGCAAGATACATTTTTTGGAGCATATATAAGTAACAATTCTTCGCGGACCGGTATTGAAGATGTATTTGGGTTAAAACAGAGGATTGGCGAAAGTTTGAAACACCTAACCATAAGATGGAAGAAAATGTGCAGTGAGATGGCTGGAAGAGTAGATGAGAGATACCTCATTTTGTCCTTCATCAATGCTATGTTCGCAACTAACCTGTTATATATACAAATTATTAGAATCAAAAATACGATCACTATGACAGAGCTGCGAGAATTGCAGGAGGAATATATTGGGTTGGAGGAAAAACAAAATGAGATGGAGTCATATCCTATTACGAACACTAGTTCAGTTAAAGCAAGTGCAAGTTTACTTCCCAAGATGATAAATACAGTAGCGAGCACCTCGCAGGTAAAACAAGAAAAGAATGTGGATGATGGTCAACAAAAATTAGTAGCTATGGGAAGTCGAGATCAAGAAGAGTTTGAAAGAGAGAGAAACTTTTATCGCGGGGGAAATAATAAAATTCATAGACTTGATCAACCACATGAGACTTATGGTGGACAGAGACAAAGTTATCAAAGAGGGCAGGGAAATCATAAGATGATATGGGAAGAAATCACAATGCCACCTTTGAATGCAAGTGTAGAAAATTTTTGGGAAGCCATAATCTTAATGGAAAATATACAAGCAACCTAGAACATGGGAAAAGAACCACACCCAAATAACCGAAGTCAAGAATTTTGCTCTTACCATCATTTTCATGGTCATTCAACAAATGAATGCAGGAATATAAAGAAGATCATTTTAAGGATGATAGATCAGGGAAGATTAAACCATTTTCTAATAGGGCACCCGCAATCTCAGCTATTACCACCTCCGCCAGAAATTCGCAGAGTAAATACAACAAAAGGAGCAGAAACATTTGTGATAGAGGTTGGAGCCAAGGCGATGAATTTGTTCTGTAATTCCATCATACATTCATACAAGACTATTGAGTATTTCCAAGATAATGTCCTAAGCAGAGTCTTCGCGAGAGACGCGGATGGAAGAGAGATAATGAATATTATGAGAGTCTCGCCATTAGAGGAGTGGCAAAAACAAACTATTTCTTTCACTGCACAAGAAGTACCAGAGCTTGGAGAGATGCATGACAACCCACTGGTGGTAAGATTAGAAATAAATCCAAAACAAATAGAAGAGGAAGATGAAGAAAATGATGACGGTGAAACTGAAGATTCTTGGGCCATCAATAGAGTTCTAATAGATAATGGAAGCTCAGTTGATATCTTATTTTATCATACTTATAAAACCATGGGTGGAAGAGACGAGGATATGATACCGTCAACCTATAATATCTATGGTTTCAATGGTACCGCCAATAAACCAAAGGGAGAGATAACAATGAGAATCCCAAGGAATAACATCTAAAGTCTTATTCTGTGTAGTGGATGTGGAGTCACCCTACAACGCCTTAATTGGCAGACCATGGTTGCATGGGATTCTGGGTGTGGCATCCACTTACTATCAGTAAATTAAGTTTCCACATCCAAATGGTGTTGGAGTCATAAAAGGAGATTGGAATGAAAGCAGAAAATGTTATGAGATTGATATAAAATCTTGCAAAGAGAAAGCTGCGAAGCTTAGCAATTGGAAGTACAACATCAAGCAAAGACAAAGATGTGAAAGATTAATGGTGAATGACATAGAGCTGCGAGAAGAAGAAAATCTGAGAAAGAATGAACACAACATCTAGTGAATGACTCGCAAGGGAAACATAGCAAAGCATAACAAAATCCCAAGGGTAGGATAAAGTAAAGGTAAAAGATTTCAAAATATGATACTGAAATGATATTGAAAGATATGTATGAACGATGTGACTCACAGATTGTTGCTTAATGAAAAATATGAGATTGTGAAATTACACTAGCATTGAAACAAGAATATGTGAAAATATCACAAGAAACGCGAAGAAAAATTCGCAGAATGGGATGAACCTTTCTGGGGTACACCCTAGTGCGCGAATAAAATTTCGCAAGAGGTAAATGTAAGACCTAAAGTACGTCATTTAAGGGGGGGTATCTGATTGCATGGCTCAAAGATAAGGTTATACCGCTACTGGAACTTGAGTCATGGAGATGTGAGGCTTAAGAAAGCCTATCCGGGAAAGATACCTTGGATTTCCAACTATATATAAGGTTATACCCTGGTTGGACGACCGAGGGTCTCTTCTAAGGAGTGCAGAATATGATCAAGGTGTCGCTGTACACGGTTGAGCCAAGAGTGCCTGGGGTGGATGAACCTACCCTGGCCATTATTGGAAAGTCTTGACTATGATGCACTCGGCCTGAAGAAAACCCCAATTAGGGTGTAGTCTCGTAACTATAAGCCATAAAGGTAAAAAGGACAAGAGGCTACGAAAAACAACTGGTTGTTGGTAAATCCGGATGGGAGGATCTAGTCTTGTATGGCCGATGTACGCCTCCTTGAAGGGGCAACCAGGGGGAGGATAAGGGCGGCACCCTCCATTAGGGAGCTGATAAGTGTCTTAAGATGCGAATATCATGAGGCTTTATTTTCGCAAGAAAATTTAGGCTTGTCGTATTTGTGCAACAAATATCAAAAGAAGCAAAAAGCCAAGAGAAAAAGATAAGATGAGATCAATGGGTCATTGCATGAAAATGTAAAGATGTCATGCGATTTCATAGAAAGACGACAATGTCATGGGACTTTATTTTCGCAAGAAAATTTAGGCCTATCATATTGTCGCAGCAAATGAATACAAAAAGATAAGGCAAGATCAATGGGTTTTTGCATAAAAATGTAAAAACGTCCTGCGATTTTGTCGCAAAAGAAAGAGTGGCTAAATAAGACCTTTACTTAGGAAAGCAAAATAAGACCACATAAGAAAATTGCGAGATTGTGCAATATTCATTTTACAAATTGCTTAATCTCTCATTTGCATACAAAAAACAAAGGCAAATATGGGAACATATGATTAATTTTAATCATGAGAAAGTATTTTTTGACTCAGCATGATAGATCTACGCAAATTTATATATAGATTGAAAAAGTTAATTATATATTGATTGATTATATCGTACGAAAGAATTGTTATACTAATACATGCAGGAAGGAAGAGATATTCGCAGCAAAAAGATAGGAAGATTAAAGAACGAATATACAAGTTCTACAAGTTTTATATTCCGCAAAGCAAAACTACTTCTTGGTTGATTCATTTTTCTCTTCATCATATTTTTCTGATCCTTCATCTTCAGATTCTTCTTCATCTTCATCAGCTTCACTATCAGAAATCACTAAAGAAGGAACATTCTCCGGAACTTTTTCCTCAATACAAGGGTAATTAGAAAGAGGAATATTGTGATTATTGCAGATTGACTTGATAGTATTATTGCGATAAGTAAGAGCATCATTCTTGAAGTTGGTGATAGTTATCTTCAGTTGATTCTTTAATATTGAGCACTTGTCATTGCGAGAAGAAAGGGAATTTGCGAGAACCCCTTTTTCATTTTCTAATTCTTCAATTCTTTGACGGAGTCTCTTTTCAGAAGCTGCGAGCATATAACAATGAATTAGTAACTTGATGAAAATTTATGAAAATCAAAGAGTTAGTAGGAAAGAATAGTTGACAACCTTCTCTCTCAGAAAGCAAATCTTTAATCAAGACTGTTTGGTCAGAATGGAGACTAACATTTACCCCTAGATTACTTCTAGCATCGTCTAATACTTTCGTAGCCCATGCAAATTCATCATCATTATCTATAAGAAGATGGGAGAGAACTTGGGTTTCCCTCTCAGCAAGTTTTGAATTATCGCAGATAAGCCGATCTCTTTCAATCTGAGTTTCGAGAAGAGTATTGTGGAATTCCGCTAAAGATTGAACACCTTGTTTAGTAATACGATCCTTTTTATCAATAAGCTTACTGTATTTAGATCTAGATTTACCAATCTCCTCTTTGGCATTAACATAAAAACGCTTATACTTATTGGCTAACCATAAACTTGATCTGTGTTCAATCTCTAAAATGGAAAATTTTTTATCTAAGTTCATCTATGGAGAGGAAAGTAATTCGGTCATTAGAAAAACTATTCAAATATTTATTCAGATGTTCAAGAAGGGTATCATCATCTATAGAATTGGGGAAAGAACAAAGGGTCGCAGCTTCGTCAGATAAACTATAAATGTCTACAAGAGTGGTTGATCAAATAAGATGAAGTAAAAAGATAAGAGGACAAAAGAAAGAGGGAAAATTTTCATACCATAAAGTTGATCGTTCGCAGCTTGAAGGTTAGCAATTTTATCTTGCGAAGAGGATAGTTCAACTCCCAATCGCTTGTTTTCTTCGCGAAGGTTGGCTAAATCAGATTGTAACTGCTCGCGAAGATTAGCAGATTCAGATTTTAGCTTTTCGTTCTCCTTGCGAAGATCAGCATTTTTCTTTAAGAGAGTTGGTCGTCTCTTATCCAAATCTGAAGAAACTGCGAAAGCAGCTCTACCAACCTAAAAGAAGAATTACAAGAATTACAAGAGAAGAATCACAAGGATGTATATACATGTAAAATTTTTGAAATCAAGAAGAATCAAAGAGATAAGAACATACCAGAGCACCAAGAAGGTTTAAAAGGCTGGGAGATACTGATTTAGAAACTGATAGGTGTCTAAAACACCTTTATATTTATATATTGTTTATGCTTTTTTTGCTAGTTTTCTTGTAAATTATGTATCTTATGTTTTGTTTTTGAGTATTTAGGTACTTTGGAGTCATTTGGAACAAAAGGAGAAGAAACGGGGCAAAAGGTGCAAATGTTATTGGAGACGATTATTTCTCATTATTTACTTTTATTTCTTCATTTCTGTCTGAAAAGTATGTCGGCTTTAGTGATGCAAATTTTAAATAAAAAAGCACGATAACTTTAGTGATGACTCTCATTGAAGAGAAAAAGTGAATATGAGGAGTAAAAGGTGGTGATTGTTGGCGATAGAATTTGAGAAGAGCAAAAGCGTCGTTCACAGGCGTTCATTTGGAGCGAATAGGAGCAAAACAATCAAGGCGCAGGCGAGAGACGTGGTGATCGAGTCCAGTAAATAAAAGGGTTACCATTTAATTGGCCCTTATCAGAATTATGGGTACCTTGAATCATTCAAGGTATCCCCAATCTACTTCATCAGAGTGGGTATAGTACCTTTCAATTCCTACACAAAGACCTAAAAATCAGAGGAGCAATTATTGCCTTTATCATTAGTTCTTCTTTCCACTCTACCTGAAACCGAGAGGAACTGAGATGACGGTCATGGAATTCAGAAAAGAGAGGTCAGCAGGGAATGGAGTTGATTAATTGAGATGTGGATCGAGTTGAAATGCATCTAAGGGGAAATTAGGGATGTCACAGCCGTATTCGATTAGGGTTCTGTTGAAGCTCAGGGAAGAAGCAAGCCTTACTGCCATTGATTTTATGGATGAATTGAAGAGGTTTGAAGAGTCTGTGATGAAATATGAGATGGGTTCTCATTGGATTCAAGTTACAGTGTGAGGAATTCGAGATCTGGACTCAAGAGGCTGTTGTTATCAATGGAGGTTTTAATGGCCGAAGTGTTGAAATAGAAAAGTAATTTAGGATTGTGGCTGTTGATATGAGAACTGGTGGTGAACATGAGATGCAACTGTTAGTGAGGCTGTGAGCTAAGCAGAGATAGATGTATGCTTAGGTGATTTGAGAAATGGTTGAGCTGTGAACTAGGAGAATGTAGAAATATGGAATTGCAGGAATCAGAAGTGGCTCAAGGCATTTGTATTGCAGCTGAGTTTGATGGTAGGCTTGTAAGCTGAGTAGGTGCTGGTGATATGGGGGTTGCTGCTATAGGTGTGGTTCATCATGAAGTTGCAGGGGAACTTAACTTGCAGGTTTTGGATCTGGCAATTAAGTGAACTGAGATGGGAAATTGTCAGGGTAGAATGCAGATAGTGATTGCAGTGGCTGTGTTGCTACTGGCATTTGAGGAATGATGTTGTGCTTCAGATGGTGGTAATCTGAGTGGTGAAACAGTGGTTGCTAAGAATGTATGATGCTGCTGATACAAGAGTTTGTCATAAACAATGGGGAATGAATGAATGGTAGCTGATGATGTTTAGAATTGAAATGTTTGTTTCAGTGAGACATGGATTGCAGTTAGGTCTCTGATGCTAGGCTTACAAGGAATGATTATATGGATGCAGTTGCAGCTAAGTAACTGGTGCTCTTAAGCTGCAGGTGATGGCAATTGTTGATGAACTGAATAGAATGGGTGATGAGTTGAGGCATGTATCCACAATGCAGTAAGTGATGGTGGATACGATGGGTTTGAGCACAAATGAAACAGTTGGAGTTTAAGATGATCTGAGATTGCAGACTTGTATTGCAGTAATGGCAAAAGGACGTTGTGTACAAGGTTTGCAGCTGAGCTGCAGTATGCTAGTTGGTTTGTTGATGGTTTAGGAAGGGAATAGAAAAGGCAGAATTTCATCTAAGATAAGAAGAGATGGTGCTGGTTGTGACTTCAGCTGGAGGGCTAGAATGCTGCAGAATGGCAATGATGTAGTTTGTTGGTACTGAGCAATGAACTAGAGCTGCAGTGCAAGCTACAGAAGGCAGTTGTTGGTACTAGGAAAATTGCAGGTGTCAGGAGCTGTTGAACTGAAATGGATTTGGGATCTGGTGGTGTTGGCTGTGGAGTTATGACTGAGTTACAGGTGGCTTGAGGTCTTGAACTGTGTATGTGAATTGCAGCTGCTAGGTTGCAGGGTATGATGCTAATGGTTACAGGGCTGGAGTGTTGTTGTGGCAACAGTTTGATGTTGAAGCAATGGTGGAGTTTATGAAGAGTGCATCTGGTGATTGAAATGCTCATGGAATGAGGAACTCGAGTTATGAAGAAGCAGTGCAACTGGTGTAATAAGGTGGAACTGTGCAGTTGCAGCTTTTACAGAAGATGGAGTTGTAGCATGGTTGCAGAGAAGTTACAGATGGTGCAGGACAGGGCCAACTTGGTTGGATATAAATTACTGAAGCACAGCCATCATGGCTGGCAGCGCAACAATGGCATATGGCATGTGCAACAACTCTAACTCACACCATGACTCGCCTGACTCGGTCAGTTTGACCCGAGTTGACTCAGTTGACTCAGTTGACTTCCCGAGTTGTATCGTTTGACCGGGCGGACTTTGCCGGTCACCTTAGCTATATACCGGCGACGGATTCCGGCAATATTCCGGCCAAAAACACAGTTTTCCGTCGAAGAATTTTTGGGTCATATTTTCACATGGGTTTTTCACACACATGAGTCTAGTGGACTTCTTGGTATTGGACCGTGGGCTTTGAAGACCTAATTCTGGAAAGTTGAAAGCTATAAAAAGAAAAAGTTTCTATTGTTTTGGGGACTGATCATATCACGTATTTTTTCTACTGGAGTTGGGAGGAGAGCGATTCTACTAGGGTTTGCTTTCGTTTATTTTTCATGTTCTTCATTTTATTTTTGATAATAATTATGTTGAATCCAAAAACTATGAGTAGCTAAATACCTTTTATTGGTTATGGGATAAAGTGGATTTCACAAATGATATTTGATTCAATGATGTAGTTTTGTCTCAATATTTTACTGTTTATGATTCATGGTTCATATTGTTTATGATTTGATTGTTTATTTGGTTGAGTCCGGAATCAATCCGATTTGCTTTCATATCTAGAGCTATATTAGGGTTTTCAATACGAAAACGTTGTTTGTCCCTGATTCTAAGTAGCATAAATGTGGGTAGTGCTTGTAGTGATATATCTTACTAGTCACATATGAATCATAACTTGGGTTAAATCGATTTAGTGCTTTTACACATTTTGATTGCCTTGATTAGTCTTATTCCATAATACTTATTGCTTTTAGGGAGTTAAATCTAATTGTGCTTTTACACTTTAGGTTGCTTTCTAGGAAGAAGTCACATATGCATCTTTTAATGTGGTTGTGATGAAATCATGGAATTAGCGGGATACTCTTGCGATCAAGGTATCCTAGGACTTTTAGTAAATGAGAGATTAAATTTTTAATTCTAGTCATTGTTGATAATTCGAGTTTGTGAATGAAACTATCCCGTGACCAATATTTTCTCCTTATTGATTATTTTTATTATTACTTTGCTTTCAATTCATTTTTATTGCTTTGATAAATCAAAACCCCCCCTTGGTTACTAAGAAACTGAAAAATTTTATAACAACAAAAGCCTCTCTGTGGATACGAACTCTTTCTTATCGCATACTATTTTTATTTTAGGAAGTAAGAAAGTGAAATTATTTTTGTGTCGGCTGACAACCGACCAGAAACTCCGTGAAGTGAATCATTGTTGGTCAGCATGGGAGCATCGCAGATATTTACGAGAGCTTGGCAAGGATTAGTAAGAGCCTCACTGTCATCTCCAATGCCATGCAATGAATCTGAGAATATGTTGGATAGCAGAGCCATAGAAGACTCAGGTTGAGAAGATTCATTCGCAGTAGAAATGTCATCATTACCATTATCATCACTATCATAAACATTATCCTTAGAAGAACTTTTTCCAGATTGAGAATTTGAAGGGGAGGGACAACAAGTTTTTCTTTTCTTTGAAGGAGGAGCAACAGATTTCTCCTTGCGAGTAACATCTTTACTGGATTTCTCTTTGCGAAGAGAACCTTTGCCTTTGACTTTACCTTTATTAGTGGTCTTCGCAGTTTCAACAGGTTCTATCTCAGTGATAACCTATACCAAAAATAAAGATAAGAACTAGAGAGAATGGAGGCAACAATATATTATTAAAAATCCTGAAAAAGAATTTCTTACCTCATCTGTGATAGAACGAAGAGAAGATAAAATATTGGGTTTCCAGTATTGCTGTAATTCTTCTTTAATCTCTCAATCTGACAATTTTGTAAACATATGAAGATATAAAAGTAATCAGCAAAAATAGATAAAGAATATAGAAGATAATAATTCAAGAGGAGTTCAGATTTATACCTCCAAATCTCTATCAGGCCAATAGAATTCCCAAGGATTATATTCTGCGACGTTCGCAGGTAAAGCAAGAGAGCCAGAAATATATGGACCTTCTAGGATTAAGGGGAAAATATTCCATTTATCATCATTAGAGTGACGTGGGCATGAATTATTACCAGGATGCCAGTCAATGTCTTGCATCAAGATCTTGTCAGCAGAAACATTACTTTTCTTGTTTAAACGAACTCCCCAACAAGTGCTATCCCCCTTCATGGAAATTATCTCATAATTCGCAAAAAATGTTTTCTATGGTATACTTCGCAGGAACAATCGCAATATCCTTGAATTTAGGGTTTTTGGCATCATCAGGGTAAAGAGATTTTTTACATGCACCGCGAGTGGCAAACTCATACATCAGACGAATGCAATCACCACTTAGTTGATATATCGCTCGCGAGAATTTCTTATGAGAAAGTATCTCGTAGAATAAGGGAAGTTCAGGATCATATAAAGGAATAGGAAGGCCGGCGAGAAGTTGACCCAGCGATACTATGATTTTACTCTGATAGGATTGATGATCAGAAAATAACTTTGCAGTGAGTTCAGATTTAGGGCCTTGACTCGGGATAGTGGATAAAGTAAAACTCTTACTTTGAAGTTCCTTCTGAACTTTTTCAAAAGAAATTTCGTTTCTGCGACCAGAGGGAGCCATATTTAAAGAACGAGGATGAAATTTGGAAGAAGGAAAAGAATGAAGAGTAACAGTAGCTGAAGTGCAAATTACGGAGGAATAGTAAAATTATAGAGAGATTGGGAAGAAGATAAAACGAGGAAAAAAGGAGAATGAAAGGGATATTTATAGAGAAGGAAAATTCTCGAAAAGATAAACACAATTAATGCGAGGAGACACGTGAATGGTTGAAAAATTGCGGTTGTAAAAGACGTGTCAAGAATTGGATGGAAGAAAAGATACGTGTGATATATTCTGCGAAAATTATGTCAGAAGTATTATTTGTAGTCTCGCAAATATGTCAGAATTTCGTAGAAATATTATTAAAGTTTTTTGAGAAACATTATTTCGCAGAAATAACTACAACCTCGCAGAATATATAATAGATTCGCAGAGTATGGTATTACCTTGGGGCAGAGGCAAGGTAAGGGTGAAGAAATCACTAACTCACTTTCTCAAAGATTCTACTCTTATAAGATAAATAATAGAGGCTAGTATGGATTATTAAGAGAATATCACATATTCTTTATCTTCTCGGCAAGAATCATTTCCAAAGTGGACAAGTTAAAGTGATAATTTCGAAAGAGTAGAAGCAATATTCTAGAACTTCGCAAAAGAATAGAGGCAAGTACGTACTTTTCAAATCCAAATATTCTTTCACTCGTTCCTCCAACATCTACAGCAAGGAAGATTTTTCCTTAAAATCGCTTTTCAAGAAATATTCAAGGGAAAAGAGGCAATATGTAGGATCATAATATCGCAGCAAGAACATTCTTGCGAAGTTTTCATTAAAGACACTGGCGAGCGTCGCAGAAAATATTAAAAGAATGACGCAACAAATAACGATGGTAGAAACATGAAGAAAACGCAAAGATCCTGCGAAGAATAGAGTATTTGTGAGGGTTAACATTTGTGTATTCGCGAAGGTATCGCAAGATCAAATCCGAAATTAAGGGATAGCTTAGCTGTCTATGAGCTGTCATCCATTATGTAACACCCTATATATAGGGGATGAGTAAACTTGAGAGAGGGTGGTGTAATTTTTAGAGTATTAAGAAAGTTTTGAGGAGAGAGAAAATTCTTATGAGCGATTGTATTCTTGATTTCTTCCATTTCTTGTAACATTTCTGAGAATTAATCAATAAAAGTGTTGTTCTTGATCTATAAATATGTGTTGATAATTGTGGAATCTAATGTGGGGTGTAGTGTAGGAATTCCTGCAACTACAGGGTGTGGTTGTTATATCCCCACCTTTTTAATTGGTATTAGAGCAGGCAAATTTGCTAAGA
Organism: Papaver bracteatum; assembly: GCA_023529315.1. Lineage (NCBI taxonomy): Eukaryota > Viridiplantae > Streptophyta > Magnoliopsida > Ranunculales > Papaveraceae > Papaver > Papaver bracteatum. The sequence goes on along the minus strand of JAJJWX010000045.1, from coordinate 98,243 downwards.
CCTTATAAGTCTGTGTTTGAAGCAATCTGATTATTATTGAAAAAGCGGGGGTCTAACAACCACACCCAATATTTCGATTTGCAATCTGTATGGACAAACTCCGATTTACTTTCTAGAGAATCAACTAGACAGTCAAACTCAATCTAGATAAAAATATCACAAGGAGTTATAATCTCAATCTCACTTGATTTGATATATACTCAAGCAAACAGAAATCTGCGAGTCTTTATCAAATTCAAGGAGATAACTTGGATGGTACCAAAGACCAATATCCAAGTGTCATTCAATTTAAATCAATAACCAAAAGGTCGGATATTCTAAATATAGTCCAAATTAAACATACATTGTATTAAGCCGCTACAGATACTAGCCTACTCCAAGCTAACTTCGGTCTGGACTGTAGTTGAACCCCAATCAATCTCACACCGATCCAAGGTTCAATTATGCTCCTACGCCTCTGATGCCAGCAGGATACTGTGCACTTGATTCCCTTAATTAATCTCACCCACAACCAAGAGTTGTTACGACCCAAAGTCGAAGACTTTAATAAACAAATCTGTATCACACAGAAAAGTCTACAATAATAGATAAATCCGTCTCCCACGAATATACCTACAAGTTTTTGTTCCGTCTTTTGATAAATCAAGGTGAAAATGAACCAATTGATAAAACCAGACTTATATTCCCGAAGAACTGCTCAGCTTTATCAATCACCTCACAATAATCTTAATCGACGCAGCGAAAAAAGATATTGAGGAATCACAAACGATGAGACGAAGAGTTTGTGACTACTTTTATATATTCCCTATCGGAGATAGAAATCTCAATCCAATTATTACAATTGTACTCGTACGATATAAACAGCAAGATCAAATCACACAATTACAAGAAAAGTAGTATTGGTCTGGCTTCATAATCCCAATGAAGTCTTTAAGTCATTAACCTGGTTTTAGAAGAAGAAAACCAAAGGTTAAAGGAGAATCGACTCTAGCTTAGCAAACTAGTATCACACAGAATGTGTGGGGATTAGGTTTCCCAGTTGCTAGATTTCTCCCTTATATAGTCTCTCAAATCAGGATTTCCAATCAATGTTAGATGAGTAACAAAGCATTCAACATTCACCGTTAGATGAAAACCTGATTGGATTCAAGATAATATTTATCAACCGTTAGATCGAAAACATAGCTTGTTACACACACATGAAATGAACGTTTGTAGGCTTGTGAAAACCGAACCCAAACTTGTACATTAGTTAGTTCAACAATAATTAACCAAATGTTTATCCATATGATAACTTTCATATCAACCATATTCTTCTTCACCATAACTAGTCCAAATGACTCAAATAAACTAGTTAAAGAGTTGTTCAATTGCTTAGATCTCTATGTACTATACAAGACACAATCGAAGCAAAAATTATGTGATTCACTCGAATCGATTCATGAACCATAAATCCACGGGTTGCAATAGCATTCCTTAGTTTATTAAGATAAGTTCACGAACATCATTTTTAGACATAACCTACTCAAGTTCGCGGACTTAAGTTCCCGGATGGAGTTCACAAACTCCAGCAGAAATTCTCGGGTTTGATAACTTCGCCAGTTCACGGAATGATTTCGCGGACTGAAGCTCACGTACTTCTACGGTTTTACTTTATCAACAAAGTTCGCAAACTTTGGTTCAAGCAATAAGGAGTTATACATATATGTGTTTCCACAACAATGCTTATATCCTCCAATGGTTATATTGTCTAAACTCTCATTTCAATCATTGAAACATTCTCAGAGGGCGTTATATAGTTGTTATTCACAAACTATTTTTCGTCAAAGAGATTTTCAAAGTGATTGAAACATAACATGACTTCCGTCACTAGGTAAAGATGAACTTGGCTAAAGCGAAAGCTTTACCAACACATATTTCGAGAAATAGATAAGCGAGATATACTCAGCTCGAAATACCTCATGTGGTATAATCTTAGTCTATATAGTAATATGACTTTTGTCTCAAGATAGGAGATAGAGTAGATAAACGTTTGAGTGATAGATAAGTTCAAGTCTCCACATACCTTTTAGTCGATGAAGATCCACTGGTTCCTTGAGTAGTCCTTCGCCTTATATGATGATCTCCATGGAGTTCTTGAGCTCAACTACACTTTCTATGCTAGTCCGAGACCTTAGCTATAGTAGACTAGAAATCAAGACTTTATAGTTTTGATCACTAACATTGACAAACATGTTTGAGAATCTGAGATAGCAACGCATGCGAGTTCGACCGAGAAGTGCTCTAATAATCTCCCCTTTGTCAATTTTAGTGGAAAAACTATTAATACATATGGAATACAAAAAATATATAAATAAACTTTGTATCTCCTATTCAACATGTCGTCTAATCTTCAACATTACTCGAAATCTTTGTCACTTCCAAGTACTCCAATGATCCCAAAGGTTGTAAGTTTAACATCATCGTTGTTGAAAATCCATAGTTATAACAACGAGAAAACAAGAGTTCTCAATCATTGTTATACAGTGTCATAGTATTATTACACAGCGTCCATGTCCAATTGCATCACAACTTTAACAACAATACTATGGTGATACGTCACTCCCCCTTAGTCAATACTCCATCTCACATGGAACCCACTCCCCCATATATAATGATCCGAAAACCATATGTATTTGTAGTGTAAACTACATATTAATTCTCCCCCTTTTTGTCAATAAAATTGGCAAAGGTACAAGAACGAGATCCTAATGAAATTTCCGTAAGAGACGGTTTATGACCAAAGGTAAATGTATATCATATTGTTTAGATGCAATCATAAATCCGAAGCTAAATGTATTCATCAAGGAGTCTATAAAGATACAAGATAACCCCTATAAAATTCCACAGCCGCACTCCCCACAAAGATTTGGCAATTAAGCACAAGTTAAAAGAACTCTCCCCCATGAAATGTCATTTCCAAGGGAACAACAAGAGCGACCTTAATTTCAAAAGAAAATAAGGATTTCTTTGGACTCAACAATTCACATACGAGTATGAATTTGAAATCCAAAAAAATATTCAATCAAATTAACCGTAAGCGAACCTAAGATTAATTTAACTAAATATGCTCAACACAAGTAAACTTATGGAGACTTAAGAAATAAATTGGATTAATCACAAGAGAACACACAATTAATCTAATCGAAGTACACAACCAAATTAATCACAAAATTAATCAATTTAATTGGCCATGCTGAACACAAAGTACCTTACGGAACAACAACTAAGATAATCATAAAATAATAAACTTTCGTTATTCACGTGCTCAACATAAGACACTTTATGGAACAACACAGTATTTGCACACAAAAATGTGGATCGGAGATCGACCTTATATCGTGGAATAATCAAGGATTCATTATATTTCCCATCATCATTTGCACAATGACATACAATAGATATAATCCTTGAATCACAAAAGATTTTAACCTATCTTACATCAATAATTGACAATATAGGCTTAACTTTTGTGTTTGTCAAAATTCCATTCATTCTTTTATCAGTACTTGCATATTAATTCACGAACGACTTTACTTTTGACAAATTATGGGACAGTCAAGTTCACAGACGTAAACACACATATCCCATAACAATATTGCAATATATAAAACCATAAAGATTAATACTGCAAAAATCATCTTCCAAACAAGTTTAGAATTTAAGCCAATAAATCTAAAAACAAGAATATGAAAACGTTGGACATAGCTATGTGTAATCACAATAATGTCTATTCCAAACACTAGTTATTCTTCTAAACAAAACAAAAAAAATAGAAGATTCACTAGGCAAATAAGAAATCAGAGTTCATTAAGAACTTCGTATCTTTCAATAAAACCATCAAAGAATGTATCACTGATTTCCTTTATTCTCTTGACTGTAGACACACCATGTTCATGAGTTAGAACACTAACTTTGCGATCAACTACCCGAGCAAGTTGTGTAGCTTTGGCATAGTCCATGATGAGCTTCTTTTGATTCCGTATCAGAATATTCTGATTAGCAAGAATTTTGGTCTGACCATCTAGAAGTTAATTTATTTGCAATTGAAGATTTGCAAACTCGACCTTTGAATCATTCTAAAAAACGAGTTAAATCCTTGACAGAATCATTAATCTAGGAGTTGTGATCCTTTCTTTCAAGCTTCTTCTTCAGAACCAGCTCCTGAATTGACTCACGTTCCTGATTGTTTTCCTCTATATGAAGATGCACAATCTCTTGAGATCTTGCTGAGCTCTCCACAAAATTTTATGAAAATAAAAACACAATATATATATGCGTTTGTAAACGAGAGTAGAAAACCCTGGTTTTTGGAAACCTTGAGAATTCATGGGAGGAGAACGCGGATGTTTACGAACTGCTAACACAAAATCTTAAACTGAAATAATATACAACATACTTGAGTATTTCCCAATTATTTTCCTTGCACCTCTCAAGTTAGAAACAAGGAAACAAATACCTGGAATCAGGTGGTCGGGTGGAAACTAGTCCCACTATGATCATTGAGAAAGGTGTTGTATATATCTTCTGATAGTTTGATATTTGTGTTCTTCGCCTTTCTTCGGTTGACTTTCATCCCTGAAGAATAAGACATGGCGTGTTTAACATATTCGTCAGAGGCTTTTTCTGAGAACTAAATCTAGGACCTCTTGCAATTGGTTCAAGAGGATCGGAATAGATAGGAATCCATTTTCTAGATTTAGATTTACCAGAAACATTCTTATAAGTACAGGGAATTCTTTCTTTAGCAACACAATAATTTATGCCAGAATGCACTTGAGCCCTGTGATGATTTCTAGAATAGAGATCATTCTTATAAGGTTTCTGGTTTCTTATGGGCATGCGATTCACTGCATTAGTCGACTGACTATTGTTCCATTGACAGTGAAGAGAAGCAAATTATGAAGCTTAGAAATTTGTTTCCTTCTTGCAAAACAATGGATAGCATAGTGAGTCTTTTTTCCACAAAAAGTACAGGTTCGTGAAGGAGAAGCAATAAATGGCACCTGTCTTAGCTTCAAATCCATATGAGAAGATTGCAAGTTATGTAAACCTTTCTTGACACAATATTCTTATGGAGAACGTTTTGTCTTGTACAGAACATCACGAGAGTTAGTTTGTACAGAGGATTTTCTCCTTAAGACAGAGTTTTCCTTTTCCAAGGATTTGCACTGTTCATGGGCTAGAGTAAGAGATGCACTTAGTTTCTCTTTTTCGACACGAATTCTGTTAAGATGTGATGAATGAGTCTAAATCAAACGTTTTTCCCTAATTGAGTCTTCCTTAACAATATCTTCAAGAGAACTACTCTTTCACATTGAAGAGTAGTTTCTTGGAGAAGTTTCTCAATATTCTTAGAGAAAGACTCAATGATGTTATAGAGATCACATTCTCGATCAAGAAACTTTTAAAATTCATCAATAAGCTGATCATGATCCTCAAAATCAATAATCTCAGCTGTATTTTTTGAAATTCTGGTGAGCTCCATTTCAGCTTTTGCCAGAGTGTCACATGCCTCATAAGAGGAGGAGATGTCAATATATGTTGGAACAATCTTTTACCTCAGGATTCGGAAGAATCAACTAAGGAGAAATCCTTTGAGGTATTTCCAAGACACTTGGCGCAATCAATGAGATTTTGTCCTCAGACTCAGATTGCCATAAACACAGACTTGCAAGGTCTTAAATGTGTTTGCCTGCTCTGATACCAATTGAAAAAGTGGGGGTCTAACAACCACACCCAAAATTTTGATTAGCAATCTGTATGGACAAACTCTGAGTTACTTTCTAGAGAATCAACTAGACAGTCAGACTCAATCTAGATAAAAATATCTCAAGGAGTTATTATCTCAATCTCACTTGATTTGATTTATACTCAAGCAAACATAAATCTGCGAGTCTTTATCAGATTCAAGGAGATAACTTGGATGGTACCAAAGACCAATATCCAAGTGTCATTCAATTTAAATCAATAACCAAAAGGTCGGATATTCTAAATATAGTCCAAATTAAACATACACTGTATTAAGCCGCTACAGATACTAGCCTACTCCAAGCTAACTTCGGTCTGGACTGTAGTTGAACCCCAATCAATCTCACATTGATCCAAGGTATAGTTATGCTACTACGCCTCTTATCCCAGCAAGATACTGCGCACTTGATTCCCTTAGCTGATCTCACCCATAACCAAGAGTTGCTACGACCCAAAGTCAAAGACTTTAATAAACAAATCTGTATCACACATAAAAATCTACAGTAATACATAAATCGGTCTCCCACGAATATACCTACAAGTTTTTGTTCCTTCTTTTGATAAATCAAGGTGAATAGGAACCAATTGATAAAACTAGACTTATATTCCCGAAGAACATCTCAGCTTTATCAATCACCTCACAATAATCTTAATCGACGCAGCGAAAAAAGATATTGAGGAATCACAAACGATGAGACGAAGAGTTTGTGACTACTTTTATATCTTGCTTATCGGAGATAGAAACAACAAGATCAGATCACACAACTACAAGAAAAGTAGTATTGATCTGTCTTCACAATCCCAATGAAGTCTTTAAGTCATTAACCTGGTTTTAGAAGAAGAAAACCAAAGGTTAAAGGAGAATCGACTCTAGGTTAGCAAACTAGTATCACACAGAATGTGTGGGGATTAGGTTTCCCAGTTGCTAGATTTCTCCCTTATATAGTCTCTCAAATTAGGATTTGCAGTCAATGTTAGCTTAGTAACAAAGCATTCAATATTCACCGTTAGATGAAAACTTGATTGGATTCAAGCTAATATTTATCAACCGTTAGATCGAAAACATAGCTTGTTACACACACATGAAATGCACGTTTTTAGGCTTGTGAAAACCGTACCCAAACTTGTACATTAGTTAGTTCAACAATAATTAACTAAATGGTTAGCCATATGATAACTTTCATATCAACCATATTCTTCTTCACCATAACTAGTCCAAATGACTCAAATGAACTAGTTAAAGAGTTGTTCAATTGATTAGATCTCTATGTACTATACAAGACACAATCGAAGCAAAAATGATGTGATTCACTCGAATCGATTCATGAACCATAAAGCCATGGGTGGCAATAGCATTGCTTAGTTTATTAAGATAAGTTCACGAATATCGTTTTTAGACATAACTTACTCAAGTTCGCGGACTTAAGTTCCCGGATGGAGTTGAGTTCACAAACTCCAGCAGAAATTCTCGGGTTTGAGAACTTCGCTAGTTCACGGACTGATTTCGCGGACTGAAGCTCACGTACTTCTCCGGTTTTACTATATCAACAAAGTTCGCAAACTTTGGTTCAAGCAATAAGGACTTATACATATATGTGTTTCCATAACAATGTTTATATCCTACAATGGTTATATTGTCTAAACTCTCATTTCAATCATTAAAACATTCTCAGAGGGCGTTATATAGTTGTTATTCACAAACTATTTTTCGTCAAAGCGATTTTCAAAGTGATTGAAACATAACATGACTTCCATCACTAGGTAAAGATGAACTTGGATAATGCGAAAGCTTTACCAACATATATTTCGAGAAATAGATAAGCGAGATATACTCAAATTGAAATACCTCACGTGGTATAATCTTAGTCTATATAGTAATACGACTTTTGTCTCAAGATAGGAGATAGAGTAGATAAAATTTTGACTGAGGAGTTTAAATGTAAAATTCGAGAGGTTCTTTTAGTGAGTGTTAGAAAATATTTTAGGAAAGATAATAGAGAAAGTTGTAACTATTCTAATTCCATTTAGATACTTCTTTATATATAATAAACATGTTGCATATTAGCTTGACCAAATATAAGAATATCATCAACCAAAAGTAAGTGAGATATAGGGGGAGCTTTCTTAGAGACTTTAACGCCATTGATAGACCTATTAGATTCAGCAACTAACAAGGATATAGATAAATATTCCATGGACAGAATAAAAACATAAGGGGACAGAGGGTCCCCTTGTCTAACACCTCTAGTTGGTTCAAATTGATCACACAGAGAGCCATTGAGTAGCACATTAATACTAGTGGTAAAGACACATTGCATTATAAGATTACAATAATCCTTATTGAAACCAAAGTTGTCAAGGACTTTAATCAGAAAGTTCCACTCAAGTCTGCCAAAATATTTTGAAAAATCCAATTTAAGAGCCATTGTACCACTGAAACCTTCTTTATGTTTTATATAGTGAATCACTTCATGTGCAATAATAATATTGTCATGAATAACTCTCCCTGGAACAAAGGCAGCTTGATAAGGTGAGATTAACTTCTTAAGAAAGGATCTTATTCTATTTGATAGAATTTTAGACACAATTATATAAGAAATATTACATAGGCCAATTGGTCTAAATTCAGAGGGTTTCTTAGGTATTTTATACTTAGGAATAAGAGTAATGTATGTCATATTTAGACTTATTGGCATATGGCCACTATGGAAAAATCTTTTTGCAACATCAATGATATCCTTACCAACAAGTTGCCATTTTGTTTGGTAAAAACATGTCTGAAATCCATCAGGTCCATGACACTCCAAGCAGGCATATGTTTAACAACATTCTCAATTTCATTCTCATTAGGAATTACAGTCAAAACAATATTATCAGCATCAGAAATAATTCTAGGTTAAATATCAAAAGCATCATTAGGTATAACATGATTAGAAGTACAAGCCACATCATTAAAATGATTAGTAAGAAGAGTACTAATATCATCCCTATTGTTAGAGTATTGCTCGGTTTAACCCACTAGCGTTGGTATGTCAAGTTAGTTATCAATTTTAGTTGCCAAAATATATTCTTGATTTGGTATACTAAATATAGTTCGGACTAGATTAAGTCTAAGAAGTAGAATCGAATCTATCCTTGAAGGATGAAGTTTGAAGACTACAAGAAGACATCAACAAGGACTTCGTCAACAAAGGTATGTGGTAATTGATTTCATTTGGACTCTTTTTCAATTATACCTTTATAATCTATCGAAACAAATGCTCACTCTACAGAACAATTCCTATGACGGTAAATATACATTTATGTATATATACTTGAGGTTATTTGATTCACGACTTTGGTGACAATAACCTTTATCCCTAGAAAGGATCTTATGTTATAGTGAACGATCTTACGAATTCAACGAGCCAAAAATCACTCAATTCTGAGTTATAACGATGAAGTTATGCGTGATTTATTAAAGTAACAATCATAACTGTTTATGTAATTATTACAGTTTGTTAGTAGGAAACAATCCACGAACTGTTTGTAACGGTTCACGGACTTGAGCCCAATTACGTGACTAGAAGCCATTTTTGGTCATGTTTATGATGTTTTCTTATCTAAGCAAGATAGCTATTACTCCAAACATATTCGATTACCATATTAAAGTGTTTGTGATAACTTTTAATTCCTGCCTAAGTTAAAAAGTGATTTATTCACATAAATACAATATTTGCTAATTAATTATTTATTTAATTATTTTGGCAAGAGTTGTAACTTAGGAAAAACTCCCAAAATTAGGAGAGTCTTGAAAAAGGAAAATAGCTTTGCTTAGGTTTCAAGCTACCTTGTTCACTATAAATAAAGGGTTCGTGAGTGCTACACATTTTTCACCCCCTTTGGAAAATTGGTGTAAGCTTCATAAGGTTGTTTTCCATGTCTTCTGTTCTTCGTGAACAAGAGTGAGATAAAAGTCTTTGTATTGGGGATCACAAAGATGAGTTGGATTTAATCTTCGTGATTGATTATACAACTTGTAATCTAGGTTTTTCACCTCTTGTCTATTCTAAGGTTTTCTCTTTTGATATAAAACCATTCAAGAGTTGTTGATCATAAATCATAGGTTTTGATAGATTTCAGTTTGTGATCATATACCAACACTTGTTAGTCGAAATCGGAAGCTATAAAGAAAAATTCGATTAAGGTATCTCGTAAAAAATCCTTAAGAAGTTTTAAACAAGATATCTCTAGATTTATTCTAGTTGTTCTTGTTGTAGAATTATTAGGGTTTTCTTAACTTGGAAATTGATTTTTGGAATCGCCTATGTTCACTTACGAAAATAAGGTTCATGGACTCCTTGTGTGTACGCATAATGATTGTAAGTTAAAACCCTAATCTACAAGTTTGTTTCGGTATCTCTACTTTTATTTGGTAGTTGATTGAAACATACACAAGATTTCCAAAACCTTGATTCATATCTAAAGGGAAATCAAACCGGTGTTTTGTGAAAACAAAATATCGAAAAGTATCAATGGTGTTGTTGTATTTTATAAAGAGAGCCTTGTGTTCTTCTAGAAGATTTACGAGAAGAATTCCTAAGGAGAATCGGTGTTTTGCTAGGAGTTTTATAAGTGCTTGAATACATATGAAATAGGTATTACATATAGACCGAATAGGTAGTAGCAAATTGATGTAACCGCTTATAATCAGTGTGTGTTTATTATGGACTAGGTCTAGGGGTTTTTCTGCATTTGCGGTTTCCTCGTTAACAAAATTTGTGGTGTCTGTGTTATCTCTTTTCCTCATTATATTGTTTATCTTTATAATTAAAATATCACAGGTTGTACGTAAGTTCAATCAATTGGGAATCCAACCTTTGATTGTTGATTAAATTGATTGACACTTGGATATTAGTTTTTGATACCTTCCAAGTTATTTCTTATATTCAATTGGGCTCGCAAATTCCTATTTGTTTGATTGCGGATTGAATTGAGAAATATAGATATAATTCTTTGATATACTTTTCTTAAGATTGAGTTTGGCCGTCTAGTTGATTATCTTGAAATTATATTGGACTTAGTCCATACATATTTCCAAACGAATTATTGGGTGTGGTTGTTATACCCCCGCTTTTTTACCTATGCTTGAGCCAATTATCATTAGCATCACAAAGAGCATTTATATTGTTAGCATGAAATCTTTTATTGACTATAGAATGGAAATACCTAGTATTAGTATCCATTTCAAAAACAGATTTATCCCTAGAGTTTTCCTTATAAAATTCAGATTGAATTTTATACCATTTTTCTAGATCCTTAACTCTAGCATGATGACCAGCATAACTAATATCATTTTGGGAAGATTCTAATTCCTTCTGTAACTTATTAATGTTCATTTAAATATCACCAAACTCCATTCTATTCCATGGAGATAAGGTCATTCAAGCACTATGTTGCTTTTGATTTAACCTGTGAGCAGGACTACCATGAGTCTCTAAATTCTAAGATCTCTCTAGAGTATGCTTCAAATTTTCATGTTCTATCCAAGTTTTAAAAAACTTGAAAGGTCTCCATAAATGTTTAGGAATAGGATCAGTAATGAGCAAAACAAGACAATGATCAGAAGCAATAAAATTCAAATGTAAAAGTTTAGCAGTGGAGAAGTTTAAGAACCAATCATTATTGCTAAGAGCCATATCAAGTCTAGCTTTCCTAGTCCATGTTCCATAGGAGTTACTAGCCCAAGTGTAATCCCAGCCTTCATAACCAATATCCAACAATCCATTATCATTAACTTTGTTTTGAACCCAATTATCAGAGTTATTATTATTCCTATCCAAATGAAAGTTTATATCCCCTAGGATTAACCAAGGTTGTTGGACATATCTACTAAACTCAGTCAAAAAGTTCCATTGGGTTTTATTAGGCTCTTTATTAGTTGAGCCATACATGAAGGTAAATGACTTGAGGTTTACTTAGATCAAGTTGAATGAGGGCTTGAATGATATTATTTTCACAACGAATTATCTCAACATCAATTCCATCTTTCCACAGGAGGATCAAACCCCCAACTTTCCTACCCTATCAATACATACATAATTATGATAGTGAACTGATTGAGCAATTGAGATCATTCTAACTTCATCTATTTTAGTTTCACAAAGAAAAATGAAGTCAGGTTTTTGAGTATGAACCAAGTTTTAAAATTGCTGCTTAGTAAAATTATTAGCTATACCTTGCACATCCATGAAATAATTTTCATTTTGAGAGCAAAAGAAGTTAAATAAAACAAAGGATTAAAGAGAATAAGAAATACCTTAGCTACCTTTGTGTTGCAGTTTTGATTATCCCTTGTTGTGACCATTTGATTTGTTTGTGTGTTCACATGATTGTCAGATCTTGAAGCAGCATGTTCAAAAACAGGACTTTCTGGAGCATGATTCCTTTGCCTTTTTCCTATCCTTTCTCCTACATCAGTTTCATTTCTAGCAACAATGTTGACTCCAATTATATATCCATCCTTTGGAGGGACAAACCCACTTGCTTTAATAGTGTTATTTTGATTAGATTTTGGAACTTGTTCACCCCCCCACCCCACCCCCTGAACCCCAATAACAATCTGCTTCCTTTCTCCTTTTTTAGTTTCAGAGAAATAAGGTTTTTCATGAGCCTTAGCAAGATAATCAGCAGCAGCCTTACAAGCACCTTTAGAATGATTAAGAATGTAACACTTGGTTCAAGAATTGAGCGATTAAATCATCAATCTCACGATAATCTTTAGAGATCTGGAACTTATTTCTGCCCTATAATTCTCAATAAACATCGGAAGATTTGATCATGCATTCTAAAATTCTTTTAACCATCAAAAACTCATCAATATTTTAGTATTCTTTTATTTACTATTTTTTTAAACTGAAAAATTGAATTGATTAAATAGAAGTGATTACATCGTTTTTCTCTTCTTCTAACTGAGCAATAATGTTGCTAGGCGCAGCTAGCAACCAAACACCAGAAAGATTATCAATCCTAGCCTATTTTGATAATAGATCTGCAACCTTATTCTTCTCTTCTGGCACATAGTTATATTTCCAAAGAGTAAATTTTCTAAGTAACGAATTTATGTCTAAAACTAAGTTTTGCAATCTCCAATTAATTTTGAAAGAATCTTTGTTCACTGCATCAACAACAATCTTTGATTCCATCTCAAGCTCCACCTTTTTCCAGATTCAGTTCCTTAGCCCATTGGCAAGCCTCCCATAGTCCTTTGCATTCAGCTTGATCCGGACTTGTTGAAGTTTCTAGATATAAGCACTTTAAGCCCCCGTGATTTTTAGACTAATCCCTCTAGTGTTATTTGAATGCAATTAAGATCCATCATAATTAATTTTATAAGTTACCCTTGGTGGGGGACACCCATTGAGGTTACTACGAGTATGCGCAAGAATTAAACTAGGTGAAGTCTGAGGTTTGCTATCAAACTCAGTTAACTCTATTCTGCATCGATGAATGGTTTTATCTAGAATTGTGTGTCCTCATTTGAAAATTGTGTCACATCTCTCAGTCCATATACACCAATCCACAATAATCATTATGCAAACTACCTCTTCTTGTATTTGATTAGAAAGTAATTTCTATAACAGTCCACACATCCAATCCTGCACAGTTATACCATTTTGATTATGTATTCCCATAGTAACAAACCAGACTCTTTTTGTAGTATCACATTCAAGGATGCAATGTGAAGGAGTTTCAACATATAATCCACAATAAGGACAACCTAAATCTCCAGACTGAACGACGTGAGTTAACTTGTCTCTTGTATGGACAACCTTACCCAATATTTCAATTAGCAATTTGTATGGATTAACTCTAATATACTTACAAGAGAATCAACTAAATATTTAGACTCAATCTTATACAAAGTATATCAAAGAGTTATATCTCAATCTTTCAATTCAATCCGCAATCAAACAAATAATCATTTGCGAGCCCGGTTGAATATAAGGGATATAACTTTAACGGTACCAAAGACCAATGTTCAAGGATCAATCAATTTCAATCAACCAAAGGTTGGATTTACCTATTGATCTACTCAACGCACAACCTGTGATATTTCAATTATATAACAAAATATATGCGGAAAAGAAATAACATAGACACCAGAAGTTTTGTTAGGAAATCGCAAATGCTGAAAACCTCGGGATCTAGTCCATATTTGAACAACACACTGTATTAATCCGTTACAGACACTAGCCTACTACAAAGCTAACTTCGGTCTGGAATGTAGTTGAACCTTAATCAATCTTACACTGATTCAAGGTACAGTCGTGCTCCTTACTTCTCTGATCCTAGCAGGATACTATGCACTTGATTCCCTTAGCTGATCTCACCCACAACTAAGAGTTATTAAGACCCAAAGTGGAAGACTTGATAAACAAATCTGTATCACACAGAAAAGTCTATTAAATAGATAAATCTGTCTCCCACAGATAAACCTACGAGTTTTTGTTTCATCTTTTGATAAATCAAGGTGAACAAGAACCAATTGATAACCAGGACTTATATTCCCGATGAACGGCCTAAAGTTATCTATCAATCACCTCACAATAATCTTAATCGATTAACGAAAGAAGATATTGTGGAATCACAAACGATGTGACGGAGGTGTTTGTGACTACTTTTCTATCTTGCCTATCTGACATATATATCTTAAGCCAATCTTAAGATTATACTCAATCATGATAGAAACAACAAGATCATATCACGCAACTACAAAGAAAATAGTTGGGTGTGGCTTCACAATCCCAATGAAGTCTTTAAGTCATTAACCTATATGGTTTCGTGAAAAACCTAAGGTTAAAGGAGAATCGACTCTATCTTATACAACTAGTATCACATAGGATGTGTGGGGATTAACTTTCCCAGTTGCTAGAGTTCTCCTTTATATAGTCTCCAAATCAGGGTTTGAAATCTAAGTTACCTTGGTAACAAAGCATTCAATATTCACCGTTAGATAAAAACCTGATTAGATTCACGCTAATATCTTTCAACTGTTAGATCGAACTTAGCTTGTTATACATAAATGAAATGTAACTTCATTTAGGTTTGAGTAACCATACCTAAACATGTATACTTAGTTGGTTCAACAATAGTTAACCAATGGTTATCTATATGAGCACTTTCATATCAACCATATTCATCTTCACCATAACTAGTTCAAATGACTCAAATGAGATAGTTAGAGAGTTGTTCAATTGCTTAGATCTTATAGAAGTATACAAGACACAATCGAAGAAAAATCGGTTTTGATTTACTCAAATTGATTCATGAACATTATAGTCACGGTTTGCAAAGATTACATTCCTTATTATATAAATATTTTAGTTCATGAACAAACCGATTTTACAAAGTAACCTACCTAAGTATGCAAACGGGTACTCATACTTAAATAACCGGATTGAGTTTGTTTTTCAATTCCAAACTTCAGCAAAAATTCGCGGACGTGAACTTTTCGCCAGTATGTGTATGAGTACGCATACTCACCCGGATTTCCAACAATCGCCAGTATGCGTACGGGTACCCATACTTTGGGTTCCCGGTTTTGGAATTTTACAAAAATGTGAGAACACACTATGTTTATATCCAAAGATGGTTACATGTTCTAAACTCTCATTTCAATCATTGAAACTTTCTTAGAGGATGTTGTATAGTTGTCATTCACAAACTATTTTTCATCAAAGCGATTTCCAAGTTATTGAAATAATCCACATGACTTTCGTCATGAGTAAAGATGAACTTGGCCAAAGATAAAGATTACCAACACATATTTTGAGAAATAGATATGCAAGATAAACTCGGCTCGTAAATGTGTATAATCGAAGTTTATATAGCAGTACGACTTTTGTCTCAAAATAGGAGATATAATATATAGACTTTTGAGTGATATATAAGTTCAAGTCTTCACATACCTTTTGTTGATGAAGTTCCAAAAGTTCATTGAGTAGTTCTTTGTCTTCAATCGATGAACGTCATGGATTCTAAGGCTTAAATACACTTACTATCCTAATTCGAGACTTATCTATAAGTAGACTAGAAATCAAGACTTGTAATTTGGCAACTAAACTTGACAAACAAGCTTGAGATAGCAATGCTTGCGAGTTCAACCAAGCAATGCTCTAACAATGTCCCCCTTTTTCAATTTTAGTGACAAAACTATCAATACATATAGAATAAAAAATAAATAAACTTTGTAGCTTCTCATCCAAATGCTTGATCTCCTTGGTTCTTCAACATTACTCGAAATCTTCGTCACTTCCAAGTACTCCAATGATTCTAAAAGTATTCAATTCAGCATCATCTTTGTTGAAGATCCGTAGCCATAAAAATGAGAAAACAATAGCTCTCACTTATTGTTATACAGTGTCATATATTATTACAGAACATCAAAGTTCAGTTGTATCACAACTTCGACAACAATACTATGGTGATATGTATCACTCCCCCTTAGTCAACACTTCATCTTGCATCCCTTATATAATGATCCAAAAACCATATGTATTTGTAGTGTGAACTACACATTAATTCTCCCCCTTTTTGTCAATAAAATTGGTAAAGGTACGAAAATTAGTGGGATCCTTATGAAATTTCCATAGAGATACTTCATGACCAAAATAAAAGAACATATCAACTTTTTTAGATGCAATCATATAGCCGAAACTAAATGCATTCATCAAGGAGTTTATAAAGATACAAGATAACCCCTATAATATTCCACAGCCGCACTCCCCACAAAGATTTGGAAATTAAGCACAAGTTCAATTAAGAACTCTTCCCCATAAAATGTCAATCCCGAAAGAACAACAAGAGCGACCTTACTTTCACAAGAAAAGAAGGATTTTTTTGGACATTAACAAATCACATAAGAATATGAATTTGTATCCAAAAAACTCAATTAAATTAACCATGAGAAAACCTATGATTAATTTAATCGGAAATGCTCACATAAGAGAAATTACAGAGATGCACAGTATTCACATAAATATATGGATCATGGAAGATCAATATTGTGAAATAAAGAAAGATTCATTCTATTTTTCATCACTATTTGCACAATGACATATAATAGACTTAATCTTTGTAAATAAATGTTCATCCTTTCTTCCATCAATATTTGCATAATAACATAAAAGGATTAACTTTTGTGGTCAAAAGTTCATTCTATCTTTTATAAATACTTTCATATCGACATATAATAGAGTTAACTTTTGAACAAGTATGGGACGGTCAAGGTTCACGGACGTAAAAAACATATCCCATAACAATTTGCAATATATAAAACCATAAAGATTAATACTGCAAATATCATCTTTCAAAATATACAAATGATCTTAGAATAGAATTACTCCAAGAATCCAAGTGCCCAAGTCCAAGAGAAGTGGAACAAATGCGATGAAACGGAGAAAAACACTCAAAAACAAGATCCGGGACAAATACCAATCTTAACTCATCCAAATCCAAGAATTCTCATCACTATTTTGAAGAGAATTCAAATAGTAATAGAATTCAAAAATAATAAGGTCATTTCGAGTTCGTACGAAGAAGTTGCGGCCAAAACGAATTTACCGAATATCGACGTCTACATGCTAGTATGCGTACGGGTTTGCAAACGAATTTCCGTGACCTGGAGCAGTATGCAAACAGGAATGCGCACTAAAAGCCATGGATTTTGATTTTAAATGATGGTATGCGTACTTTGTATGTGTACCATGAAGTCCAAACATCCTGAACTACTATTTTCAAACCTAAACATTTAAGAACCTTAAACACATATCAAGTTAGGTAGAAATGAACGATAAGCAAGGTACATGGATCATTATAAATACTCTAAGCAAATAAAAACACAAATATTGCTCAAGTTTATAGACATACCTTTTTAGAATAATCCAATCTAATTCTACAACCTTACCAAACATAATCTGTGTGCCCCAATTCTCGTGCTTTCCTCACCGTATACATAGCAGGGGATTCCTTGATGAGGATGCACTTGCAACACAATCAAGTTGTGTTGAGGTGAAAAATGTCTTGCTCACCACAAGTAAGTTTTGGATTATCATTAAAGAGATCTCTTTTAGAACCTTTCACATCCAAATCCATCTTTCCAAAGAACTCTTTAATATCATGGATACTGGCTTCTCTATAGTCATGGAATTTTCTGGGAGATCATTCCTTTTCACACTCAAAGCATCATTGACTTTCTTTGAGACCCACTTATACATTTAGGAAAAAACGGAACCTTCTTCCCATTACTCTCTTCAATATTTATCGAAAGAGAATTGGATTGACTATTCTTTTGCAAGTTAGTCTTTCTTCAATTGGGAGCATCGGATCTTGTCTTTTTCTTTACGAAGTTATCCTTTTGATGACCATTACGATTGTAAATAGGCTTCGTATGACGTTTATAGGAAAAAAATAAGTTTATCACAACAATGATTCCTTTGCCTAAAGGTTGGAAAGTTACAACCTGTAATGTTAATGGGATTATCCTTAGCATATGATCTTGGTTTCACAACTTCTTGTGATTCCCAAACAAGAACATCATGAAGTTTCTCATTCCTTATACGAAAACGACATCTCCTTTCCAGGTGACCTTTATTTTCGCAATAATGGCAAACATAAGGAATATTCTTACCTCGATATGTATGTGTTGACTTTAGAGGTTGATATACATTGATTTTTCGAACTTTAACTTCCGGTGAAGGTATTTCACTTTTGCCATTAGTGGAAACCTTTTGTTGAGAAGAATCACTAGCCTTGAATTTTTTTACTTCTTTACTAATACTTGGAGCATTTATTCCCTTATAGCCCAATCCTCGTATATCGCGATGATTTTTACTTGATCCTAGCATAGTGGTTAATTTGCTTGAACTAGTATTGAAATTTTTCAAGTCATCTTCCAACTTTTTGATTTTTTCAAGAGAAGCAGCTAAATCAGCCTCAAGGCATTTTTCTCGAGCGAGATAAGCGCTTTCTCTGTCATCAAAACTTGCTTGATGTGAGTTAATCCTTGCTTCACTTTCTGCAAGTTTCTCTTCCAACAAGAAGTATTTTTGATAAACATTATCACATTCAAGTGACTTTCTACTCAAGTTTTCCTAGGAATCTTTGAGGATCAATTCGCAAGAGCGATTCCAACCATAAAGACCTCCGTAAATCCTTTTCAAGTACTTGTTTTCTCGATAGAGAGGAGTTGGAAGAGACGTGACATGAGAATTTGTAATCTTATTATTTTCAACGAATACAAAAACTTAACATTCATTAAGAATTCCTCATCAATATCTCTATCAATATCTGAATCACCTTTATCAGAAAGTTCATCCAACTGTTCTTCTAGGCGTGTTTCCCAATCAACAATTTCTACATTCAGAGAATGTTTAGACATTGACTTAGATATTACAGTTCTCTTCGGTGAATTCAAGCTTTGAAAATCATCTGGTAATTTCTGACCTGATACGTTATTAGAGATAGAATCGTCCATAATAATTTGATTACCACAAACACATACTTATGAGGTTTAACGCGTTTGCCTGCTCTGATACCAATTGAAAAAACGGGGGTCTAACAACCTCATCTAATATTTCGGTTAGCAATCTATATGGACTAACTCCAACATACTTACAAGAGAATTAACTAAAGAGTTAGACTCAATCTTATAAAAAGTATATCAAAGATTTATATCTCAATCTCTCATTCAATCCGTAATCAAATAAATAATAATTTGCGAGCCCGATTGAATATAAGAGAGATAACTTGAACGGTTGCAAAGACTAATGTTCAAGGATTAATCAATTTCAATCAACAACCAAAGGTTGGATTTACCAATTTATCGATTCAACGCACAACCTATGAAATTTTAATTATATAACAAAATATAATGCGAAAAATAAATAACACAGACAACAAAAGTTTGTTAACGAGGAAACCGCAAATGCAGAAAAACCCTGGGACCTAGTCCAGATTTGAACACCATATTGTATTAAGCCGCTACAGACACTAGCCTACTACAAAGCTAACTTCGGTCTGGAATGTAGTTGAACCCTAATCAATCTCACACTGATTCAAGGTACAGTCATGCTCCTTACATCTCTGATCCTAGTAGGATACTACACACTTGATTCCCTTAGATGATCTCACCCACAACTAAGAGTTGCTACGACCCGAAGTCGAAGACTTGATAAACAAATCGGTATCACACAGAAAAGTCTATTGAATAGATAGATAAATCTTTCTCCCACAGATAACCTACGATTTTTTGTTCCGTATTTTGATAAATCAAGGTGAAAATGAACCAATTGATAACCCGGACTTATATTCTCGAAGAACAACCTAAAATTATCAACCACCTCACAATAATCTTAATCGATTAATGAAAAAAGATATTATGGAATCATACACGATGAGGCGAAGGTGTTTGTGACTACTTTTCTATCTTGCATATTAGAGATATAAATCTCAAGCCAATCTTACGATTATACTCAATCACGATAGAAACAACAAGATCAGATCACAAGACTATAAAGAAAATAGTTGGATCTGGATTCACAATCTCAAGGAAGTCTTTAAGTCGTTAACCTACAGGGTTTCGTGAAAAACCTAAGTTAAAGGAGAATCAACTCTATCTTATACAACTAGTATCACACAGAAGGTGTGGGGATTAGTTTTCCCAGCTGCTAGAGTTCTTCTTTATATAGTCTCCAAATCAGGGTTTACAATCTAAGTTACCTTAATAACAAAGCATTCAATATTTACCGTTAGATGAAAACCTTATTAGATTCAAGCTAATATCTTTCAACCGTTAGATCGAACTTATCTTGTTATAGACAAATGAAATGTAACTTTATTTAGGTTTGAGTAACCGTACCTAAATGTGTACACTTAGTTTGTTAAACAATAGTTAACTAATGGTTAGCCATATGAGCACTTTCATATCAACCATATTCATCTTCACCATAACTAGTTCAAATGACTGAAATGAATTAGTTAGAGAGTTGTTCAATTGCTTAGATATTATAGAAGTATACAAGACACAATCGAAGGAAAATCAATTTTGATTCACTCGAATCAATTCATGAACATTATAGCCACGGTTTGCAAAGATTACATTCCTTATTATATAAATGTTTTAGTTCACGAACAAACCGATTTTAGAAAGTAACCTACCTAAGTATGCAAACGGGTACGCATACTTAAGTAACCGGATTGAGTTTGTTTTTCACTTCCAAACTCCAGCAGAAATTCACGGACGTGAACTTTTCCGCCAGTATGCGTACGGGTACGCATACTCACCTGATTTCAACAACCACGATGCTGCGTTTAGTACGCATACTTTGGGTTTCCGGTTTTGGACTTTTACACAAATGTGAGAACACACTATGTTTATATCCAATGATGGTTATGTGTTTTAAATTCTCATTTCAATCATTGAAACTTTCTTAGAGGATGTTATATAGTTGTTATTCACAAACTATTTTTCATCAAAGCGATTTTCAAGTTATTGAAATAATCAACATGTCTTTCGTCACAAGTAAAGATGAACTTGGCCAAAGCGAAATCTTACCAACACATATTTTGATAAATAGATAAGTGAAATAAACTCGGATCGAAATAGCAAATGTGTATAATCGAAGTATATATAGCAATACGAATTTTGTCTCAAAATAGGAGATAAAATAGATAGACTTTTGAGTGATAGATAAGTTTAAGTCTCCACATACCTTTTGTTGATGAAGTTCCACAAGTTCCTTGAGTATTTCTTCGTCCTTAATCGATGAACGCCGTGGAATCTAAGGCTCAACTACACTTACTATCCTAATCCGAGACTTAGCTATAAGTACACTAGAAATCAAGACTTATAGTTTTGGCAACTAAACTTGAAAAACAAGCTTGAGATAGCAACGCTTGCAAGTTTGAATGAGCAGTACTCTAACAACACTCCCATAAGAACTGGTTGATTCTCGGTATGAGAGGTAATCTCCATAGTTTCTTGAATAGTGATTTTATGCGCTACCCTACTGGGTTATTGATATTCTTCTAAACATCTTCCGGTAGGCATATTTGAATGAGAATTGACCATTCTTTTCTAAAGTCCAAATCAATCTATCTTCTTGGTTCATATGAAAGAAAATATCGATAATGATTCATGCAGTAGTCGATCAAAGAGGTGGAATAACAGATTATAATTCCACCTTCATGCATTATGAGTAAATGATTGGTGGACATATATAGACATAGTTAAGATGATCAGCTACTCCATCTTTTGGTATTGGTGGACCATCTAGTTGAGGAATCTAACTGTGTTTCCAAATTAAGATATTTTGACCATCTCTCAAGCTCCTGCAACTATATTTTTTAATGAACTCTGGCTTACTTATTATGCTCCTCCAAGACCAGGTAGAATTATTTTTCTTGAGAATTAAACACTTCTCAATCTGGATAATATTTTTCTTGTAGTGTACTTGCACAAACTGTGGTATTATTAGTGCATAATTTCCAAGCAGATTTGGATAAAAGAGCTCTGTTGAACAACTCAATATCTATGAATCCCAGGCCTCCTTCTTCTTTAGGATTGTTAACTCCACTCCAAGAAATAAAGTGCTTGCCTTTATTTGTCTTCTTATTTCTCCAATTTTTTTGTTGAACTAAATTTAATTCCTTAATAGTAGCATCTGGAAGCTTAAAAGAAGTCATATGATGAATAGTGATTGCATTGGTTACATTCCTTATCATCACTGACCTTGCAGCCTCAGACATATTGGATCTTCTCCATCTAAAAGGTCTTGTAACCATCTTGTCTACCAGGGATGAGAAAGGTATTCTGCTATTTCTACCAACAAAGAATGGTAGACCAAGATATTTTTCTTGTTTGAAATCCAGTTGTAGCTTGAATAATTTCACTGAAAATTTGACAAGAAGACGGGCTCATATTTTTGGAGAAAAAAACAGCTGGCTTATGGAAGTTGATGAGTTTTTCTAAGCAAGCACCGAATCTTCTATAACTTGAAGCAGCTTGTTAACTTGAACTAGGTTTTCCTTACAGAAAAGAACGCAGTCATATGCAAATAAGAGGTGATTAATCTTTAGAGATGTTCTTGAAATCTTCATACCAGTCTTCAAAAATCTACCATGGCTAAGATGAATAGGTTAGGAGAGAGTGAATCTCCTTTCCCAATTCACCTTGTATGCTTGAAAGATTGTGAAGGAGAGTCATTTATCATGAGTTCAATTTGAGTGATACTTATGGATTGATGTTTTAGATGGCACAACTTTTCACTAAAACCAAACTTCCTTAGAACCTCAATGAGAAAATCTCATTCCAATATGTCAAATGCCTTTGACATGTCCATTTTTTGAGCAAGATGGCATGCTTTTCCTTTCTTATTATTCATTGCTTTAACTAGATCTTGCACTAAGAAAATATTATAAGAGATTAATCTTCCAGAAACATAGGCATACTGCATGGGAGAAATGATGTGTAACATATGTTTTTGAGTCTCAAGGCAATAATTTTTTAGATTAGTTTGTAGATAGTGTTGCATAAAGTAATAGGCCTATAATATTCAGGTTTGTGGGATGTTAAGGACTTAGGAATCAAAGTAACTCTGGTGTTGTTAATTTTCTTGAGAAGATAACCAGAATTGAAGTATTCCTTCACCATCTTGAATACATCTTCTTTGACCAGTTGTCATTGTGTTTGATAAAATCTAGGAGGAAAACCAAGGGATTGAGGCAGATTTACTTAGGCTATTAATATATTGTCATTGATTAGGTTGCTCCTCTCTATAAGGTGTGCCATAAACACAAGAGAGGAACCATTACCCTATTGTAATTATGGCATGTATCATGTTGGCAGAAGAGTTGGCAATCTCTAGTTGAAAACCATCTTTCTTAAAAGGATAATCTCTCCAGCCTGACCCACTGAAGGTACTAACAAGTATTTTTGAGAGATAAAATACTAGTGAGTTTAATGATCATATCATCATTTATTTTAGTTTTAGATAAAAAGATGATATCTGGTGAATGTAAAGAGTTCAAATGGAAGAGATGGTCTCTAGTTTCTTTTCCTAGGAAACAAAGACAATTCCAACTTAGGATCTTCATGACGAAAAAACCAAAGTGATAATGTGTCTTGATACTCAAGTCACTATTAGGGTTATGGATATTAATTAAGCAGGGGGGGTAATAAATGGTAGACAGAAGAAACACTTGTACTATTTAAAGAACTGTGAATGAAATAAATGCAATAATTATTATGGAAATAAGAGGAAGAGAATTTTTTTACCAGAGGAGAGGGGGCCTCAGTCATCTCATAAGATGTCTCATTTGTATCAAAGTCTCCTTCTTCAACCAAGTCATGTTCCATGGCACCATTGGTAGTATTCTTTTATTTTTTTCTGGAAAAAAACAAAAGGCCAATTTTGAACCTATTTTTTCAGCTCTCAGCAGGCACAACGGTCCTTATGGGTTCTTTTCCTTCCATGGCTCTTAAATGTAAATTTCATTTAGTGTTCAATATTAAGTAAGTCCATCTTGTTTTGTTTCATCTATGAGTATAGACACACATACACGCATACACGATGTAATAGTCTTCAACATTGTATAATATGCTACTTACTTTGAAGGGATATTTAACGTTTGGTACCCAGCAAATGTCCAACACCTAGCTTTGGTACCCAATATTTGAAATATTATCGGTTGGTACCTTGACTAACCATTGACCGTCAAAATCTCCATTTGACTATTTTATTATCTATTTTATATAATTTTTATTCAAAATTAATATCAATTTACATAGTCGCCTGATGAGTGCCAAATATTTCATATTCATACACCTTTTCATTGGCACTTAACTCATCTTTCGCGCTTCAAAGTCATATATTATCCCAAATTCTGCATTCTTACCATCTTCAAGAATAAATATTTGTATTAATTAATTTTGTGTTTTTAAGTACTAAATAAATCTTGGAAGAATTGAGAAGACAAAAGAGAATAAAGTTGGAAGCATTGCACCCCGCTCGCGCATCAGTGGAATCCTGTTTACAAATTCATGGGATTAAAAAAACCCATGATCCAAAACCCAAGACCCAAATCCATTTCCACCTCACCCCCATTGTATTCTTTCCAAAACATCCACCTCACTCCCATTGGATTCTTTCCAAAACATCCACCTCACCCCCATTGTATTCCATTTCATCCATCAATTAAAGAAAACATCCCCATTCTCTCACTCAATCACTCCCAATTTGTTTCCCACAACCAAATATATTCCATTCAATCCATCAATTAAGAAAACATGTTTTGTTGAGTGGATGATTTCCAAATTTCGAATCCAAGTGCTTGAGGGAATTTTGTGTATAAATAGAGAGGGTTGTTGTGTTGAAAAACCATCCAAGAATAGCTTGTTCATGTTAGTTTATCAAATTTCAATTTTGTTGTAATGTTCTTCATGTTCTAATTTCATTTACTAGGGTTTAGATGAAGCCCTAATCTCATTGGTATGTATTCATATCTTGTATCTTGTTCTTGAAAGTTTAGAATTGTTTAAAGATATAATTTAATCCAAGTTTGTCAACATCTTGCTCTCACAATGTATGCCATGTATCCATTGTAGTTAGAATATCTCTATGTTGATTATGCTACAACTCATGCTTAACCAAATATTGATCCTCGATTAGTTGTGCTTTAATTAGACAGTTAATGCTTTGGAGAAATACTATAGTTGTGATTAAATTATCCATTGGAGAAACACCTTAGATATACGGTAGACTTGAATCTACTATAAGGACAAGAATAATATTACAAGTTGAATGCATATCATAGGTTAGTGGTGGATTTGAATACCCTAGTATCCATATTCTCAATATTTACACCTTGATTTAATTGCATATTTTAATTCAAATTACTTTCTATTTAAGTCTTTGCCAATATCTCGTCGTATCGACAAAAACAAACCCCCTTTGGTTACTCTCTGAATCAGTTCTTAGTAAGGATTTAGAACAAACTTCTACACTCTCCAAGTCTCTGTGGTTCGACATGTGCTTGCCCTGTGTTGCTTGTCGACACTGTGCACTTGCAGTATACACAATAGTAGGTATCTTTCCGATCCTACCAAGTTTTTGGCGCAACATTTCACGTTGTCACAAAATCCCTCAAAGGGACTCGTAGCGGTGTAGTTGAAGTTTCTATCTCCTGTCACTATTCATATTTCATCTCCCGGAACTGATCATATTTCACTGTAGCATAAATCAATGTACAAATTTCGATGTACAACAAGTATTTTACTGTAGCATAAATCACTGTACAACATGCATTTTACTGTAGCAGAGTAACTATTCACAGTCAATTTTACACTTATTTTTTTATATTTTTTATTTATTTTGCTTTTTCTTTAAAACTTCGAAACCCTAACTACCTCTTTTGAGATCAACGAGTTCTTGAGTAGCATTGTAAAGGCGAAGGAAAGGAAGCGAAAGAAAGCGGAAGAAGTTTTTATTTTAATAAAATAAAAAAAAAAAGAGTTTATTTTATTTATCTATTTTTAGTTTTGATTAGGATTCCTTTACTCTTGTAATTTTATTTTTCTTTTGCACTTTATTTTGGATTTTGGACTTGGACATTCTATTTTTATTTTTATTTTTATTTTTAAACCCTACGGAAGGGTAGTATTAAATATCAAACTGTTTGTAGAGAAGGACGGTGATTACAATATCACCTCGGCCCCTCGGGTTCGTTCATGACATATGAGTCGTGGCCCGAGTCGACAACAATGGTTCATCCCCCGTCTGGTATGGGAGGTAAGTTTGTCGAAACACTCGCGAATCCCTTGTTAGCGAGTTCTTTATATTCCTTCGTTTGCATATATGTTGAGGAATTGAATACGGCTGTTTTATTTTCCTAGTAAAGGGAAAGGACTGGCCATACAAGATAAGAGTTCGGATTTCATCACCGTTCTCTTCTTTCCCGCCTTAGGAAAACGATACCTAACGTGAACCTAAGCTTTAAAATTTGGAATAGAACGAGACCTATAAGGTAACGAGCTTAGTAGGAAAGTCGTTCGAAAAATATTGGTTAATCTTTAAGCATACTTCGAAGTTCATGATAGTTTAAGTAAATTGAATGCGTGGATTGCCGCCTTGTAATACGGTGAGGCCTTGGGTATCAAAGCTCTAGCATCTTCCCTCGCCTCTATTCAATTTACTTAAACTCAGATTGATTCCAGAAGGGTTTGCTCAGATTGTAACGAATTCCCTTTCGAAGGATTATAAGCTGGTCTAGAAAACAATCTAAGTGGATCCATCATGCTTTTTGTTTGCTAGAAATCAGTAAGTTTACTATGGTGGAGTCAGCCTTGTTTGCGATTGCATAGAACTTCCCTTACGTTTATGATTTTTCTTCTTTTATTTTTTTTGTCTAATGTATGCCCGAGGTAATTAGAGAACGGGCTTGTCAAAAAAAAAAAAAAAAAAAAACCAATAATGAAAAAAAAAAAAATTGGTCTGTTTTCAGTGTGTACATCCCAATCTCTGCAACAAGCCTAGTGCTAGTTAGAGATCATGTCGATTCTTGTCTGCAGGTGGGGATGGAAACAAATCCATCAGAGAGCTTGCTTACGGGCATGCTTCACATTATGAAACTCCAACAGACCATGATGTCACTAGTTATAGGGATTATTATGGAAATTTTCACAGTACTGAGCATCAATACATGAACCCTAGTAACTACTCACACATGTATCATCCACCACAGGGTGAAAATGAACATCTTTAAAGTGCCCAACTCTCACAATCATCACTTTTGGACCAGTTAGAAGCTAGAACTGTAGCTTTAGAAATGCAAATGCATGAATCTGTCGCATATAATTCTTCTAGGCAATCTGAAATCTATGCTTGTACCTTATGTGGAGGCTTAGGCCATCCTGCTGAGAATTGCTATATTTTGCATGATTTTAGGCAATCTAGAGAATATCATGAAAATCCAAAATATGAAATGCCAACAAATTACAAAGTTGATAGTCATTGGGACCATAATCAACCTTTTGAAGGTTGCGATCAATATTTTATAGACCCTAATGACCCTGCACACATGTATTATCCACCACAGTGGGAAGTTGAACAATTTTGTACTTCTCAATCTGTGGAGGAAAATCTCAGACTCATCGAACAAAATAATGCTAGGAGTGTATTGCATGATAAACCATATAGCATTAATTATGAATTTCCTACTGTTGAAGACTCTCATTCCATTGAACAACTTAATGCATTATTAAAAATGAATTTGATTCATTTACAAAATGTAGGAAAGGAGGAATTTCAGGATGAAATGTTTGTTTGTCCTAATGAAATAAAATGTGAAAATAGTATTCCTAGTCTTACTCGTGCAACTGATATTGCATATGAACCTGTTTTAAATGAAGGGACTAGAAATACTACGATTTTGAATAGGGAAAAGCATTTCTGTGATGATAATGATGATGATGTTATGTTAGAAGAACATGTTTTTACTGATAATATTGTCGAACCTTTGGGTTCAGAGACAATAGGCTTCTCTACCTCGACCTTAATGAGTGATGTTTCTTCTAATGTTCCATATACATGGGATGTTGATACTGATCTTGAGCCTGTGCAATTTTCCTGTGAAAAAGAGCATGACACATTTCTTGTGTCTGACTTAGAAAATGTTGAATCTCCTGTCGACACTAATGATCTTAAGCATGAAAATATAATTGGCGTGTCTGATTCTTTACCTAGGTCACAACATGATGTCTCTTTGGATCTGTCCATGCATGAGAATAAAACTTTGGATGATGATGATTATGAACTAGGTCTTGATGAATTGTTCTATGAATGTGAGCATGCTGCGACATTGGAAAATGATTTAGGAGTTATAGATGTGACTAATAATGATGTGCTTACCTCCCTTCCCATGTCACAAACTGG
This sequence comes from Papaver bracteatum, assembly GCA_023529315.1. Lineage (NCBI taxonomy): Eukaryota > Viridiplantae > Streptophyta > Magnoliopsida > Ranunculales > Papaveraceae > Papaver > Papaver bracteatum. The sequence goes on along the minus strand of JAJJWX010000045.1, from coordinate 69,483 downwards.
TAATCTTGCACCCAACCTAGATTTGATTTGTAAAGTTATTGTTAAACCTTTTTTTTAAGAGTACCTAATCTAGGATTGGAACTGTGTGCCTCTCAAGTCCTCTTGGACTATTTTTCAGCTAAATATAATACCTTTGATGATCCACGGTTGGAGTTTACTCATGTCTCTCCATCCATCCCTGACAAAATCCACTTTGAACTAGATCTTGTGCATGATGCACCCTTGAAATTGTTAGATTTTGTACCCAAAAGTTTATCTATTGAAAAATCTAGGTTTGGGGGTAACTCATTCACATATGCAGTCTCACTTGCATTGTTGTCCTGTTATAAATATGTAAGGCTGTTGATGTTTCCGCATTCTTTTTTTTTGGGTTGATCCTCAACTCTTTAGATTGTTGGTGTTTGGGGAGTCATCATTGTATAATCTAGTAGGTAAATTTTGAATCTTGTTGATATATTTGTGTGCTAACCGAACTTTTTGTCTTGCGCTCATATTGTTTGCTTTCATAGCATTCATTCAATTATGGTTAGCACCAACCTTTTTGCATCTGGTATTCTCTTTCATTTGAATATGTTTTGTTCTCACGTTTTGTTGTTGTTTCTGTTATCTTTTGAAACATTGAGGACAATGTTAGATTTAGGTTTGGGGGAGTATTTTCATTTAGCGTTGTGAGTCTTTTTATGACCAGCTGTGGAGCGGGTCTTTTGTAGGTTTTCTTTTGTAGTCTTTTACATCTTTTTATGACCAGCTGTGGAGCGGGTCTTTTGTAGGATCCTTTGTAGTCTTTTGCATTTTTTGAGTCTTTTGTTGTTATTTTTTATGACCAGCTGTGTAGCGGGTCTTTTGTAGGATCTTTTGTAGTCTTTTGCATTTTTTTTTGTTATCTGATGACCAGCTGTGGAGCGGGTCTTTTGTAGTGTGTTATCTGATGACCAGCTTTGTAGCGGGTCACTAAAAAAAATGATGATCAGCTGTGTAGAGGGTCTTAAAAAAAAAATATTGGTTACAAATTTTCATGGTTCTACGAAATTCCGAAGTTCATCATCTACAGTTGAAGACCGAAGACGAAGACATTTCTATGGATGCTCTGAAATTGGAGAAGGTTTTGTGGGTACATCTTTGGTAGGCCCTCACGAGACTACAACTCGTCCACTAGGGACACCTAGGGGTTTAAAGGATTAGTGCATACGCTAAATGCATTCGAGAGACCAGCGACAGTGGTATAGTTAGGATTTCTTAAGTTCTGTTTCACTTGAGGACAAGTAAAATTCAGGTTTGGGGGTATTTGATGAGTGCCAAATATTGCATATTCATACACCTTTTCATTGGCACTTAACTCATCTTTCGCGCTTCAAAGTCATATATTATCCCAAATTCTGCATTCTTACCATCTTCAAGAATAAATATTTGTATTAATTAATTTTGTGTTTTTAAGTACTAAATAAATCTTGGAAGAATTGAGAAGACAAAAGAGAATAAAGTTGGAAGCATTGCAACCCGCTCGCGCATCATTGGAATCCTGTTTACAAATTCATGGGATTAAAAAAACCCATGATCCAAAACCCAAGACCCAAATCCATTTCCACCTCACCCCCATTGTATTCTTTCCAAAACATCCACCTCACTCCCATTGGATTCTTTCCAAAACATCCACCTCACCCCCATTGTATTCAATTTCATCCATCAATTAAAGAAAACATCCCCATTCTCTCACTCAATCACTCCCAATTTGTTTCCCACAACCAAATATATTCCATTCAATCCATCAATTAAGAAAACATGTTTTGTTGAGTGTATGCTTTCCAAATTTCGAATCCAAGTGCTTGAGGGAATTTTGTGTATAAATAGAGAGGGTTGTTGTGTTGAAAAACCATCCAAGAATAGCTTGTTCATGTTAGTTTATCAAATTTCAATTTTGTTGTAATGTTCTTCATGTTCTAATTTCATTTACTAGGGTTTAGATGAATCCCTAATCTCATTGGTATGTATTCATATCTTGTATCTTGTTCTTGAAAGTTTAGAATTGTTTAAAGATATAATTTAATCCAAGTTTGTCAACATCTTGCTCTCACAATGTATGCCATGTATCCATTGTAGTTAGAATATCTCTATGTTGATTATGCTACAACTCATGCTTAACCAAATATTGATCCTCAGATTAGTTGTGCTTTAATTAGACAGTTAATGCTTTGGAGAAATACTTTAGTTGTGATTAAATTATCCATTGGAGAAACACCTTAGATATACGAGACTTTGAATCTGCTATAAGGACAAGAATAATATTACAAGTTGAATGCATATCATAGGTTAGTGGTGGATTTGAATACCCTAGTATCCATATTCTCAATATTTACACCTTGATTTAATTGCATATTTTAATTCAAATTACTTTCTGTTTAAGTCTTTGCCAATATCTCGTCGTATCGACAAAAACAAACCCCCTTTGGTTACTCTCTGAATCAGTTCTTAGTAAGGATTTAGAACAAACTTCTACACTCTCCAAGTCTCTGTGGTTCGACCTGTGCTTTCCCTGTGTTGCTTGTCGACACTGTGCACTTGCAGTATACACAATAGTAGGTATCATTCCAATCCTACCATCGCCCCCGATGAAAATATTCTTCTCCCTGTTTTCCCATTTCTTGTTGTTTATCTCACTCCCCAAATCGTTATTGTAAACCCTGAAACATTCTGTGAAGTGATTTTATGAACCTATAAAATACTAGTTAAAACCTCCTCTTTTCAACACGTAATCATTAAAAAGTAACAACCAATCTTTAATTTTTTTCAACAACAAACAAATATAGTATGCTGATATCATCAAGAAATGGGGACAATAATGGGAAATCAAGCTTCACTGCTAATACTTAATTACTTAAATTGTGTGCAAACACCAAAATTCCACTTCAATTCTTCTACACAGTCCATATGCGAACTGATTGCGGTCTTTCTTCAAACGCTTGATGTGCAAGAATAATTAGATCCTTTTATAACTTAATCTTCCTGCAATTTCGAATTCGAAAACAACCCATTCATTCACACAAACTAACCGCAACCCCCATTTCTTTAATGGTGTTTTGGTAGAAAACTTACTGTGCAAATCTCGATTAGAATTCATTAGGAACTGATTTTTTAATAAGTTGATGGTACAAACTGAATTGGAAGAAGTAGCTCTATAAGTTAGAATTCATTGCAGTGAACTTGGACCTTATTGTGTGTCTCCTTCTTTCGAATTTTTCTTGGAATATTGTTTATCCCAAAACTGAAGTCATGTATAATCTTTAAATGATTCCAAGTCAACATAAATAAACAAAATCAGTTCCACCATCGTCAAGTCTCTTCCTAATCAATCCAATCCAATCATATTCAATCAATCCAATCCAATTATATTCAATCAATCCCAGTATCTAAAAACCCAGCTTTCCGATCTAAATCAATGGGAAAAAAAATCAAACTATCTGAGGGAAAAATGTTTAGGTTTGCAGATAGAGAAATCATGACCAAAAATTGCAGAAAAAGTGAGATGGTTTCCTTCGATATCAAACATAAGGCGATCATCAACATAAAATCGCCACAACACCTTTCATTTGGTATTTTCAACTTCTTCTACTTGGTTTGTTTATATTTGTAGAGAAAAGAGGGAAAGTATTAAGATTGGCGTGAATTAGAGATAATTAAGGGTAAATTTGTTAAATCAAATTTTTTGAAACAAAATTTAGAGAAAATAAAATAAAATATCGGTCTAACAGAGTCATCAACGGTCAACAGTAAGTCAAGGTACCAACCGATAATATTTCAAATATTGGGTACCAAAGCTAGGTGTTGGACATTTGCTGGGTACCAAACGTTAAATAACCCTACTTTGAATTTCCTGGTATAACATGAGTGTAATAAAGAGACTTGACTTTAGATGTGCGATTTTGATAGTGCAAGGCGATTAGGGTTTATTTTTTCAGTAATCTATTCCTCTAATTCCATAATGTCTGATAGTGGTGGATATTTTCATCCTAATGGGGTTTTTTCTTTATCTTCATAATTTCAGAGGGTAGAGGGGTATGTTGTGCGAGGATCATTCCTTCGAGAAAGGAGTCTCGAGGGCCTCAGCAGAAACCTTAATATAATTTCTTCTGGTCTGATATGTTTATAAATAAAAAAGAGTTATCACCTGATGCTTGTATGTATTTTTCATCTCCTGGATTTATCGAAGATAAAGAAGTAGCAGATGTGTTGGAAAAAAAATGTGGTTAATGAACTGAAATTTTGTGAGGATTTTTTGATTGGGGTTTTGTGGTAAAGAAGCTCCCTTACATGATGGTGAAGAACGCAGTTCAACATGCTTGGAAACCTAAAGGATCTACGCAGATGACTACTCATGGTGAGTCCAATTATGTGTTTGAATTTGATGATGAAGTGGATCGTGTTAATGTTGTTGAGTATGGTCCTTTGTTTATTGCTAGTCGATGGACAACTCAGGATGATCCCCTTTATCATCCATAAAATTTGCGCATACTCTCTCACATCATTATTGATAACGATAAATCTTTGTTGAAGGCCGATATTTGTTCTTCTTGAATTTACATTACTTAACGTTGTAAACCTTTGAAACACACTGTCCCAAAAATTAAAAATGGTTAAATAGAAATCTATTTCGCTTGCAACTGATATCCAACATCGAATTAGTGAAACATCTTTATCTCGAGGAACCGAGCATTAGTCACTTAGGTGTAGTGAGCATAAGTCATGTTCAAATGAATTATTTCTAAATAAATTTTTAGTAGATAAGGAGTGGTTAGTTTATGTTGTTTTAGTTTAGAAGAATAATGAGAGACTAGGAAATTCTAGAGAAATTTAGAACCTCAGCTGTGAGTTGAAATGAGTTTGAAGTTGAGTATTATAGGGGAAGGAATTTCTGGCCGTTGGATGATCAGCCGTTGAGCGCTGACACCTCTATAACCATCGGGCGCTGCAAAGACCCGATAACAATGGAGTATCTATCGCCCGATAGAAACTCCATATTATATGCCTAAGTGTTATTCCTGACACTTAGACAATTAAATTTGACACTTCGACATACCCATAATGGATGCTAAAATGTCAAATGACGGTGTTTTTGACACACACGGGAATAAGATCATTCATCTTTTATCTATAACACTTTCAAGGCTATTAAAGGGGTACCGTATTGCTTGGGAGTGTACCAACCCAAAGACAATGAATATTTTGTCTTGTATACAATTTGGTATACCCCCAAGCATATTAGCACCCCTTATTAGCAATACATTTTTACGTCTTGTTTACAATTTGGTATACCCCAAGCATATTAGCACCCCCTATTAGCAATGCATATTTACCCAGAAATCACAAAATTTACCCAAAAGACATGCTAATATTTTGGACCTCTGCAGTCAAAACATCCAACATATGTACAATCGGTTCTTTCACTAATCACTTTTGATCCATTTCACCTTTTACTCCTTCCAGAGCAAAAAAAAAAAAAACCAATTTCATCTCTATAAACCCTAGATTTCCAAATATCTCTCTAAACTAAATCACCCTGTGTAAATCCTTATTTCTTCAACTACGCACGAGGGTTTTTTCATTCAGTCATGGAGTGTTTCAACAGACTACCCGAAGAAATTACGTCATACATTTTGAGTCGTTTGCCAACCGAAACCGTTTTGGAGTGCAAATTAGTATCTACAACCTGGAGAAATCTTATTTCTCATCATCCTTCATTCTCAAAGATGCACTTTCTTCATCATCTTAACCATGCTGGGGATTATGGTAAGTTGGGTTTTATTGCTTTGACTGATGGTATCCAAAATTTTCAGTATTTTGAATACAATGAAAATCATGAGTGAACAACACCCATTGAGAGAATTAGAAAGATTATGTTAGACCCTCTGTTTAGGGGATCTTCCTTTGTTGGTTCCTGTAATGGGTTGGTATGTCTTTCTCAGTCCAAGGATTATGTGGAAGTAAAAACTTGTATTTGCAACCCCGTCATGAAAGAATATGTTATGCTTCCAGACGTCAAGACAGATTGTAATTGGCTTCAAATTTGGACGAGTGGATTTGGTTACGTTTCTACAACAAATGAGTACAAAGTTGTAAGATTATATATGTTGAAGAATGAGTGGTATGAAGCCTACATATACACTCTAGGCAGTGGCAGTGGATGGAGAAACCTTGGAAAGATCGATTTTGAGCGCCTATATCTTTATGAACAAGGTACCTTTGCCAATGGAGCTCTTTATTGGCTGGATGGCAAACCAGATATGATCATTACCTTCAATTTAGCAGAGGAAAAGTTCTGTGAACGTCTTTCAATTCCTGATTCTTGGGGTTATGATAGAATAGGAGTTTTGAATGGGTTTTTGTTTCTTCCTATTTATGTATTAATCAAAAAAGCCTTATATCATGACATATGGCTATTAAAAGAAGAATGACAATCATGACTTGAAAGTGCGAGGGGTACCTCAGTCGTTTGTTTGGAGCAAAGAGTTTAGGGTTGGCGATGGGGAATTAGTTGCCGTTACAAAGAGTGGCAGTGTTTTAACTTATTTTAGAAATTATCTCAACATTTATGACCCACGAGCTTCTACCTCCAAAAGGCTTGTGGAATTTAAGGAACGGTTTCTTCAAGTTGCTCCTCACAAAAACACCTTAGTTTCATTGAAAGAATTAGGGGAAGAAGAAACGAAGATAATGGAGTCAGTTAAAATTGAGGAGACGGAAAGCCAAGATTAGCCTTTCAACCAGCTGTAGGAGGATGAAACCTGGATATGTTATAAATTGGTCAGGTATTCTTTGTCAGTTTTCATTTGGAATTGGACAACAAGTAACATTTGTGTGAACTTACATGCTTTTTGACATTGTCTTTGTGAGTAATATATCAAGACTACTTTTATTCTGTCTTCGAATCATCTATCCAACTTTATGAAAGTGTTTGTTACCTCTGCATTTTGTTAGTCACCTGAGTGAATTTGATGTATGCTTTAGTTATTTCGTTAATGCATGGGAATCAAATGATTAAATGTAGGCAGAATTGCAGAAAGTGTGCTTTCCCACTAGTACGAGGGAATATATATTCATCTACCTCTTAGCATTATTTGATAGATAAATATAGGGATCCAAATTTGTGGTTTTATTATATTTTGTCTAGAGTTCAAATACTGCAGTAACGCATGTCATTTTACTGTTTTACTTTTAGAGAAAATGGTAACTAGAATAGTAAACTGCGCTAAATCTTGTTTTCATTCATCAATAATCTATTACAAAAACAATAGATTTAAGTAGGCAGTGTTCTCTGTGATGACTAACATCAATTAGGAAGGTATCGTGCAGACTAATACAGGGAATCAGAGTAATGATTTAGTTTGCAACTTATTTGGAAAGGTACCATAAACATTTCATGCGCATGCCTACTTCCACAGTTTTTCAGTTTTGAATTTTCTAATTTAGTTAAGATCCCAAGTTGTTAGCCACCACCAGCTTTGTTGCTTTTGTTATTTTTAATTTATCTTATAGTATCATATAATGTCAAAAATGACTTGCTTGGACCCCATTTTCATTTTTGGTTTTTGCATGATATCCTTTGTCTATGTACTATATACCTAAGCTAATAGTCTGACAATTAGGTGTGAATTTTGGAGGTAGCATTTGCTCAAGAAATCCCTACCTAGTGGTGAAGATATTTGAAATGTTGATCTAGAGAATTGAGATTTGTTTTTAGAATTTGCCTCCTGTATATGGTTTACCAAAATTTGGTCATTTAATATAATACATGACCAGATGTAGCAGCTAATGTCCTGATTGATAAAATGTAGTCATTACCTGGCCTAGCTGTAGGACTATCTACTGCATTGATGGATTATAATGCCCTGCTTTTGTAGTTCAATTTGGAGAAATTTTTGTTAACTAGAGGTACTATTTACTCCTCGCTTCTATCAAACACTACTTTTTTAGGGTGCTTTACATAATCACTTCCAATGAGGTCTGTACAAGTTGCACGGCTTTTCCTATACATTGTGCTTTTAACTCTGGAAGCACAATACATTGTGCTTCCTATACATTGTGTTTTTTTTTCCTGATTGCGTGTTCCTGTTTCATCAACCAGATTTAACTCTTGCTGACACTGATAACCGTTGTGAATTATGATGCTCAAGGCCAATGCCTAAATCATCAGAGGGCCCTGTTGCTGCAATTGAATTAGAGGCTTATTTTATTTGTCTCCTCCATTTCTGAATAGAATGTTGTTTCCGTCGAAGCAATTAGGTAAAACAACATGCACTTAGGTGGAGAACCTCTGAATGCTCCTTCCATTTCTTTTCCCCTCACATTTTCATTGTTAAACACTATAAGTGCATCCTCAGTGAGAATATGCTAAACTGCTCTCACAATTTATTCCGGCAGTTTCACTGTTAGACACTATAAAAGCATTTTATGCTGTCAGTGGTTTATAAGGCTCATGTGAATGTTAAGTGTTGTGTAGATTTTTAAAAGCTGCGCGAGATTTTATTCTCCACCTAGGTTTACAAGTGGTTGAATTTTTGTTGGGTTTAAAAAAACTTTTTAATAGACCACTTTTGAAGTGTGGCTTTTGGGGGTGTTTGTCTCTCTTCCAGTAAGGTTTCCATGGTAAGGTTCAACCTAGTCAAAGTTCAAATGCACTGCCCGCTGTTCAATCTTCATTTGCTGGTGGTTCTGGTAATTCCAGCTTGCGTCGCTCTTACGGCTCGGCTTCAGGCTAGCCGAATCCTACTGTATATTTAACTACACAAGGAGGTCCAGGATTTGGTTTAGTCATGCAACCCCTTGCTCTATTTCTGAGGACGTGGACCCCACTTTTGACGCAGATTCTTAGCACTTCATCAGCTCATATTGGGGCATATGATGTGGTAACACAACATGGTTCTGACATTGATTCTGTTGTGCCTTCATTTCCTTCAACAATTGTTTCAACCGAACCCATTTCTGTTGATCCCTCTTGATTCTACGAAAGATTCAGGAGCCACTGCGCAACCATTACCTGATTGAGAAGTACCAAATTGTGGCACAAAAGTTTGAAGAGCTTGTATCTAAAGATGTGGCACTTCAGGGAGTTATTGTTGAGGTTCCTGAAATTATACTTAGATCTGTAAGCTGGGATGAGGTGTTATGGCTGTTGCCGGTAAGGTTTTTGAAAGCTTATTTGGGGATGCCTCGAACAGTGCTCATTTTTATGCTCAGATTGCAACTATGGTTGCTATTGGAGATGTTTGTAAGCTTGTTGTGGAGGAGCTTACTAATTGGGTGGTTTATTCCGATGACGAGTATAAGTTCAGCAAAGATATTATTGTTGGCCTTAGCAGAATACAGTATGCGCTTGACAAAGCTTATGATGCAGGACGGAATACAACTTCTACAGAGTTTTCAATATCTCTTCTGCTGGCCTTAGTTACCCAGGAATCTGGAGTCGGTGTTAGTTCCACAATCTCATAGAGGCACTGGCAAAGCCTGCTACCAGACCTGGATCCCTGAATCTTCACCGTAGCTTGTTGAGATTTCCGGAGATGTCTCTCCTAAAGCCCCTGCTCCGTCAGGTTATATGGTTAACAATGGCGAGAAAGAGAATCAGTCTAAAGACAGTGGCTCCCCCTGTCCTTTTATCTGTAAGTAGGGGGAATGGCTACAACGTTGTTGAGTCTATGACAGAAGATCCTCTTGTCTTCCATGATCAGGTTTTGATGCTTTACAATGAATGGCACCGCATCTGTGAAGCTACTGGTACAGATGATTCAGCTGTCTGTCACCCGTTCTGTGTCACAGTTGCAGCAAAGTGGACTGCTCAAAGGTGATGATATGACGGATCTTTTTTTCCGCCTGCTCATGGAATTGTCAGTAACACACTGCTTGCCCACGGATGGCTCTACTCCAGGCTCATTGTCGCTGCAATTGCCTCAGCAAGTTTCAGCTCTGTCATTTGTTGCTATTGATATGTATCCAAACTTGTGTTTCTGATCCTAAAGTATTCTGCAGTGGATCAAGGATCAAATAAAAAGATTCTGTTGGTTATTGTGAGACACACAAAAAGACGCTGATGAGAGAAAGATCGTTTTAAGCCGAGGCCGTATTTCAGATTGTTTGTAAACTGGCTTCTGGATCATGGTTCTCCTGATCCTGTGCTTGAGGGTGGCAACTTTCAGATTCTGATAGCATTTGCAAATGCCTTCCATGCATTGCAGCCTCTGAAGGTTCCTGGTTTTAGTTTCGCTTGGCTGGAGCTGGTGAGCCACAGGAGTTTTATCATTTATGCCAAAATTGTTTCACTGAAATTCTCAGAAGCCAGCTTGGAGAACCTGTTCATTTCCTCTATATAGGTACTTTCCGTGTTCTGCTGGTGCGTCTTCATGATTTTTAATCTAGACAACTGGAACACATTAATTGTCCTATGGTTGTCAGACTCTAGTAAAGAAAACTCAGTATTATAATCTTTATTCTATTTTGAAGGACTTAGCAAAGAGAACTTGATGGACACTGTATTAGGAAAACACTACTCTTATCTTCAACAAAAATTTGGGAGGAACTGTGGTACCCAGGGCAACTGCAACAATTATGTGAACCACTGCATCAACACCAGAAAATTACTTGTGTCGATGAGTTAATGGGTCAAAAGGGAGAGGAATGGGTATGGGATGAACTGAAGTTGACACAGTATTTTGAACCAAAAGTGAGACAACAGATTAAAGGGATTCAGATAAACAAATACAAAAGGGATGAGCTGAGATGGAAATTAGAGAAAAATGGGAAATTCACAATTAAGTCTATGTACAAGAAAATTATGCTTAGAGGGCAGCAGGAGGATATGGGTTTAAAGTATTTTTGGAGGAAAGTCTGGAGAATGAATACAATTCCAAGGGTAAAGACATTTATCTGGAAGTGTGTTCATGATATTCTCCCATTGAATGAGAGATTGGCAAGGAAACTGCCCTACATAAACAAGTCTTGCCCTCTTTGTGGTAAGCATGATGAAACTTTATCGCATCTTTTTTTGAAATGTGAGTTCACTCTTATGGTTTTGAGTGAAATGGACGTTTCACTCACTGTCTATGCTGGATACCATACTGACTTTCATAGTTGGTTGCAGGATTGGTTTCATAGGGGTAGAGTGAACAATCTGGGTGGGATAGATTGGGCAGATGTATTGGCAATCACCTGTTGGGAACTATGGAAATGCAGGTGTGATCTAGTGTTTAGGAAGATAAAACCTAACCCACAAAGAGCAAGTTACAATATTACTACCATGGTAAGTTGTAGTAGAAGGAACATGAGGGAGGAGGTTAAAATTGTAGAGAATACTAAACCACTAGCTACTAACTTACTGGCTGTTAAGATCAACATAGGATTAAGAGTGAGTAAAAACAGTCTAGAGGGAGGTATAGCACTAATCTTGTCTGATCATGCAGGAAATATCTCAAAGGCAAGATGCAGAAACGTCGAAGCAAGTTCAGAGGAAGAACTAGTGGATGCAACAGCTTCCATGACAATCCAATGGGCACAACAACTTAATCACCCGCAGGTAGACTTTGAAAGTGACAATGTGAAAGTCCTTGAAGCTGTTAGGATCCGGCTAGGAGAAGCAGAAAATAACATCCAGTTGATGCACACAGGAAGGAAAAGGAGTTTTATTTTATGTATTAGAAATCTTAAGGAGCTTAGTCGAGTTCCGGAGTCTGAAAACTTAATGTCAAGTAAACTAGCTGAAGTTTCGCTTGCATACAAACTGAGTTCGCAGTGGGTTGAGCCTCATATCAATTCTTTTTTGGTAAAACTCATACAGGGAGGCAATGTAACTGAACATGGTATGTTGATCCAGGTTTAACCTGGTTTACTTATTAAAAAAAAAAAAAAAATCTTCAACAAAAATTAGCTATAATTGAGGAACTGGCGTTCTTTCGTACATTTGCGTTTGTTTGTTTTTCAGTTGTTTGGCTGTTGTGAAGTTTGATTTAACTCATTTTTCTTGAGGACTGGATGCAGTTAATTTAACTCATTTGTATTACTGGGCTAGATAGTTGCCAGTTTTTCTCCAAAATAGAAATGCTTCTGACCAAGGGGTAGAGAAACAGAAAGTACTGAGATTTCTGAAATTATACGAATCAAGGTTAACTACTTAAAAACACTAGATCAGGTTAATAGGAATCCATCCAGCTAGTGGGTTCATTAGCCATTCCAGAGAGTATTATCTTCTCGCAGCTAGAAGTTTTGGAATTTGAAGCACTCCATCAGACTAAAAAAATATGAACGAACTATTAAGAACTGCTAGAATCAAAAAAATAAAAAAAAAATACACTGCACATCTGAAATTATGAATGCAAGAGACTGCATTATGAATTCAACATTTGGAAACCAGTACTCAGTGCATCTGCAAAACTATAACATTACATAGATTAACAAAAATCAAATAAAACATTACTCCGCAGTCGGCACTAACTAGTAGCAGTCTTCAGCACTTGATCATATTACACTGCACATCTGAGAGTATCAATGCAGGAGACAGACTGCATTACAAATTCAACATTAGGAAACTAGTACTCAGCAGCAGTAGCTAGTGTTTTGTTCAGCAGCAGTTGATCATGTCAGTAAAGCTACCTGCATAATTACTCAACGCCTGGAACTCCAAGTCGATCATGTCAGGAAAAGGCTCAAACACAACACAACCATCAGTACTAGTATTAGTTAGCCCAGGAAGATTAAGCCATTGATTAACATCATAATCGTTCTCCAAAGCAGAACTGTAATTAGAAAAACCCATAGATGATGAAGGTTGATAATCAAATTTAGGTTCGAGTGGAAGAGAGGGGAATTCATTCATCATAATCACATCATCTTCGTTACAACCCTTTGCCACAGATTTGTTCTTCTTCATCATCAACTTATCAATTCTCTCTGAAATCATACCAAACATGGGCTCCAAATTCCTTTCAATCTTTTTAATCTCTTCAACAGATAAATTATTCAACTTCTGATCAATGAATTGATCTTGTTGATTCTCTTCTTTAACATCACCATTGCAGAATTTCCTCATCTTGTTATCATTATTCGTACATTCAGAATCGCCCCTTTTTCTTTTCCCTGCTGTTTTTGGATCATAATTTATGTAATCCCTAACAATCTCTTGACACTCATTAGGGTTTTCTGGTAGTATCTTAACCAATTCATCCCCACTTTTTACAGCATTGAACTCAGATTTAACATACAATAAAGCCCTAAGACCACATAAAGTTGTTAATTCATGAAACATCTTCTCTAAAGTCTCCATTCTGTACTCAAAAATCTTCTTTTTCTCTTTTTGGTTAAATACAGTCTTCTTTTTCTTCCGTTTGCGTTTATCCTTGCAAGAAGAAGATGATTCTACCTTAAACTCCATTTTATATCTTCAATTTCCACTTCTGAATATATTTTTTTGTCTCACAGATATTGCTGTTGAAGATGAACAGAAAAAAGCAAGAGTTTTTTTTTAGCAAGAACGAACCACAAAGTGTTATGAACAGAGATCGGATACTTATAAAGATGGGAAACTTAATCCCCAAGTGTTTCCAGCTTCCAAAAATAAATCCGGCCTTAGTTGTAATTTTCTAGTCTGATTTCCATAAACAGGTCGGCGACCATGGTCAAAACGCGTTGACCGTTTAATTTTTGAATATTATTCTCGGTGTAATAAAATTACGACACTGAAAATAAAGATGACCAACACGACCACATTTCCAACAAGAACCATGAGCTTCATTATCAGCGTTCCAACTAGTAATTCGAGCAGCCGCAGGCGCTGTTGACATTGGCCAAGACGAAGAAGTTTGCTCTGGTTCTTCTTTATTAGGTGCACAAGGATGGTACCTAATGGCGCTTTGCAGCGGGTTTGAAGTGTGGCACTACTATGAACCCCGTTGTTGTTCGCTGGAACACAAACCCTTCCTGCTGGTGCTGGTGTTTTCACAAACAGAAACTGCAGACATAAGAAAAGATTAAGAAGTCAGGATTTTTGGTCTCAAATGACAGGAGCTGTACCATCAGACCATGACCATCTCAATTTGTTTCTTAAAATCAGGAGACTCGGCAAGGATGAATCCTGCGAGGCTAAGACATTTAGCGGACTGACTGACTGGTGGCTGGTGAAAGTGAACACAACTCTGCCTACAGTAACAGTAGCAAGAACTTCTCCCAGGACAATTTAGCAGGCATGTCTTTATTGAGAGGAACTCCTCCCTTCCCTCTTTTGGTGGTAGCCTGACTACTGTTTGGATATGGTTAGCAAGCTGTAAGCTGTAATTTCATTTTTGATGAATGCAACTTAGAAAATTCACTTTATGTCCGACTCGAGATTTTACAGGTTACCACGTATTTACCTAAAGGATGGGGGTGTGAAATGCAATTTACGCCTCAAAATTTCACCAACTGGAAATTTTTCAGTTACTAATTTAGTGTTTTGGTTTAATCAAAGATCACATTCCAAGATAATAACATAAGACCATTTCATTTCAGGTTTACAATCTTTTAATTTATGTACTAAATCACATTTTGAAGTCAATCTAGCAGCTAGACTAACTATGAACCCTAAACATAACATAATCTCAGTACCCTTTTTCACATCCCCAACAAAAAAATCTACTTACTTGATAACACCCCAACAATCATCTCCTGGAGGAACATCTTCAGACTCTTCTCCTGCTATTGTTTTGGATAAGGTTTCAATCTGAGCTTCAGCTATGTCACCTTCTTCCTCTTCTTCTCCTCCTCTGCTCTCCCCATCCTCTCTCCACAGCTCATCTCTTCATCTTCATCTCTCTCACTCTCTGAAGAACTTGAACCATGAGCAGCCTCAGTACTTCCTTCATCACCAGTTAAACAACCGTACTCCTTTCGAAGATCAAATATACTCCTTAAATAAGCTACATAATGAGGGTCAGAATCAGGTTGAGATTCTACTAATGGATTAATATCTTCTGATCCCCTAGTATCCTCAGGATAAGCCAGGTGACTCCTAAAACTTGTTCCTTCATTTCTTCAGTAAGCTCAACCCGAACCCTCTTTTTTGAAGACATTTTTTTCTCTATGTTTGTGTTCTGTGCCCAACATCCCTTTTTGTTGCTAAACCGGTGTACATGTCCCCTTCTTCATTAAATCCTGCATTTACTTCACTTTACCGTATCGCTGCACTAAGGGGTCTATGGGAATTGTGTCAGCCTGTCAGGGCGTATAGGACACTTACAATGTGTCTAATTAAACAGTTACATTTTAAAACAGCAAATGAGCAACTCTGGTGCTGCAAATGAGCAACAGACCCCGCAGACATGCAAATTGAAAAAGAAAACTTAAGCTGTTCTTGTTGCAATTTCACTTCATTATTTATATCTGTTCAAGGTGTACAGAAATCAAATCCACCCCAAAATAAAGAAAAATAACTTATAACTTCTTCTAATTCCGCAAAAGAATTTCATGACCTGTTTAGAACATGCTCAACTATTTTAAAATCAACATAGACAGAGAGAAACAGATTGAATACAATCATTTGCACCAATAATATACACAACAGTTTTACCTTGAAAACTATCTGCATTTTCTTCCACTCAATCAATCCTTTGTAACTTTACTAAGTTTCGCTATAAATGGCTGCTAGAGTAGTTTAGAACAGGCTTCCTTCATGGCCGGCTAACTAACTGAACAGATAGTGGCAAATGTGTTACTTTCTCACTGTGTAAGTGATTTAAGACTTGCTTTTAGATCTTCCAAGGTAATTGTGACAAGATCATCACTATCTGTACATTCAAAATCAAGTCTGAGATCCAAATTTTCCCTCGCATTCACAAGCATTGGATCCACTATACCTCCATTCATTTCTTTCCGTTGTTTTTCAGTTGTTTCTTTCTCTATCAGTTTTGCAACGGCTTCCACAGTACACGAGGAGTGCAACTTGAACCCGTAGAGTAAACTGACTATATCTTGATTATTCATCTTGAGATGGACAATTTGCGCTAGCTCTTCAGAATTAAAATCATCAAAGACAAAGAACTTTGTCACTCTTCTGGAGAAACCTTCATTTGATGTGATTACACGCTTCATTGGCTCACTGTAGCCCGCGAAAATGACAACAATTTTCCCAGCATCCATGACGGACATGATCTCTTCTAAGGCTTCTAGCCCGTAATCCTTGTCGTCTGACTTTTGCATCGGTATTAATCTGTAGGCCTCATCCACAAAGAGAATTCCTCCCTCAGCTTCTTTTATCTGCCAACAGTATTCTCATTTGGTAAGAGTAGGCTACATGTTTTCAATCAGTTTATAATAAGGCTGAATAACAGATTAAATGGGAGAACAAGTAATATGGTTTTTCGAATGACATACCTTTTTCCTCGTTTTTGGCCCCGTGTGACCAACAAATTCCCCTACTAAATCGGTTCGTTGAACTTCTGTTACCTTGTCAGTAGGTATAATTCCAACCATATGCAGTAGTTTCCCAAGAATTCGAGCTACCATAGTTTTTCCTGTTCAGTGTAATATGCACCATCAGTTTGGTAATAATATAACGCTCTTGCACTTCAAGAAGTTCTCCAAGAAAAGAGTCATTAGTTGCAAAGTTTTGTTATACTAATTGATTATGCGTTTTCAGTACAGCAGGCAGAATGTCAATTGTCGAAGGTTACCTGTTCCTGGGTTTCCAAGGAATGCCATATGGGGAGACCTTCTGGCAGCAACTTTGAGCCCTAGAGCCCTGCGCTTCTCATCCAAGAGCATCCCTTTGGCCCATTTCCGCAGTTGTTGTTTGAGTTCATGCAACCCCACAATGTTTGATATTGCATCTTCAAGCTGAGCCATTTTAGCTTTTGTTTCAGAGCATGCCTCAATTGCTCTGCGCTTCCTCTGCTCCTCAAGATGCCAATTAAGCAGTTCACGTAACTTCTCATTTCCAGGGCCTTGAGAGAGATGGTTTAGAGGAGTCATTCCATCCTATATAGCAATTGATAGATGAATAAGTTTCCCAGATCATCACAATAGGTAACCAAAAGCAAAACAGGACCCAGAATTGAGCTTACATTGTCTTTCACACTACAATCTGCATTGTACTCTAGCAGAGTCTTAACGGTTAAGCAATCTTCTGCTCGAAGGGAGTACCATACTGCAAGATGCAATGGGGTCATCCCATTCTGAATGAAATAAGACCCAAACAGAAGAGCTTAATAACAACCCCTTTCCAAGACATCGTCTCCATTCAAATTTCAACTGAATAATTAATTTTGAAAACAAGGAGACTCACATTAGCTTTAGATTCCACTAAAGCACCATGATCTAAAAGCACCCGCGCTGCTTCACTGGAGCCATTCTTCGCTGCCATATGGAGTGGGGTTTCTCCATACTGCAAAAGGAAAAACCAAATGTCGATCAGTTAGAAAAGAACTGACTAGTTCCTCTACAGATAGTTAAAGAATTTCATAACACCCACCATGTTCCTTGCTTCCAATTCAACTTTTTCTGATCCTCGCCAGTTAAGCAAAAACTTGACTATATCTACTTTATTCCCTGCGGATGCTACGTGAAGGGGAGTTTGTGCCATCTGCATTTGATGAGTAGAAAAAAGGATCACGGATGGTTTCAAGGAAGAAACACGTAATTCACTACCATGAACCGGATGCTCCAAACAAATGAGCAATAAAATACAATCTTTGAGACAAATTCTCCAGGAATAAAGTATCCAATTTACACGCAATGAAATAAAAAAAGAAAGGAAATACAATTATACAAATGAATCATTTTAAAATTAACTGACAGCAAAGAAGAGAAAATGCAGTCAGTGTCTGTGTGTGTGCACAGATCAAAGATATCAGCAAAAATTCTAAATTCAATGAAGAAATCCAAGACATTCAAATTGAAAAAAATATATCAAAATTCAAACCAAACCCATCAACAAGAACAATCAAAAAACAAATTTTGGGTTTCCTAAATGAATTAACTGCACAGATCCACTGAAAAAACCCTCAAATCAATGAAACTAGCAAGAACAAAAATGTGAAAGATGGGTTCTTTTTTTCTTTAGACCTTCAAAGATAAGAACATATGAATGAAATCAATCTAAGAAATGAAAACCCATTAAACAGAAATTGTCAAAAAATGAAACCCCCCCCATCCCCAATATGAAAGAGGTAGATGTAAATAAAGAACTTACAACAGCATTTCTTTCATTAAGCAGCGATGGATTTTCTTGTAGTTTTTTCTGAAGGGCAGATAGATCTCCTGATTGAGCACAGCTATGAATGGTGATAATGGCAGGTTTATTAGACCTTGACCTTTGATCTTGAATCACCGGCATTTTTTCCTCTCTTCTTCTTCTTCTTCTTTTTTTCTTCTTTCTCGTAAAACCAGAGAAGAAGAGAGAGAGGGGAGTGAGAGAGTTGTTTGTATTGGATGGTGTGTGTTTTTGGAAGGTTTTTGATGTTTCTTAGAAATTCTCGGTCAAGTTGGGTCTCGTCGTCATTTGCAGTCGCTCATCAATTTGCTTTTCTTTTCTAACATCATTTGTCAAAGCGCCAACAGTCTTTGGACGGTGCTGCCTTGGAGGGCTTATTGGTCCTTTTATTAGGGCATTTTTTTATTATTATTATTATTTAGAAATTGCTTTTTTCATGAATCCGATTGCAAAGAACTGGTAGAAATGATCGAAAACAAGTCATTTGATAGTCACTCACTCGCTTGCTGATGGGGATGTAGTATGTTTTCAATCATATATTTTATTGATGAGTGTAGGTTTCGTTAGCCGGATTTCCAGCACAAAATTAACTAAGGTGGTCGTCGAAAAGTGTGGCGTGCAACCGATTAAATCTCTTTGACTTCTTTTTAAGACATCTTGAAAAGTAACCGTATGACTTTAAGAAACAAAAAAGAATCAAAAATTAAGTCGATACTCCAGAGAAAATAATTAAGTCGGGGTAGAAAAAGTTAACTGAAGCAAAAAGAAAATTGATGTGATTATTGTTTTCAAAAAAAATAACTTATTAAGTTGAAAAGTCAAAAGCTAGTCCAAAAAAATTTATTAAAAACACTTGGATAGCAGAATCAAAGTAATTTTACTTCACAAAAAGTTAAAATTTTATATCCATGCTGATGCTTTTTTATTTCTAAAAATTGAAAAATTATTTACTAAAAAAATTTATATCCAGAGAAAAATGATTTTACTTCTGAAAGTTCAATTGGCACGTAGATGTAAAGATGACCTACGCTAGGCTAGGTGTAACTCCACTATGCGGAATCAGAATCGGTTCATAAATAGAAAAACTAGGAGGATGGGATGTTATCAAAAAAAAAAATTTGTTTTGAACCTTTGGATGGAATCAATGTTGTCAATGAATTGGTTAATTTCGAAAAATAAAATAAAAAAATCATAGCAACAATATCGCATCAATCGATAAAAAAACGATATTCCTCAGAAAACCAGGCATTAAACACATGCCACAGACAAATTAGACAACTTTAAAGTTTAAATCATCATGGTTTTGATGTGATCATTTACGGTTAAATGTGAGGGCACCAGTTCATAATATGACATTTTATTAGTACTGGTGTGGATTCTTAATGGTGTCAACATCCGATCCAGCACTATCACGAAAAGAAGCGCAGCTGCCCAAGACCACAACTTTAATATTGCACTACGTGGGACTACTCGATACTGCATGTACGAGTCATTTGCCTCTTTGGCTCCCGAGAGCATAAATCCAAACTAAGAACTTGAAGAATCTCGAGATCACACTCTTCGTTAATAGTTTGTTTTTGTTATGCTGGATTATCAGTATCAGTATGTATACATGACGTTAACGGCGGTCAGTCACTATGTTTTTTTCTTCTTCTTTTGGTATACTACACTATGTCTTGTTTCTTCAACTTACACAATGGTTTGTTTGCACGACTCTTCTTTGAATTATTGATTTTTAGCAAGGTTGTAAACCATGTGCTTTTATGCATTTCCATTATTATTATCCGCTTCTCATTATTAAGAGTTAAAATATGTTGGAAAATAGACACTAAACAGGGTGAAGAAAAGAACGTTGTATTTAGGGTTCAAGGCTCTTGTGAAAGATTCTTTTCGACAATTATTCGACCCTTTCCCAATTTGGAAGAAGTGTACAAACAGATCAAAGAATATCGCCGTCAGGATACTTGAAGCCCCACAACGGATGTTGGATTCAAGGCTTGTACAACCTTGATCCAACCAAGAACACACTGGTTTTGAAACTGATGATGCTTGTTAGAAGAAAAACAGAGAAGATTGAGATATGATATATTGGATGAAAACAAGTCTGATATTTAAAGAAGAATAACACCCTTTGAAGATGACCTTTCAGTGCAAACATACATGTCTCTTCATCAATGCGTCCATTGGAGAAACGATGTTTCTGTTCAGGTTTCTGCATAAATGACTGCATTCAAGGGTTTGACGAAAATATCCAACAAAATATGCTTTGATTTTTTTCTTCTAGAACCAAACATGACACCATTACTTATTCATGAGTTACATGGGAGAATACCAAGGCTAGCAGGGATACCATTTCAACAGTTAGGATCTATTTGTCCTATGCATAATAACAGTTAAATCAGTAACCCCTTATAAATTGTGAAAATGATAGAATTACTGATAAAATATACCGAGATTTTCTACTAAAATAGAAAATGGGATCTACTCTATCATTCCTAATCCAAATGATAGAGGGCTTTCATCTCATTTATTTTCATATCGATAGCATTTTCAGGAGAAAGCTCGGTGGTCTAGCATTTGTGGTGTTATGAGTCTATACCAATTTAGCTGAGAACTTAGTGGTGCTACAAGGCTATACCATTTATTCGACCACAACTAGTGGTGTGAGGGTAAAATACCCGATGGCCACGTGCCAACATCTTCAGAGATGGTTTCATGATGAAATGATAAGGTAGGAGCACCGAATCATAATCTATAAAACTTATATCGTCTGACTTAAGACACCTGCCACATACATCGCATGAACGACGCGTGTGAGGAATGGTCTAATTAATTCAGACGGTCAAGTCAAAAAAGTAGCACCTCATTTAATGAGGGATCAGAAGAGACGAGGGCGAGTCTATATCACAAAAGAAGGCTCGGACTACCTATACTATAACTCGTAGATGAAGTAGCACGAGGATCTCCAAAGAAGAGCATCACGATGACGAACGGGGCGAGATAACTCGGAGAGGAGAACTTAGCATACCATCACGAGGGATAGTATAGAACCAGTCTGAAGCGATGAAGACGGCGAATGATGACTCCAAGAGCTCAGCGAGGCCTGACCTTCACGAGTTTATTTTGTCTATAAATACCAGTCCATGTATCAGGAGATGGACAAGTTAGTTGATGTATTCTTAGATGGTCTTTCTACAGAGAATTCATGAGAGAGATCTAGAAAGAGAGAAAGTGAGAGATCTTAGTGAGATTTGTATCTCTTTCAAGGGTGAGTCCTTATGATTAATAAAGAAAACATCTTCTCTCCCGTGGATGTAGGTCTCCATGTCCGAACCACGTTATATGCTTGTGTTAATCTTTACTTTCATGTTCTTTAGATCTTATTTATCTTCTTATCTTGAATGTTAGATAGATTATAGTCTTTTCATTTGTACGGATGTAGTCATCAGAAAAGATGCAACTACATTTTAGCGCTAGAAACAGGGAGGTATAAAGATATAATCTACCTCCCTAATAACAACTTTATATCATTTTCATACTTTCTGTAATAAAGGTGGATTTCATACCACTGTGTATCATTCTGTTAAGATACCTGAGTAGAGCTCGGACTCAACACGGTTCTTACGATCTGTGAAATCCAAAATACCCTCAAAATCAACAGATCTACTTGTTCTTTAATGATTTTTTAAGATTTTCAGTTTTTTCCTTTAAGATTTTTCTCATCTTCCTCAAGATGCTCAGGATATTAGAAGATCGTAGTGAAAACGAAGTTCTCTAAAAACTTTGGCACTTAAGCGATCTCCTCCGTGAAAGAGTTGGGAAGATCTCCATCGATAAGCTTCATAAGATGGATTCTTATGAAAGTTGAAAAGATGAACTATTCATAATATTCTCCACCTTCGAGAATATCTTTTACTCGTACTCTTCGTAATTTTCAATCTTACTTGCCTTCCTCAAGGGGCTCAGGAGAGTCGAATATCGTAGTGAAAACGAGGTTTTCAAACTGCCGGCACTTAAGCGATCTCCTCCGTGAAACAGATGGGAAGAGCTTAGTCAGTCAACTCCATGAAGAGAATATCGTCTTATGAAAGTTGAAAAGATAAACTATTCATATTGTCTTCTATCTTTTAAGAAAACTCGAAATAACCCACAATCTTCTTCTTAGAAATCCAACTCTAAGCCAAGGGGAAGGGTTAATGAGTATATAATCACTCATCAAACTCAAGGTTCGTTCAAAATCAAAGGTTCAAAGGATGATGAAAAATACTTCCTAAAAATGGAAAGGTGTACTTCATCATCATGTCTTGATTTTTACTTGCATAAGCATGACGTATGGAGATAAGTACTTTCTCTTGAGAAGAGAACCGACGAAATACCTTTTTCCATCTGTAGGACCAAAATATCGCCACAGCAATTTTTTGGCGAGAATAACAACATTTCTGCGAGCGTTACAGCGAGTTCTTTGCGAGTGTCACAAAATAATGATGTAACAGTTGACGATTGAAGAAACACGAAAAGAACATGATTAACTGGCGATGGTTAAAATGCCTGCGAGAAAGAATATTATAGCTAATGCGATAATATCGCGAGTGATATTCGAAATTAGAGGATAGCTTAGTTGTCACCCATTATGTAATTTCCTATAAATAGGGATCCAATAGATTCAGGAAGGGAGAATGTATTTTTTTTTTAGAGTTGATAGAGTCTTAAGGGGAACACAATTTTAAGAGGGAGAGAGATATTTTTGCAGAGAGATTTTTAGAGAGAGAAAATGTATTTTTCTTTATCATCTTCTTCCCCAAAACTAGATTTAGAACTCCATTAATGGAGATTATCAATGTAAATCAAATGTAAATTTAAACAATCATAGTGAAGAATCATGGATGTAGATCAAATTGATCTAACCATGTAAAAATCTTGGTGTCCTTTTATAATTTTAGCAATTTTACTACCAATTCTATATGAAGATCTAGAAATTAATATCAAGATATGATAAGGGGTGTGTTGTAGGAAAACCTGCAACTACATTTTGGTGCTAGAAACAGGGAACATTAGAAAATATTGATGGTGAATTCGATTGGATTTATGAGATACAGGGGAAAATATGGAAATTTTGGGAAAAGAACGATGAAGAACAACCAACAAAATTTAAGAGAAATGTATATAGAGAAAAAGAAGCAGAAAAATTACGAAGCAGGAGCCGATTCGAAGAAATCTTTATAGGAATGAAATGAAATGAATCGGCATCAATTAATTGTTTAAACATGACAAATTCTTTCCTATCTCTTTAATTAAATGTTCATAATCTAGATCGGGAATATGAAGGAATCAAAAGATCCAGTGAAATTTCTCTTTTGCGATAAGATGCATCCACCAACTTATCAACATACAAAGAAAAAAAAATTGATTACGAATTGATTTTTATTATATCTGCGAAATACAGATTTATGTACGGATGTTTTTTTCAAATAGACTACTCACTAAAGTAAATGGATGAATCTCGCAGAAATTAAATGGATGAATCTCGCAGAAATTCACTTGCGAAAATCAAAAATCTAGTCCAGGCAATAAGAAGGACATGAACAACTATTGGATATTTTAAATGTCATTATTGGAGAATAATTACCATTTGCGAAGGGCACAAGCGATTATCACCACTGTTGTGAAGAGATGGAATAGAAAATCTTTTGGATTACCGCGAGAAACAACGCCAAAAAGTGAAGAAGGAATGATGGAGAAAATAGAGGAATGTTGCAGTAATTTTGTCTTTTCATTAATTGTTTCTCTTTCTACTTGCCTTGTGAAGTCATGGTATGAAGAGTATAGGGGAAGCATTGCTAGCAAGAAGAAGTAAAAGAAATGGACTTTCAACTACAAGATCTTCAAGTAAACAGAAAAGGACAAAGAATGAAACAAAGCATGAAACAGTAAATGCAACAAACTCAATACCCGCAACACATTTAACAAATATCCATCAAAGGCAATTAAATATTTTAAAATGAGGGATGTCACCAAGATTAATTATGCTTTGCTATCAATTTTTATGAAAAAGACACCTGCGAGCAAAACAAATTTTGCGAATGATCAGCTAACCACAACTATTTCATTTCTGCGAAGTGGAAAGAAGACCAACGGGGCACATCCGGCGATGAAAAGAAGTACAGTTACCAGCGAAGAGGAGAAATTAATAGTTCCTGCATAGTTAATAGTCTCTGCGAAGAAATGTCATGCCAGCGAGGGAATGGCAAGAGTTAACCAATAGTAATCAAAACAATATAATATACAAGCTTACAGGAAGAAGAGTTGATCAGATTTAATCTAAGAAAATTCAGCGATGACAAGAGGAATAAGAAAATCCAGCGATGACAAGAGATGGAATAGCAAAGATCAAAATGACCAACATCTAGTGGCGAAGATCGAAATGAATTC
Source organism: Papaver bracteatum (assembly GCA_023529315.1). Lineage (NCBI taxonomy): Eukaryota > Viridiplantae > Streptophyta > Magnoliopsida > Ranunculales > Papaveraceae > Papaver > Papaver bracteatum. The sequence continues at coordinate 44,837 of JAJJWX010000045.1, read as the reverse complement.
CACTCTCGTCAGTAATAAACGAGAATGCATTAGATATGTTGCAGCTTATTAAGCAATAAGTGGTTGGTTAATGACAAAGGAAAAAGTGAATTATGGACCACAAAATATAGTGTATTATTTAAATGTTTGCTACCCAAAGAGTTAACAGGGTATCTTGATTTAAAATACTAGGGGACAAAGAGAAGCCTGTTGCAACTCCTAAATCCCTCCATAGATCCATTTCACTGGAAAGGTTACGAGAATAAACAAGTTAACTTTGCGAAGAGCACTAGCAATTTAATAATAGATTTTACAATTATCAACGAGTGGGTGGGGAAATTGCTTAAAGACAAGATAATAATAAAGAGAAGACTTAAAGACAATAATAAGATGATGGTAATATGGCTTTCTTTCACAATCAGAAGCCAATATGAAAGTCAGCAGTGATGAGAAGGAGTTTGATCTTTGAAAGGCAAGCCCAGTTGGTCAGAGGAATGAATTTGGTAATTTATTATTTCGCAAGGTCTTCTCGCAAAGAAGAAAGTTGATGATTATTTCGCAAGATAATTAATGAAAGAGGTAGATCAAGAGTTCATTTCTCATTTCTTCTCAATTCGCAAGCAAATTATATACTTCGCAAGAGATGACAACAACAGAAAATCGCAAGAAAGCTAAGTACCTTTTCCTTGAATATTTTACTTACAGAAAATAAAAGAATTTTGATTTACCAACGCGATACCATCGCGAGATTTCAAAGAAGATTTCTAGAAGCGAGGCAATCGCAAGATTTTAAAGAAGATTTCTAAAATTTCTAAAATTTCTAAGATTTTATATTTAACTTACCAAAGAGCGATACAATCGCAAGATTTCAAAATTTTCAAAAGATTATAAAAAATGAAATTATCGCAAAAAATTTCAAAGATTACAGAAAATGAAATTATTGCAAAGAGTTCTAAGATTTCAAATTTTTTGATTTAATTTCCAAAATAGCGATATCCTCGCAAGATTACAAAGACTTCAAAATTACAAAAATCGGGAACATTCAATTTATATATTATTTCTCTAGAAAATTTCTTTTACAGAAGATTTTTGATTTAAAAACGAGATACAATCGCAAGATTTCAAAGAATATTTCTAAGATTTCAAAAGATTTTAAAGAATATTTGCTTCAACTATGATGTTATGAGAATGAAAGAAGAAATGACAGAAATGAAAGAAGAAGTGACAGAAATGAAAGAATTGACAGAAATGAAAGAATGAAGAAACGCAAAGCTATCGCCAGAGACGCGAATACAATTTCGCAGAGACATAAGAATGGGACGAACCTTTATGGCGTACACCTTAGTTCGCGAGTACAATCTTGCAAGAGGCAAATTTAAGACCTAAAAGTACGTCATATAAGGGGGTATCTGATAACATGGCTCAGCGATAAGGTTATACCACTGCTGGAACCTGAGTCATGAAGATGTTGGGGTTAAAGAAAACCTATCCAGGAGAGAGACCTTGGATTTCCAGCTTTATAAGGTTATACCCTGGTTGGACGACCGAGGATCTCTTCTAAGAAGTGCAGAGTATGACCAAGGCGCCGAGGTACACGGTTGAGCCAAGGGTGCCCGGGACGGACGAACCTACCTTGTCCATCCTTGGTAAGTCTTGGCTATGATGCACTTGGCCTGAAGAAAACCTCACTTAGGGTGCAGTCTTGTAATTATAAGCCATATAGGCATAAAGGACAAGAGGCTGCGAAAATAACTGGTTGTTGGTAAATCCGGATGGGAGGAGCTAGTCTTGTATGGCCGATGTGCCCTCCTTAAAGGGGCAACCAGGGGGAAGATAAGGGCGGCACCCTCCATTAGGGAGCTTATAAGTGTCTTAAGACGGCAATGTCATGGGATTTATGATCGCAAGAACATTTAGGCATGTCATATTGTCGCGTGACGTAAATTATACAGAGGCAACAAGCCATAAGAGATATGTTTAGATGAGATCAATGGGTTTTTACATGAAAGTGTAAAGACGTCCTGCGATTTCATCGCACGACGACAATGTCATGGGACTTTATTCTCGCAAGGGGATTTAGACTTGTCATATTATCGCAGAAAATTGAAAGAAAATGGATAAGGCAAGATCAATGGGTCAATACATGCAAATGTAAAGACGTCCTGCGATTTTGTCGCAAAAATAAAAATTGGCAAAATAAGACCTTTAATTAGGAAGGCAAAATAAGACCAATAGAATAATTTCAAACTTAATTATTTTCTTTTAAGAATGCAGGAAAGATTTGCTCATCGAAGAGAGATAGCAAGTACTATCAGAATCTCTCAGAAGTATTGTTCAGAATTTCTCAGAAGTATTATTCAGAGTCTTTCAAGAGGATTGTCTACAATCTTGCAGCACTATTCATCGCAGAACTATTCATTGCGGCACTATTCGGCACTATTCATCGTGGCACTATTCATAATTTCGCAGAAACATTCAGAAATTTGCAAACTCATTCAGCATCTCGCACTATTTCATAATTTCACAGGAGAAGTCATTAATTTGCAGAATGAGACAGAGGCAATTCGTTCATTTAACATTTTCTCAAGGATTCTTCCTTCATAGATAAAGAACAGAGGCAACTATGGATTACCAAGAAAACATTTTATGTTCCTTATCTACTCGGAAAGAATCATTTCCAAAATGGGCTAGAATTTTCATAAAAATGAAGTAATAATTTCGCATGAACAGAGAAGATACTTATGATTTTCATTCAAATGACGGATACTTCTTATATTTTAAGGATTGAGCACTTCTTCTATTTCTTCAAGGATACTTCATACTTCGAATACTTCAAGAGTTAATACTTCTTATTTACTTAGAAAAGATATGGAACTTCACAAAAGAATAGAGGCAAGTACGTACTTTTCAAGACCAATATTCTTTCGCTCGTTCCTTCATCAACAAAGATCAAAGACTACTACAACAATCGATTTTTCCTTAAAGATCGCTCTTCAAGCAATATTCAAGGAAAAAGAGGCAAGATGTAGGACTAGAATATCGCCACAGCAATGCTTTGGCGAGAATAACAACATTTCTGCGAGCGTTACAGCGAGTTCTCCAACAAAACTTTGCGAGTGTCACAAAATAATGATGTAACAGTTGACGATGGAAGAAACACGAAAAGAACATGATTAATAGGCGATGGTTACAATGCTTGCGAGAAGAAATATTATAGCTACTGCGATAATATCGCGAGTGATATCCGAAATTAGAGGATAGCTTAGTTGTCACCCATTATGTAATTTCCTATAAATAGGGATCCAATAGATTCAAGAAGGGAGGATGTATTTTTTTTTAGAGTTGATAGAGTCTTAAGGGGAACACAATTTTAAGAGGGAGAGAGATATTTTTGCAGAGAGATTTTTAGAGAGAGAAAATGTATTTTTCTTTATCATCTTCTTCCCCAAAACTAGATTTAGAACTCCATTAATGGAGATTATCAATGTAAATCAAATGTAAATTTAAACAATCATAGTGAAGAATCATGGATGTAGATCAAATTGATCTAACCATGTAAAAATCTTGGTGTCCTTTTATAATTTTAGCAATTTTACTACCAATTCTATATGAAGATCTAGAAATTAATATCAAGATATGATAAGGGGTGTGTTGTAGGAAAACCTGCAACTACACCATCACTAAGGTCCTATGCAAGAAGAGAATGTTTTGACATTTTCACATGTCTCCAAAATTCGCTTTAAAGTCTTCCTGAACTTATTTTTCAAGTTTAAATTATGACTTAGAAGTTGCACATGACCCGCAAAACTAGGGTCCCACTTTTCTAAAAGAAAAGACAAATTGAGTATTATTGCATGAATCGCAGGTAAGGCGATCAACTCACACGAACCAAGGTGAAAATGGTGGAGCCCAGTCAGAAGTACTAGAGGAGATGGAATCGGTGAAATCCTGCACAACGGTGCACTCACAGGAGAGGGACAACCTGATAACCAATATCGGGAACGGTTAATTGATAACTCTAGCTCATACGGAGATGAAATTCCCTTCGAGGTCCAAGATGATATTCATCTAACTCAACCAGGAGGGTTGGATCATTTTCCAAGGCAGATAGTAAACAATGAACCTAAGAAAAGCAGTAATTCTGTCTCGGACGATACTACTGCTGCAATTGAAGCCATCCTAAAAGCCTAAGAAGCACAAGATGAGATAATGAAAAAAATTGGAAAAAAAAAACAGGAGGCTAGAATGGAGAAACCGGAGGTTGAAGCTAAAGGCGAAAAAGAAGGTGCCCAACATCATGGCCGAAGAGACCCACGAGGAGAAGAATCCCTTTGAAAATTTGCAATACGATGAACGAGTCAATATCCCTGACACCTCGAATGAGGAAATAGCATATCGATTTCCCAATAGAAGTAGATGAGCCCTAAATCAGGAGGATAGCCCATCCGAGGGATCATCCGAAGTTGATCCAAAATACATACGAGAACTGAACAAAGAAAACGAAACGAAGGAAAACTGTGAGACCGAGAATCTCCCAGTCATCAACCCTAAGCGAGGGGATTTCAAACCTATTCTCTTAAGGGTGGTCTCCCAAGCCGAAAAATCGGATGAGGATTCAGGACAATCAAGGTATCGTCGATCAGAGATCTCCTTCTCACCTGAGAGATCACAGGGGAGAAGGAAAAAGGCTGAAGGAAGACTTGTAGACGACAAGTTGCAAGCCCGAATTCTCCACCTCGAGGAAATGTGCAGAGAAGTAAGTGGGAGATAAGATAGTAAAAAGATAGTGGAAGTACTAAATGAGGCGAGGCAATCCCCCTTGGTAGTACACCTATTAGCCCAACCTTTTCCGAAGAAGTGCTCACTCCCAACATTCATAACTCCCTTCAATGGGACAGGCGATGCCATAGAACATCTCAGGTTATACCGCATGACATTAACCCAGTAGAGCCACTATGATGTAGTTATGTGCAGATTTTTTCCTGCTAGTCTAAAAGATGAAGCTTTGATGTGGTTTAATAACCTACCGAAGGAGTCGGTCAGGTCCTTTGCCCACCTATCCTAGTTATTTCTGGAGACATACATACATGATAGTATAGTTAAACCAGAAATAGAAATTCTATTTCAACTAGCCCTGGGACCAAATGAGTCACTCCGATCGCTAGTAACACGATGGAGGAAACTGTGTGCCGAGATTGGAAGGGTCCCAGAGGCCTATGCGATCTTAGGTTTCAAAAACAGTCTGAGAAAGACAGAATCGATATTCGCCTGCATGTACGAGACTATGCCACGAAACCTAGGCAAGTTGAGGGAGATCTAAGAAGATTACATAGCCCTAAAAGAACTTCAAGATGGCACTTACGATAAATTGGTGAAAGCAGACACCCGAAGAGCCAATGTGGTGGAACCGCAGAACTCCCAGATGCCGACCCAAGGAGCAGGATCACCCAACAGTGGGTCTACACAATTCGATAAGCATCGGAGTGGAGGATGGAAAGGGAGGGACCCAACCCCAAATAAAAAGGAAAATTTTGTAGACCATGTCTACTCGAAGCTAAACGTTCCCATATCCGAGATCCTCAAAAAGATCGATGGGAAGTACAAAATCACTTACTCCTGGAATAAAGGACAACAGCCAGAACGAGCTAAAAATCGCACTGACTTTTGTGAGTTCTATCAATTCCATAGTCACACCACGGACTCTTGCAGAGATCTGAAGAAGATGATACAAGATATGATAAATGAAGGTAAACTTCAGGAGTACATCGTGCAACCATCGATTCAAATCACCACAGGGGTACCTACTCATCGTGTAGAGATACCCCAAGAGGTACAACACCTAGGGTGCAACACGATATCATACTCGGATACTACCTTTCCCACACCCGAAGGAGGTATTACCGGACGGATCCATAAGCGCAATTTCAAAGGTGATGAAGTTTTTAGCATAGAAAAAGAACTTCCCATTGAGGAGTGGATGAAAATACCTATTATCTTCTCAGCATCGGAGGCACCTGACTAAGGACGCAACCATAACGATCAGCTGGTGGTAACCATGGCCATTGCAATCCCCGAGTACGAGGGGGAGGAAGAAACATCCAAAATGATGCCATGGGCCATGCCTAAGATACTATTAGACGGAGGAAGATCCATTGAAATCTTGTTTTACGATACATTCCAACAAATGGGCCTTAACGATGAATGCCTAATCCCTTCCACATACAACATATTTGGATTCAACGGCTCATCAACCCGACCAAGAGGTGAAGTCACACTAGAAATTCGAGTGGGAAAAATCCTAACTCTAGCCAACTTCTGCGTAGTAGACATAATCTCACCTTACACGGACATCATCGGACGGTCTTGGATCCACGTGATCAAAGGAATTGCCTCCACTTACCACCAAAGGCTAAGATTCCCAACACCATACGGAATCATGGAGGTAGTCGGAGACTCATCAGAAGCTAAATACTGTTATAACGTAGAAATGCATCATGGAAAAAACAGAGTCAATTCTCATAAATCAAGAAAGAAAAGGGCCAAGAACGATAGGGCTCAGGCCGAAATTGATGCCTACATCGCGATGACGAACAAGGAAAGATGTTCCAAAGAAACATCGTCCGAGCAAGATACTAAAGCCACGGACGAACCTATGAAACCCTTGCAAAACTTACCCGATGCGGGAGATCGCCCAACAAATTTCTCGGCCTCGGAACCCACAAAGGAGGTAAACATCATGACACCCGAGAACCCGGGTATGGTTAGGATAGGCACCCTCCTCGATGAGGAAGAAGAAGAAAAATTGATACAAGTACTAAAGGAATACTATGATATCTTCTCTTGGCGGATGGAAGATATGCCGGGAATATATAAAGAAGTCTGCTCAGGGGCGTATCTATGTAGAGGCACACTTAGGCACGTGCCCATACAAGATTTTGCAAAAAAATCTTTACCTATCTATGTTTTGCCGAACATTTCCTATATTTTTGTTTTTTTTGCTTATTTTTATAAATCCATTTAGATTTTTTTCAAGGAAAATAGGTAACAAAACAGATACAATATATTTTCTGGCTAACAAGATATTTGTAATCAATGCATATATGATATTTTTATCTACAAAATAGGTAAACACTAAGACTTTCCTAGGTTAAGGTTTGCAAGTTTATGTATTTTAATCTTTTACACTATTCTTCACCAAGAAATCAAGTAATCAACCGATGACAATAGAAAGGTTTTTCAAAAAAAATAAAAGAAGTGAGACGCAATCAAAACCAAGCAATCCAACGACGGCAACGGCAAGTGAGACATCAGGAAATGAAAACATATCAAGAGATAAGGAATCATCACAATCTCCCAATCCCAATCTTATTCCTAATACATTTGATGATGTAAGTCAAAACATTTTATATTTATTTTATATGTTTCAATGTTTGATTTTTGGATTAGTTAGTGCCACTAATTTAGTGGGCTGTGAAGGCTTGTGATGTTGTGCTGTGCATCATAGTAACTTATTTTTGAATATATGATTTCTTTATGAAATTGCATTTTTTTTTCTTAACGGGGATAGTTGATCACTTTTATTTTTCTTGTAGGGACGAACTACAATTAATTTTGATCTGAATTCAGAACAAAATAAACGCATTTCTTTGGAAAATTTACCAGAAGACCCGGGACTTCGAATTGCGATGTCGGATTATAACACGAATGACCGTGATGAGATTCGAAGAGCTTTTCTACTACGAGGTTCGTGCCAGCCTCGAGGTCATAATTTCCCTCAACATTATATTAAGCCAAAGTTAAGAAGATTTAAGTCATCATGGTTTGATGAACACCCAAATTGGTTGGAGTATAGTATCGAAAAGATGCAGCTTTTTGTTTATGTTGCTACTTCAAAAAATGAGAGTCCTTTTGTTGGCGAAGGTTTTAGATACTGGAAGGATAAAAAAGCATTACATGATCATGTTGGTGGCATTAATAGTCCCCATAACATAGCTAGACAGAGTTGTGAAGATCTCTTAAATCAAAATCAGTCCATTATAACAGTTTTTCATAACCACACATGTAGGTACCAAAAACCACACTCGACGCGTGGCACAATCTAAAGGAAGGAATATCTTAGCATTCCTATGATAGTATACATAGCATCTTAACCAAGATAGCTTAGTTTGTACGAGATAGGACAAGGCTGCGAAGTAAGACCTGAAGATAGCAAGATGATAATTAGTGAGGTAAAGAAGACTTGCACAAGAAGATATCTCGCGAGATGATGAAACACACGAAGTAAAAGATGCGAAGTTTGGATTGTTACGCAAGAAATAGGACAGATGTCCCCGACAACAACCGAAGAAATAGGCGAAAGTGATGGAAAAACTTTATTGAAAATAGCTTGGGCGAAGTAAAAAGCAAAGTCAGCGAAGTAAAATGAGTTGTCATCCATTATATAGTTTTCCCTATAAATAAAGGACTTGGTCCATTGTAATAGAGGTTGGAATTTTTAGGAGGAGAGAGATCAGATTTTATTTGACCTTATTTTTATCTTCTTCTTCCCCAAAAAACTAGATCTAGAAGAGCTCCAAAACTCTTTAATGGAGTCTCACCTTGTAAATCAATTACTTATGTAAACACCAAATATTCTAGTGAAATTTGTGGATGTAGATCCCTTCATGGATCGAACCACGTAAAAAATTTATGTCCCTTTTATGATTTTAGCACTTCAAATTATCATTTTGGTATCAAAAAGTTAGATCTAGAAATTATTTCAAGAGTTTAAGTTCAAAACAGTAAGTGGGTGTAACTATGGATTTTCTGTAGTTACACTTTGGCGTCCAGAAACAGGGATAGATCTTGTGGATTCAAGAAAAGTTCAGCAAAGTCAGTTTATGTCTACATATTACTCTTCTGGATCTTCAACTTACAGGAGCAGATACGGAATATTTGTCCAAGAAAGCAATTACAAGCAGTAAACGTCAACAAAACCCGAGATGAAAAGAGAGAAAGACGATGTTGCTGTGTGTGGAGAAATCATCACCAAATAACAAATCTAAACAGGATAAGTCTTCTTCCTTTATTTGTTTTTAAAACTTAAGATCTGAAAGTTTCAAAGGCCTTTTATGAAAACAAGGGTTGTTTAGAGCAGAAGTTGAATGGTCTTTAGAGAAAACATGTTTCAAAACAGGATTTGAATACAGATTTGAGGTTATCAGATTATGTTTTACAAACCATATGAGTGATTTAAAAAACACCAGAGTATCAAAAGGCTTCAATTTATTTGGGGATTTTTACCAGGAGCGAAGTGATGGACTATCGGGGATAGAGCTCGTGGTTTGTATTGCTAATTGAATTAACTTGGCTGATTGCAGCAAATCACAACGATAGATCGATCTTCTCGTGGCTGCAGCAAAGTGCACAGTAGTAAAGTCAAAAGAAATGACGAAGATGCTTCATCAAAATCCCAGCGAAACTATCTGAGACAGAATGGTTGAACGGAGACAAAAGCCAGCTTCAATACTTATGATTTTAGAAGGACGTAGCTCGTGAATGTAAAGAACATACATGCTAAGCTTCGTCAGCAAGTATCAACAAATGACAGACCCATCCAGGAGGAACAGATGTGGTAGCCCAACCCACTTCGTCATAATAAAAAAAAAAACTATGGTCACTCAAAACTCTATCATCAGCAATTTTACGAAAGAAGAAAGACACGGTAGTCATGTCCATTTCGTCACAATTTAGGCAAAGGAAAATCAAACAGTTTTCACTGGACAAAGTGTTTCTTAAATATAAGAAGTATGTGAAGATAAAGCAATGGAGTTACCCATGGTGATTCACGAAGCAAAACAACTCATAACTTTCATAGAAGTCATTTCAGAACAGATGAACCAGTACAGAAAGGGATGAATTAACTCGCATAAACGTAACATCTCGTGCTCAACTCGCTAGTTTGACCAACCAAGGATCAATTCGTTAGTAAGATACGAAGACATTACTTCGCCAGACTAACAGGAATGTCATTATAGAACCAATAATGAGAACAAACAAAATGATATAAAAGTGAGTCTCTATCTTGAGCGCGCAAAGCAACTATCCGGAAAAGCCTTTACAAGCAAGAAATGAGGTACCTGCAGTCCACCTATCCAAAGATGGAAGAATTGCTTTGTGCATAAATCCCAAAAGACTAATGAAGTCGAAGTCACACTTTTGAGAAGTTAGCTTAATTTCATGAAGAACCAGCAAAGAAGAAAGCGAAGTAACACTCCATCTACAACCCAGCAGCCAAAATATTTCATCACCACTACATACCGCAAAATACTTCGTCAGGAACAAGAGTGAAACGAAGCAATGGTTCACTTCGCTGACAAGTTTACATCACAGTGCAATGTAGGGCAAGTTTACCAACATGGAGCCATGGGAGGCATCTTATTACAATGAAGTAGTGATTCTTCAAAATAATATGCGCAACGTAAGGAAAGTTTACCAACATAGAGCCACGGGAGGCAGCTTATTACAGCGAAGTAATGATTCTTCAAAATAATATGCGCAACGTAGGGCAAGTTTACCAACATGGAGCCACGGGAGGCAGCTTATTACAGCGAAGTAGTGATTCTTCAAAATAATATGGCAAGATATAAGGACACCAGCAACACTTCACAAAATTTATTCCATCATCAATATCAGCGAACTACAATAATTCAAGAAGGGAGATACATAGCAATCAAGATACTTTATTAAATTCTTATTGCCACTCATCAAATTTTCATCATCACTGGTCAAGGCAATCACATATCCATCAAGAAGGCTTTACAAAGAAGGGATTAACTCGTGTTGGTAAGCCACATCACCATCGAAGCAACAAAAGAAATGTAGTAGCAAATATCTTTGTAGGAAATCATTTCAAGAAAGTGAAATGTAACTTCGTCAAGAACACAAGCGAAGAATACCAATTAAGAACATCTAAATCCCCTTTGTCACTAGACCCAATGATGAGCAAAGAAGACAACGAAGTTAAACAATCATTCCGGAAAAGATGAAATCAATTCATATCCAGCTCGCCTATCTGCTATTTCGCCACTCATGTCGTTTGCGATGTCAGCATAGAGAGACGATTATACATAAATCATATACAGTGAACGAAGAAATACTTCGTGAAAGTCAAGAAAAATGATACTTCGTGAAAGAAAGAAGCAGTAGACAAAGAGAGAAACAAATTTCCGAAATATCATCCAGAGCAGCTCATCTCGTAAACAAAGATAACTCGTGAAGAGACAAATATTATGGATAAGGTTTACTTCGTAATCAACTTTGTAGAACAACTAATTTAGTTACAAAGCTAATCTCCACTTGAAGAGTGAAGAAAAAATAGTATGAGGGAAGATGCAGATGCCGGACTACATTCGTCAACAACCTTCAATTCGGGAAATGAACACTTAGGATTAGACTGATTAACCAGCTCGTATCAAACGAATCACTTCGTTCGAAACCTTCATTCTCAGATCACTCACGAAGTTCACGTCTGTTTGGACAGACCAGGACCGAGAAACACAACTAAAAAGAGATAAGTTCTTCCATCTTCTATCTTTCGGTGTTTAAACTTCAATACTATCTTCTACAGATTTCATTTCATATATATATGTACTAATTTCCATGATAATATCAACTCTTTTAGTTTCGAGAACACTACAAAAGATTATTCAACCTTAAATTACTCCCCAGATTATGCCATCTTATGTTCAAATGATTAGATGTAGTGCTCACAATAGATTTACTATCAAGAAACAGGTTATTATAGTTAGCCAATACTTCGTATGCAAGACTGCAATTAAGTAATGATTGACATGCAATACGAATTGTCATCATATCATATACATAAAGTCATTACAGTCATTGCTTATTTTAAACTCTTACTCATTGGGTTATGAATTACAGGAGAATAATCTCGTTGAAGAATTATCATCGATGAGCCATCAATGAAGGAGTAGTGAATTTGAGCTTCCAATATAGAAAGAATTCAAATGGATATCCAATTCAATGCAAAACAACAAACAAATTAATACTACCGGTCAAACAAGAGCAAATGAATAAACAGTGAAGAAAATGAAAATTAAAGATCAAAGACAACAACAGTGCTAAACCGTGGCACTCCAGTGAGCATGGTGATCATTTCCAGCGATAACCAACTTTGTGACCACCAACAAAGCAAAATTACATCACCAACAAAGGAACACCATTCCAGAGAAGAAGAGATTTGCTACTAGCAAAAAATAAAGTCAAACGCAAGTACGAAGAAAAGCAAGTTACTGCAAGATGTTTCAAATCAAATTAAAATTCCCGCAAAGGAAAAGAAATAAGAAGATATGCAGTCAAGATTACATCGTTAATAACCCACCTCGTCAGTTCTCTGCTGTATCATGATATTATTTCGCAAGACTCAGAGGACAGAGCTGGCTCGTTACCCAACCTACTAGATCAGATAATGGTCCAGTATAATTCGTGAATTTAACTTCGTTAGATTCAATGGTATTACTTCGTCACTCGTTCAACTAGTTCGGCGCGGTAAAGTCCTTACTTCGGCAGAGAAAATCACTTGAGACTCATCAGATCAATTCCTAGATCACAAGAATCTTCAGGGAATCAGTAAGACAAGTCGCCAGAACCTTAGAGATGGAACGATCAATGAAGCAAGTTACTACTGAGGGGAAATGCCGGTCAAAGTCACTTCGCGTGTGAGAAGAAACAGCCAGCGGGTTTCATAGTGTCAATATTATACATCATCAATAACTCGCCTGAAAAGGCCGGAAAATGATGTCATGATACAGTAGCAACACACAACAACAAGCATGAATGACATGCAGAAAGAAAGAAATCAAAAAAATACAATGGCCAAAAGCAAGACCTCATTAGGAGGCTGCGTAAGACCCACAGAAAATATGTACAGAAGAAAAGGCGATCGTAAGTCCTATGTAAAACCTCTACACAGGGAGGCTGAGACCTCGTGGCGTGCAACCTAGTTCGCACAAAGTGCAAGAGGCAAATGTAAGACCTAACACGCATCACGAGATAACCTTGGGATATGGCTAACAACCATAATCTAGGGGAAAGAAGTAAGACCCATCCGCCGGGGGACCCGATTGGGTAACCACTCGGTAAGGGGTGTAAGAACGATCCAGTGGAGAAGAAGATGGCCTGGTGTAGTTCTTCCGCTCGGTTCCAAAAACACCTCAACTAGGGTGTGGCTTCGTAACCAAGAGACATATCGGCGAAAGGGCACGAGGTCACGAAATAACTGATACCTAAGCCCAAAAGCACGGGGGTACTCAGAGGGGAAGGGACGTCACCCTCCTTTAGGGAGCTGAGTGACCACAAAATTCGGCAATGTTACGGGGCTGGTACTCACGGAAGTAGGTAGGCCTGTGATATTGTTGCATAATAAGACCTCAATGAGCGAGATAAGGCGAGGTTGATGGATCTTTACTTCGCAAGAGTAAAGAGCGCCTGAGACTTCGTCGAAAAGTCCTGACCAACGGGGTGGGGCATACTAAGACCTTAATTAGGAGGCGAAATAAGACCCCGAAATGATGATAGAGATGTGAGGCAGAAAATGAGACCTGAGGCAAACAAAAAATGCAAGATACAAAGCTAAGAAAGAAGCAACCACATTACAAAGCTTGACCACACGAGTCATACAATTCTAAGAAGTACTTCTTACATTGCATAAGAAGTACTTGCAATTGAAATATTGCATATGATAATATTTATATTAACTTGATTTGATAGGTTCCTAAATTACATCTTTTGAGTATCAATTTCATATGCTTTTCTTAGTTATTTCTCTTTTATTTTTTGTATATTACGCTTTGTTTGAGTTTTGTAGGTATTTTGGAGTCATGTGACAAGAAAGAAGGAAAGAGGCACTGAAATGGATGGCATTGGTATGCACGGTTAGAACTCATGGGAGGAAGTAGCAGGTAGCAAAATTGGAGATTAAAAGAGAATTCATATTCTCTTGGCGTTATAAATGTTGGAGCTTGTGGCACTCATGGGCTTTCAGCCCAGTTAAAGATGGTGGGCTTGAAGACAATTTTTGATTTGAACCACAAAGTTTTAAAGTGGAATTCACATAGGAGAGGTGTATTGGCAATGTTGTCGGGAAGGAGCTGCATCACTGTGAAGGATTGAACGTGACGAAGGATGATGCTGATGGCTGTTGTATTAAAACCAGTTAGGATGAGATATTGGCAGAGACAATGAATAGCAGTAGGTTGCTGGTTTCCTAGGCCGGGAATGAAGTTTGTTGTTGCCGGGAGGATAATGCATGGCAATATGCAAAGTTGCTGGGAAGTAATAGAACGTGACGCTGTTGCTGGCTGTTGATGGAATGGAAGAACAAGAATTGATAAACTCGGTGGTGTTGAACAGAGACGAGACTAGGAGTTGTGGAAGCTGCATTGATGGCATGGAACTTTAATAAAGAGATTACATTGAGAAACAAGTGAGTTCATCTGCTCTTGCGGTCGCTTCTCGTTGAATGCTCAATGGTGATGTATTGTGCATGGTAAGTTGTGCTGATAATGGATAGAGTGGTGACGAATATCGGTCGGAGGAGCTGCAGAGTGTGGGTGTTTGTCTGGGTCCGAGTTTGATAAATAGAGTCGGTGGTTTGTGGTTTGATGGCAGTGGATGATGTTGCTGTTGATAGCAGTTCAGATGGAAGTTGGCTGTTAACAGACGAGCAGTTATAATGGTGGAGGAGTGTATACAGGGTATGAGTTTGAGCTAGAGAGTTGGAGGATAACGTGAGCTCGAGAAAGAAGATGAGAGCTCCAGCCTGTGAGATGAGTAAGCTGGGGAGATGGAGTAACTTCATGGAGAACGACAAGTGGATGAGTAGAGTTGGAAAGGAAGTTCAACTTCAGAAGCTTCCAACTCAAACAAGGGGTCTTATGAAGACTTGGGCTAAACTATTCAATATTAGACGTGAGCCCATTTGGATGTTTATGCAACTTCTTTGCGTGACCAAGCTTTGGCCAGAGAAATGGGCCGGCTAGATTAGTTGAGTGAGCTCAATAGGATATTTAAGGTTGCGGCTATTTCATCTTTGACCGTGACTTTGGGATTTTGGCCAGCTTTGGCCGTGAGTTTTTGGCCAGAGTTTGGAAAGCTATTTTGCACAGGGTTATATGTACGTGACATAATTTTAAGGAGGTGCACTTTCCTATTTTTTCTAGGTTTCCTAGTTTTCTTAAAGAGGAGGTTACAAAACTATATATATAGGGAAGCCTAGGCACATATCTTATATGATATATCATATCTTTTATCTCTTATCACTTATATCGTTTTATCTTTTATCTTGTATTTTTGTTTCTAGGGTTTACAACATGATAGGCTTTATTTTTCTTCTTGTTATGAACTCCTTGAACATGAGTACTTAAGTTTATTATTGGTTATGGAATAATTGGATTTCACATAATATGGTTTTTGATATGATAAATTAGTTTTGTCTCCATATTATCGATTATGATTCACTATTTATATTGTTACATGATTTGAATGCTTGTTTGATCGAGTCATGAATCGTTTGAGTTTGTTTTCATCTCTATTGCTATATTAGGGTTTGTTATACGTAAAAGTGATAGATTCCTGATTACAAGTAGCATAAATATGGTTATAGCTTGTAGTGATGCATCCTTATATCATATGTGAACCATAACCTTTGTTAAATTGAATTAGTGCGCTTTCCACGTTCAATTGCTTTGATTGGCCTGATTTCATAGAACTTAATGCATCTAGGGAATTAAACTTGATTAGTGCTTTTACACGTTAGGTTGTTCTCTTAGATAGAACTCATACTCGCATCTTTTAATGTGTTTGTTGATGACAAAAGGAGATTTACGGGATATTCTTGCGATCAAGGTATCCTAGGGCTTTTGATAAAAGTTGAGATTAAATATCAATTCTACTTATTGTTTTGAAAACATATTTGTGAATGAAGATGAATCCTTAACCAATATTCTCAATACTTTGATTTGTTTACTTTTTTATTGTTTTGCTTTTATTTTACTTTTAGTTTATAAAAATCAGAAAACCCCTGGTATTTTATATAGGAAACCAAAACATCTTGACAACCTAATCCTCTCTGTGGGATCGATCCTTTCTTGCCCTTGCTATATTTATATTTTGAGTAGTAAGAAAGTGTAATTTATTTTTGACGCATACGACAGCGATCAATTATGCTATGATTTGAATATTAATAATGCAGGAACAAGCCCTAAAAGGCAACGAGGTATAATTACAGACGAGATGGGAATGAGAAGGAATTCAAAGGAGAATCATAGGCACAAACGATAAAAAATCAAGGCAAGTATAATTTTGACGAAGTAATATGCATACATATAGGAAAAGCATATCATTTCATACATATAGCATTCATTCATAACATACATACATTCATCGAACATACATCATGCAAGAGCACTTTGGGAATTCTTATTATTTATACTTCTTGAAGACAATATTTATTGCCGCGAGTGCTTCTTGAAGATTGTTAACTAATAATACTTCTTATACTTCGGATTATATACTTCTAAGGATACTTCGCGTTTATATGAACCAATGGAGGATATTTCATCAATACTTCGCTATATAATAGTAAGATATCAAGCAAAACAAGGGCAAGGGCAAGAAAGATGAAGCATATTACTTTTACTTCGGATAGATTTAGTTCCTTCATCTACCAAAGCAAAAGGAGGCACACAGATATATGGGAAAATGCATATTATACACTTCGCGGAAAATTTTTCAAAATTTTTGGATTTGATATGAGTCAAATATGAGGACGTTAAGTTACAAATGAACCAATATCATGTAATAATCTATAATGAGACAAGGAAAGAACAATAAGTGCTACCATCAACTCGTCATCAAAGGAAACATCAACACAAGGCCACCATCGGTAAAGCTCAAACTAGTACTCACAATGGACTTCACACAAGGATGAAGAAAAGAAAACTCGGAAGAAAATCATCAATATCAAATTTCATGGTCAAAGCTCGCAAAGAAGAAACTCGGTACATTTACTCATGGAGATATCTCACAACTCCATACTTCGTCAACGACCAGAATCTTCAACAACAATAAAGTATACGAATCAAATGCTATCTTGTTAACTTTATCTCACTACATACAACACGACACTTCACTACTACTCATCAACATGAAGAACCAACAACCAAGCATGCAAGGGAAAAATCAAAAGCAATGAACCGTTCCAACAACAACAAAATTGAGGATTGATACTTCTTATATTTTTAGAGGATTAAGTACTTCTTATACTTCTTGAAGAGCACTTCATACATTGCATACTTTGTACTTATTATACTTCGGGAATGGTACTTCTACACAACGAAAAGACTTCGGAACTTCGCAAAAGAATAAGAGGCAAGTATATACTTTTTCAAGTTATTATTCTTTCGCTCGTTCCTTCATCAACAAAGATCAAAGTCATCTAATCAAGCACCACACGTCTCGCTCCAAAAAACTACAAGAAGATGGATTTTTCTTAAGAATCGCTCTTCAAGCAACACTCAAGAAAAATAGGGCAAAATGTAGGTACCAAAAACCACACTCGACGCGTGGCACAATCTAAAGGAAGGAATAGCTTAGTATTCCTAGGATAGTATACATAGCATCTTAACCAAGATAGCTTAGTTTGTACGAGATAGAACGAGGCTGCGAAGTAAGACCTGAAGATATCGAGATGATAATTAGCGAGGTAAAGAAGACTTGCACAAGAAGATATCTCGCGAGATGATAAAACACATGAAGTAAAAGATGCGAAGTTTGGATTGTTACACAAGAAATAGGACAGCTGTCCCCGACAACAACCGAAGAAATAGGCGAAAGTGATGGAAAAACTTTATTGAAAATATCTTGGGCGAAGTAAAAAGCAAAGTCAGCGAAGTAAAATGAGCTGTCAGCGAAGTAAAATGAGTTGTCATCCATTATATAGTTTTCCCTATAAATAAAGGACTTGGTCCATTGTAATAGAGGTTGGAATTTTTAGGAGGAGAGAGATCATATTTTATTTGACCTTGTTTTCATTTTCTTCTTCCCCAAAAAACTAGATCTAGAAGAGCTCCAAAACTCTTTAATGGAGTCTCACCTTGTAAATCAATTACTTATGTAAACACCAAATATTCTAGTGAAATTCGTAGATGTAGATCCCTTCATGGATCGAACCACGTAAAAATTGTGTGTCCCTTTTATGATTTTAGCACTTCAAATTATTATTTTGGTATCAAAAAGTTATATCTAGAAATTATTTCAAGAGTTTAAGTTCAAAACAGTAAGTGGGTGTAACTATGGATTTTCTGTAGTTACAACACAGATCAGAAAAAGTATCAATAGCAAAAGCGGTTGGAGGCATCTATCGACTGTGCTAGATTTATTTTATGACAAGGGATTCCGTTTCGTGGACATGATGAATCCGAGGAATTTAAAAATCGAGGAAATTTTATCGAACTTCTGAAATAGTTAGGGGAATACAATGAGGAAATAAAAGATGTTATATTGGATAATGCTCCTGGGAATGAGAAGATGATAGCGCCAGACATTCAAAAGGATATAGCAAATGCAATTTCTTTTGAAATTATTTCCTCAATTATAAAAGAAATTGATGATGGATTATTTTCCCTTCTCGTAGACGAGTCACGTGACATATCTTCGAAAGAGCAAATGGCCATCGTTTTGCGCTACATAAAAGATGGTTGTATAATTGAGAGTTTTGTGGGCATCGAGCATGTATCATCTACAACAGCTCTTTCACTAAAAGCTGCAATCGATGATTTTTTTTCAAGCCATGGATTAAGCATTTCCAAGGTGCGAGGTCAAGGTTATGACGGGGCAAGCAATATGCAAGGTTAGTACAATGGTTTGAAAACACTTATCTTGAAAGAAAATAATAGTGCATACTCTGTTCATTGTTTTGCTCATCAACTTCAGCTAGCAGTTGTGGCCGTGGAAAAGAAACATACTTATGTTGAAGACTTATTTCTACTGGTCACTAATATAGTGACTGTCGTTGGAGGGTGAGCGAAACGTCAAGATATGATTCGGGAAAAACAAGCTGCTTTAGTTTATGAGGCAATTGATAGAGGTGAACTCTCCACATGTCAAGGTTTAAATCAAGAAACTAGCCTTAAACGAGCTGGTGATACTCCTTGGAGTTCCCACCAGAATACTCTAATCAGTATGACTAATATGTTTTCGTCTGTAGTTGACGTCCTAGATACACTAGCACATGATTCAAACAAAAAATTTGAAGCAAGAGTTCTTCGAGATTCAATTCAGACATACAATTTTGTTTTTAGCTTACACTTGATGAAAAATATAATGGGAATCACAGCAGATTTTTCGCAAGCCTTGCAGAGGAAAGATCAAGATATTGTGAATGCCATGAAACTGGTTACCATATGCAAGCAACGATTGCAGAAGATGAGAGAAAATGGATGGGAATCTTTATTGCTACAAGTTTCTTCTTTTTGCGAGAAACACGAAATTGAAGTTCTTAACATGGAAGACATGTTTTGTTTTCCAGGAAAATCAAAACGTTTAGCTCCACATATCACTAATTTGCATCATTATCGTGTCTAGTTCTTCTATGAAGTTATAGACATGCAAATTCTGGAGTTAAATTAACGTTTTTCAGAAACGACTACCGAGTTACTTCTTTGTGTGGCATCCTTGAACCCTATCGACTCGTTTTCTACTTTCAATAAGCAAAAGCTTGTCTGCCTTGCTCAATTATATCCTAATGACTTCTCTGCTGTTGAAGTTGGGATTCTTGAAGATCAACTTGAAACTTATATAATGGACATGAGATCAAGTGATGAGTTTTTGGGGTTGAAAAGTATTGGTGATCTTGCTAAAAAAATGGTGATAAAGTGATGAGATCAAGTCTTGGTGATCAAGTGATGAGTTTTTGGCAGACACCCGCAATTACTGTTATCTTGCTTCTCAGAGTCAGACGGATCCTGTGAGGAAGGTGATACTAGGCAGTCTATTCCCAGCAGACAATGGTGTTGCTTACAAAATAGCTCTTCAGAAATTTATTCAGGTATGTGATTTTCCCTCTTCATATTGCGTCGATGACACTGCCCCCCCCCCCCCAATGCATTCCTTGGCAGTTACTTATTTTGGTGCGGTGAAGAAGCGAATCCCTATCCAGTTTACTCTTTATGATAGAGACGCAACACTATGGCAGTACAACCAGATCAAGCATGCTCAGGACTATCTCTTGGTTGTTCCTATTAGTGGACTTGGCCAGTGCCTTGGTCCCTGTCAGTTTAGGGTTGTTGTCTGTTATCGTCTTGGTATTCCGTTGTTTGCATAAGGCTGGCTATGCTCTTGTTGCAGTAAACCTATGGATATTTTTGCGATCATGCGCTCCATTATGCTAAGGATGTTGGAATTAAGTTCCGTCACAACATAATTCGTGATTTAGATGTCGATATCCTTTACAAAGCTTGCATCCCTGCTCACAAGGAAGCGAATCTGGGTATTATAACTGATGATAACAAGGATCTACGTCCAGTTGACATCCTTGTTCTCAAATGGGAAAATGGGAAAGATGTGTGTATGGATGTCACATGAGTCTCTCCCTTTGCTGGTGATGGAGCTCGAGATTTTATTCCAGGACAAGCTATTTCGAGAGCAGTCTCACGTAAACACAATAAATATTCATCTGAGTGTGCTGCTCGTGGCTATGATTTGAGTGTCTTAGCTTTTACCACTTTAGGAGAGCTTAGAGATGACTTTATTTCTTTTTTCAAGCGTCTAAAGAATTGTTTGTTTAGTAAGGACGCTGGTAGTGGTTTGGGTTGCTTTATTTTTCATATGTTAGGTGTTTTTATTCAAAAAGGGGTGGGAGCTCAGCTTGTTGCTCGGCTTCCAACCAAGGGTGGTGTTATTTGATTCTCATTCAAATTATAAAGATTTAAAAAATGGTTGAGAAAAAAAAAGATCAAGTGTACCCATTGGTTTATTTGATTTTGACGTTAGGGTTGCTCTTACCAGTTGCTACTGCGACCGTAGAAAGAGTATTTTCTGGTATGAAAATTGTGAAGACTCGGCTACACAATCGAATGGCAGATGAGTGGATGAATGATAATTTTCTTTGTTATATTGAAAAGGACATTTTTGATGCTATTGATAACAAGGTTATCATACGACGGTTCCATTATATGAAAAATCGTCATGGACAGTTACCAAATGTGTTAATTTAATGATGAAATTATTAATAAAAGAAAAATAAAATAATGATTTTTTTATACAGTGCCTCTATCAACAAAAATTTATGGATCCGCCACTGAGTCTGCTGCCACCACCTTAAAATAAATCCGAAACACAGGCCCATGCGGCAGAAAATGCGCAAAGTAACATCAGAATATCACGAAGAAATCTAGAAGGAATTGAGAAAAATGGAGGCATCAGGGGCCATCCGAGAAGTGCATTATCCAACGTGGATCTCTAATATGGTAATCATACCGAAGAAAAATGGAGGAGTGCGAATTTGCATTGACTTCAATGACTTAAATAAAGCATGTCCGAAAGACAGTTATCCACTTCCTAATATCGATCAGCTCGTGGAAGCAACTTAGGGCTATGGGCTACTTTCCCTAATGGACAGATACTCTGGGTATAACCAAATCCCCCTCGTCGAGGAAGATCAAGAGCATAACGCTTTCTTCACTCCCCGAGGGTTATATTGTTACACCAAAATGCCATTCCATTTTCAAGAATAAATATTTGATTAATTAATTTTGTGTTTTTAAGTACTAAATAAAGCTTGGAAGAATGCAAAGAGAAGAAAGTTGGAAGCGGAGCAACATACCAAAGGATGGTCGAAAAAATACTTGAGCATTGGATACATAAAACCCTAGAGGTATATGTAGATGACATGCTTGTTAAGAGTAAGCTTCCACAAGATCATGATCTTTAGATTAAATTTTAATGCTTTGGAGAAATACTTTAGTTGTGATTAAATTATCCATTGGAGAAACACCTTAGTTATACGGTAGACTTGAATCTACTATAAGGACAAGGATAATATTACAAGTTGAATGCATATCATTTATTAATGGAGAATACCCTAGTATCCATATTATCATTGTTTACATATCTTGCTATTTGCATCTTTTACTTTTATTATTTCAGTCACTTCATAGGATTTTGGTTTACTCTGGTCACTACTATAAGGACAACTAATCTAAAGATCAATATAAGGACAACTAATCTACTATAAGGACAAAAACAAAAGGACAACTAATCTACTATAAGGACAACTAATATAAGGACAAAAACAAAAACAAACCACTACTATAAGGACTCGGTAGTGGTGTAGTTCATTTTTCATCTCCTGTCACTATTCATTTTTCATCTACTGGAACTGTTTACATATCACTGTAGCACCACTACTATTCACGGTCAATTTTACATTTAAAAAAAAAAAAAAAAAAAAAAAAAAAAAAAAAAAAAAAAAAAAAAAAAAACTTGAAACCCTAACTACCTCTTTTGAGCTCAACAGGTGCACCGAAAGGAAGGAAAGAAAGCGGGAGAAGTTTTATTTTAATAAAAAAAAAAAGAGAGTTTATTTTATTATCTATTTTTAGTTTGTATTAGGATTCCTTTACTCTTGTAATTTTATTTTTTCTTTTGCACTTTATTTTGGACTTTGGACTTGGACTTGGACAAGGACATGCGGTGAGACATGACATAGGAGTCGTGGCCCGAAAACAACGTTCATCCCCCGTCTTTGAATGGGTAAATGGTTCATAGCTAGATCACTAAGCCCTATGATAAATGTAAAAATATTGAATTTTTCGAATTTTCTTCTAATGTTCCATTTACATGTGATGTGGTTACTTACGATGTTGTACTTGTGTCCTGTGATTTAGGAGTTATAGATGTGCCTAATAATGATGTTCCTACCTCCTCCCCGCCTATGTCACAACCTGGTAATCTTGCAATTTGGTTTGTAAAGTTATTGTTAAACATACCAAATGTCTCTCCATCCATCCCGGAAATCTTACATTTTGCATTTTAAACCGGGTCTTTTATAATCTTTGCATTTTATTTTTGGTTGTCTTTGTCAAGACCAGGCGTGGTGTGGGTCTTTTTGTAGAACAAATGCTTCTAAGACCGGTTAAAATTTTACATGAAAATTAACCATAAAATTCCAGGTTTGGGGGTATTTGATGAGTGCCAAATATTGCATATTCATACACCTTTTCATTTGAAAAAAAAACATCCACCTCACCCCCATTCTCTCACTCAATCACTCCCAATTTGTTTCCCACAACCAAATATATTCCATCAATTAAGAAAACATGTTTTGTTGAGTGGATGAGTGCCAAAATGCGCCTTTGGAGTAACTTCCAAGTTTGTCAACAAATTTTTAGGATACTTGGTCACCAAGCGAGGCATCGAGGTGGACCCGACCAAAGTACAAGTCGTACAAAAACAAACCCCTTTTGCTTACTCTACGAAATTTAGAATCAACTTCTACACTCTCCAAGTTCACCTGCTTGCCCTATGTCAAGGACATGCGGAGACTAAACGGTCGGCTAGCAGCCTTGGGAAGGTTCATAGCTAGATCACCCGATAAATGTAAAGAATTTTTCAACACCCTGAAGAAGGGTGAGAAATTCTCATGGAGTAACGACTACGAGAGGGCTTTTCAACAGATCAAAGAACATCTGGCTACTCTACCAATTCTCCAAAAACCTAAGCCAGGAGAAAGTATATATATCTACTTATCTTCTACTAACACTTTGATCAGCAAGGTGCTCACCTGTTTAGACGGAGAAATAGAAAAACCTATCTACTTTATAAGCAAAACCTTGACACCAGCAAAGAATAACTATTCTAAAATTGAAAAGACCGTGCTATCCTTGGTTTACGTGATGCAAAAATTGCGAACGTATTTCCACGCCCATACGATCACAGTTATCACAAGAGCTCCAATAGAATCTGTTCTGGACCACTCTGACAGAGCAGGAAAAATCTCGAAATGGGGAGCTCAAATTAAGCAATTCGGGGTAAAATATCAAGCCCAAACAGCAATCAAAACCAAAGTGGTATCCCGGGAATGGAATACGACTTTCCTCTAGATGACACGGACGAAATCGAAGAAATCCCGGGAATGGAATACGAGATGGAAGACCCACCCTAACTACTTCGTTCGGAAAATCCCATGCGATGGGAAGTCTTTGTATACGGGTCATGTAATTCGGAAGGATTTGGGATCGGGATGGTCTTCACGACCCCGATAGGACGCAAGATCGTTTACAGCTTAAGGATAGAATTCCCCGCTACTAACAATGTAATCGAGTACGAGGATGTCATACACCCCCTACGAGTAATAATCGCCTTGGGTATCAGCGAAGTAAGACTCACAAGTGATTCACAGCTAATCGTGCGACAGATAAAAGGAGTGTCCCAATCCTCCGATCCTTGCTTACAACGATACCTCCAACTCGCTAGGCATTATATTGAGTAGATACCTAATATCACCTTTAGGAACCTAAATAGGCACAATAATAGGCACGCAGACGCGTTAGCTTTCATCGCCTCCATGACATCGGACCCGGAAGCCACAAATATAAAAATCGAAAGAGTATCACTCCCATCCATACCCATCGAGGGAGACATGGAGATACTCAACTTGAACATAATGGATCAACTAGAGATCCTACCAGAGAATGACTGGAGAACTCTAATTATAAAATATTTGTCCAAAGATACCCTCCCAAGCGATCAGCAACTCGCACACAAAGTCATATCCCGATCGGGAAACTACCTACTAAGAGATGGAATACTATACAAACAGTCATATCTAGGACCTTTGCTCAGATGTCTATCCTTCAACGAAGGCCAGAAGATATTGAAATAAATACATTACGGATACGCTAGTAACCATAGTGGGGGGAGATTGCTAGCCCACAAGGCTAGGTTACAAGGATACTTTTGGCCTCGGATGAACGAGGACTCCAAACATATGGCAAAATCATGTCTAGAATGTTAGAATTTTGGAAAAAGAAGACACACACCTTCAATGTATTTGAAGTCCGTTCTCAGCCCTTGGCCATTCGCCAAATGGGGGGTCAACATCGTCGGACCTCTACGAGCTGGTACAGGGCAGCGAAAATATCTCATCGTGGCTACTGATCATTTCACCAAATGGGTAGAAGCCTTTGCCTTGAGGCACATTAGAGACCGCGACGTCTTCAAATTCCTTTTCGAACACATCATATGCCGCTTTGGTATCCCAGCCACCATCGTGATGGGCAATGGGGCGCAACTCCGAGGGAAAAACATCGACCTCCTCTTCAACTGTTTTAAAATCAGAAAGAATAAATCTACGCCCATCTACCCCGAGATTAATGGCCAAGCTGAAGCTACCAATAAAACCATCGCCGACATGCTCAAGAAGAAACTATATGGACATGGAGCTAGCTGGTGTGAACAACTACACAATGTTTTGTGGGCCTATAGGACCACACGAAGGGAAGCAACATGAATGACCCCCTTCGCTCTAACCTATGGAATAGAAGCGATCATACCCACCGAAGCAATGATCCCGACGACAAAGTCCGAGGCTTGGGAGAATAACCTCACCTCGGACATGATATTATCAAAGCTAGACGATCTCGAAGAAAGCCGAGAAATCGCTCTACATAATCTCACCTCGGACATCGAAGGTTAGCACGAGAGTATAACAAACATGTTCACACGAGACAACTCAGCCCAGGCGACAAAGTCTGGCGCAAGATCCCACCATACCAGCGCGAATCAAGAAAATTCGCTCCCATCTGGGAAGGACCACTAACAGTCATCGCCAAAGCAGGGGATGGAGCTTATAGATTTCTCAAAACCGATGGGGAAGAGCTAGAACGCCCATGGAATATCAAATACCTCAAGCCATACCACGCTTAAACAGCTCATCGCTTAGGAAAAAAGGGTTCGAACTCCCACTTGTAAAAAAGGTCATGCTACCTTATCAAAAAGTACTCAGGGCTTGTAAACCCTCTTTCATGAATAATAAATTTAACCTTTTGTGTGACTCATTTTGATTTAATTTTACTTGCTTTAATTATTTATCGTTTATTTCCTTAATCTTTCTTGCTTATTGCTTTACATTTTCGCTTTAAATTTCTTCCGTATTTTCTTTTTTACATTTGAATATAGCTTCATCCATCTCATCTTTAAATCACAACTAAATCCCATCAATTTTATGGCATGGTGCTAGCCACACCTTCTATTCCACAACGAATGATGCGGGTACAACACCTAAGCTTCCTAAGACGGGAACGGACCTAAGGCAATGCCATCTCGCTAATAAAGCACGGTGAAGCATGGGATACCCTAAGCTACCAAACACGGAAACAGACCTAAGGTAATGTCATCGCGATCTAATAAATCGGATGATGTCCTGTTATGACAGGAGATATCCAGAATCAAGGTACTTACCTTTGGCTAAGGAAAGAATCACTTGACCGAGGTATTTCCCTCCAACCAGGCGGTTAATAAATAGGTAGACCCACACGAATGATCGCCTAACCCAGGGGCAAGTGCAACCTAAAAATGACACGATTAAATCAAACCCATAAAGGCGTCAACACGAAGGCGAAAAGGGAAGAGAATCATATTCAGCACCCACCACTGTAAGAGATGGCTTATCCATTCAAGGAGCCGATCACTCCAAGGCTCTGTCACCCACGGATGGGCCAACAGAATACACTGATAATCCCAAAATATCCATTAAACACATAATTACAGGGGCACAAAAATTACATAATGAAAAAACTCGCCCTACATATCCTACTCTCCTCGGACACACCACGAGGACTTATTACACGGTTACGATTACAATGAGCATCGCTAATAGCGCCTTATCAAAAAACATCCTCCTAGAGCCTCGCTCTCGATAAAACATGTGGCAAGATTTCTTCACCAACATGTGCCAGAGCAAGAAAACACACGAGCTGAGGTCTTCAAACGATCCTTTACTTAACCTCAAGGCAGGAGATGCTACGGCATCAAGCAGGGGCAAGGTATATATATACATTTAGTACATAAATGGTGCTTTATACCTTAGAATCCTCAGCAGCTCGTACCGACCACTCATCATGAAGAGAATAGATTACACAAACAGAAACTTTTGGTGACAAATCTACATCGTAAACACAAAGTGGTCCCTAGACCAATCGTATGGAAAAACACTTCACATAAAGTATTTCCAAGCTTGACTGTAAGAAAAAGTACAAGAACGGATGCGAAATCTCCTAACAAAGCGACCAACGTGCTAGCAGATAAAGCATGACTTCTAAAGCGTGGAAGAGCCAAGAAAAATGCGGAAAAAGATATAGGTCTATCTGAGAAAACATCGATGATGATCTAGAAATCGGATCGAGAAAAAGCAAAACAACAAACAAATGAGAGGGCGTACTACCATGCTTAAGAAAATTTGACCAAACAAACGACAAAGAAGGACGAAAAGAACAAAGTTCACCAAACATTAAAGGACTTATCAAAGAAGGCTCCAGATCACTAAATAGGGAAACGAAAAATGAAACCCTTTATTCATCACAAGAGGATCTTCATAAAGAATCAAGATTATCGAACAAACATCCAAGGCTTATCCAAAAAGGAACCAAGGCACGATAAAAGATGGTTTACCAGGGAAGAAAGAGAAATATCTTCCATATGGGGATAAATGACTAACCAGTCGCACCCCTAAATCCAAGGGGTAAAAGTACACTAAAGTATAAAACGTGGAGGAAATCTCGGACGTGGAGAGAAAAAACGGAACGATTACGAAGTTTTCTTCCCATCCTGCCCTTGGCAAGTTGCAAAGAAAATGAGCAAAATATGTGGGTAAAATACCCGATGGAAATTTTTCAACATCTCCAGAGATAGTTTCATGATGAAATGATAAGGTAGGAGCACCGAATCATAATCTATAAAGTTTATCTCGTCTGAATCGAGACACCTGCCACACACATCGCATGAACGATGCGTGTGAGGAATGGTCTAATCAATTCAGACAGTCAAGTCAAAAAAGTAGCACCGTATTCAGTGAAGGATCAGAAGAGGCGAGGGCGAGTCTATATCACAAAAGAAGGCTCGGAATACCTATACTATAACTCGTAGATGAAGTAGCATGAGGATGTCCAAAGAAGAGCTTCATGATGACGAACAGGGAGAGATAACTCGGAGAGGAAAACTTAGCATACCATCACGAGGGATAGTATATAACCAGTCTGAAGCGATGAAGACGACGAATGATGACTCCAAGAGCTCGGAGAGGCCTGACCTTCACGAGTTTATTTTGTCTATAAATACCAGTCCATGTATCAGGAGATGGACAAGTTAGTTGATGTATTCTTAGATGGTCTTTTTACAGAGAATTCCTGAGAGAGATCTAGAAAGAGAGAAAGTGAGAGATTTGTAGCTCTTTCAAGGGTAAGTCCTTATGATTAATAAATAAAACATCTTCTCTCCCGTGAATGTAGATCTCCATGGACGAAACACGTTATATGCTTGTGTTAATCTTTACTTTCATGTTCTTTAGATCTTATTTATCTTCTTATCTTGAATGTTAGATAGATTATAGTCTTTTCATTTGTACGGATGTAGTCATCAGAAAAGATGCAACTACAAGTGGTATTATTAAGCTACACCAATTTCACCGAGGATCCAAAATCGTTGATGTATTTATATGGAAAATTAACTCGAAAACTGTTCCTCTCACAAATTTTACTTTTTATAGTGGGTCGGATGATTTTTGTGTTTGACTAACGGTTGTTGAAACTTTGATTGCAACTAGTTTGATTATTCTTGAGAACCTTATCTTCTGACATAAGGTCACTCAAAGTAGATCAAAGAATCTACGGGATCTTCATAACTATTTTTAGATCTGAAAATAACTTGTGATCATCCATTGTTAACAGACTTCATTCTGTGCGTGATCGATCATAAGTGAAATCAAGTTTTGTGTGAGACAAGAAGATTTTTCTAATTGGTTTCGCATCTTTTAGTATTACTTTATGCACACATATTGATTGGCTGAGATCCGAGTAAGATCTAATTTATATTTGGTAGATTTGATCAAGTAGTCGTATAGATTAGCAATTATCATTTGGTGGTATTCTTCAATATCTGAATCTGATAGTTTATGAATCTAAATCTGATTATTTAGGATCTTGATTTATCTTGCCCGACAAAGGAGTTTATTTATTTAATGGAAGAGCCTTTCTAAAAAACTCAACATCTCATTATTCCTAAATATTAATAGAGTTGTTACCAAATAGCTTTGTTCTTTTAATGTTTGGTATACGATCAGAAGGAGTTGAGTGCTTAAGATTTTGAAAAGACAGGGTACCCAAATACACCACAATCTTTTCTTTATCAAAATAAAATTCCTCTACCGAACGTGATCGTCTATGAACATAGTCGAGATAATACGACGATTCGGTTCATACTTCGTGTGATTGATTGTGGATACAAGATCGAGACAATACAACAATAACGTGTGTTACATGATAATAGGTTCGGTATTAACCAAACTCTATAGGATCACTATCAAGTATTGCGGAGTTAACGTACAAGTGTAATTTACTTTTAGTTATAATAGAACAATTATAATTTCGAAATAGAAAAGTAAATGACACAACAAGATTTTGTTAACGAGGAAAAATGCAAATGCAGAAAAACCCCGGGACCTAGTCCAATTTTGAATACTCTCAGAATTAAGCCGCTATACAAAATATAATACCAACTTCGTATAGTTGAGACCAAGTAGGCTACCCCTAGCTACTTAGTTCCCTCAGTATCCCTGCGCCTTCGAATTCTAGAGTCATGCACGTGAATAGCAAATCCTTTGGATCGTATTCCAAACAACAAAGGAACAATCTATTTGGTAACCACTCTAATCAATCTTGCTACAAGATATATATGAGTTTTTGACAAAGGCTCTTTCGTTTAATCTAATAAACTCTTTTGTATGGTTATAGCAATCTAATTTTAACTATCAAAATAGTCTAGTATAGATTCACACTCAATCAATATAGATCTAAAAGAGAAATATAGAGAATGTCGATCTCACGTAAATAATAAATCAGATCTATCAAAGATAAACTGATTCTAGTTGGATCTCAGACGATCAAGGTTTGTGCACACAATTTACAAGATACGAAAACTAATAAGAAATCTTCTTCGTATATAAATCTTCTTCTATCCACAAAACTTGTACAACACCACTTGAATCTCTTGTGATCAATCACACATAGAACGGTATTTGTTAACAATGGATTATCACAAGATGTATTTAGATCTAACAACAGTTCTAAAGATCCCGTCGATACTCCGATCTTGTTTGAGTGAATCTTATATCATAAGAGAAGATTCTCAAGCATAAACAAACTAGGTGCAATCAAAGTTTCAAAAACCGTTAGTCAATCAAATCAATCGAAAACTAATAATACTTCAATTATCTAGTTAACCACCAATGGTACTCATAAAGCTTCTTGATCCCGCAGAAGTCTTTAAACGAGCGGTCGTAAGAGATTTCACCTAATTAGGATACTTTCCTCTCCAAATAGACGGCTCCAATAGAAACAACAAGAAATGAAGTCTGCCTAGCTCTTAGGATAGTTTGATAGAAATACAAACTTAGGTATTTATAGACCAATGATGTTTGGACACCAAGGAATTTCCAAAAACGAAAATATTCTCAAGATATACAATGAATACCAAAATTCAGTTTTTCTGTTTCCAATAAATGCTTGTCCAATATTTCTTAAATCTCTCAATAGAAATTCTCCAATTAGTAAATGCATATTACTAATTTTTATTTTCTATAGTTATGCATTAATTGCTGGTAATTAAAGCATATAAAACCAAAACCCTTAATTAAAAAATTCTTAATTTATTTCGGCACAGGATCACCTTGAGTACCAAGGAATATCTTTGAACAATAAATGATAAGAGTTATTGCTCGTATTCAAAGTATGTTGACATCTTTTCACTGCAAATCCTTATTTCATATTTATATGGATTTACTTTCTTGGAATCGGTTATACCACACTTCAAAATAGGTTTAGAATTGGTTTGCATGTATTCCAAGACTACTATGTGATTGATCAAATACCAAATCACATACATGGGTTCGGATCGGTTATACCTAAATATGGTACCTACTTGTGATCGGTCACACCAGTCACTAGGATCGGTTACACCAGTTACAAGGATCAGTTACATCTATACATGGTATCTACTTGTGAACGGTCACACCAGTTATCGGGACCGGTTACACCAATTGCAAGGATCGATCACAAAAGACTTATGATCGGTCACACCAACTAATTACAAGGATCGATCATACCATCTCACGGTGATTACTTAGGATTGGTTACACCAATTACAAGGACCGGTCATACCGAATCATAAGTCTAGGCATTGTGATTAGTTATACCAAGATATATAACCTAAGTTAAGATCGGTTATACCATCTTACACATATTCTTTATACAAAGATATGCAATGAATAGCCGGATCAATAAGCCTATCGATTTCCCTTTTGATTCACGAAACAAGTTCATGAATGTACTTCATTTAAACAAATGTAAAACATTGTTTCCTAGGATGAAATCTTCACCATAACCCACTCACATAATCATAACACAATATACAAGATTATGTCGATGTCATATCTACAAAGTTCAAAAGATAAGCGTTATACTTCGTAGTCTAATTCCTTAATACTATGATCATACTATTATGATTATGTCACATTACTAGAGTATTATATATAATATGTACAGTATATACAGCTTCGCAGTTATGTTTTTAATATAGCACGACTTGAAAGATATGTTAGGAATAAAACAGTTCAAGTCAATATTACTAACCTCAAGAGGAAGGATGATGTCGTCGTTGTAGTTCCTTACTTCTTCACATTCTTCAGGTCTTCGGAGTAATACTTGTATGTCTCAATGTTTCTATACTTTCTAGTCTAACCTAAACGAAGTTGACTCTATTATTTAATCAAGCGACTACATATGAATTTTGATACTAAAATATGACAACCAAACTTGACATACCAACGCTTGGTGAGTTCAATCGAGCTATGCTCTAACAATCCCCCCCCTTTGTCAATTTTAGTGACAAAACTCTTATTACATATGGAGCTAAACAAATTACAAAATAACTCATTCTTCATACGCTTGATTCCAAGTTTCAACGACAAATAACCTACATATATTCAATCCATAAATGTCGTTGTTGACATTTGAATAACAAAAGCTTTTACTCCCCCTAAAGGTAAGCTCGGTAAATACTCAATCCGGAAATCTTTGATATTCCCCTTTTGTTGTAAGAATTACTACACAAAAATATGATATATTTCTCCCCCTTAGTCAATGCTTTACTCTTTCGTTAGTAATAACATTTAAGCACAATTGTCTTTTCCTAGTGATTAAAAATCACTTGTTTACTCCATATACTTCTCCCTATTTTTGTCACAAAATGACAAAGGTTCGAGCAAATAAAGGACAAACCGAAATGATCTTACAAATTTGAAAGACTTGTAAACAACCTATAAGAGTTAAGCACGAAGGTTTCACATACCATTTTAGATAACCAATATTAAAACTGAAACTACAAAGTAATTTAGTTTCAATGAATTATCAAGCAAATAATCGCCCGAATTAATTTTCCCTGTAGTCCAGCAATTCTACTAAGATATTCAATTCCCTTGTTGGACCCGATTGACCAAAAAATTTGATTTACGGTTCAAACTCATACACAATCGGTTCATTCGACAAGACCAAAATAAAGATCATAATTAACTTTATTTTTCTCATCATGCTCTAATTATTCGGATAATAACTTAAACCTTTCTCTTTAGAAAATACAATCGCTAGGTTAGTTAACTAGTTTTTCTTGTCAAGTCATTCGATTAGACTTGAATAACCGAATCCTCCAATTTGATAAGTCTAACTAAGATTAAAATTAACTTAGTTTCTCTTATCCGGAATCAATTTGGACTAAACAAATGATCCCTTATTTTGTTAAGCCTTAAACAATAGATACAAACAAAAATAAAAATTATCGCACCACAATTATACCGAATTTCGTTAAGCAAAAACACTTGATATCCAACAATAAATAAGATACCAAACAATAAGCCAAATAAATTGACAACATAATGGAACATATCCATTGTACCAAAATTTTGTTAAGCAAAAGAAAAATATATGCAATATAAACATGCTTTTATTAAATAGGAAAACAATAAGCCACATCTTAAACACGCAATATATCCTGTTCTAACGATTAAAAAATTCATTACCTCAATTTCCGCAGCCACATCTCCCCAGAAAGGTATATCATTAAGCGCAAGTTCAAATAAGAAGTCTCACCCAGTGTGTTGTCATTCTCTCGCAAGAACAACAACAATAGCAACCTTTACCAGAGAAAGGTTGAATCACTTTTAACTAATGCGTGCCAATAGAAAAAGTTGAAAACCCGAAACACATATGTTATGCTAAACACAACTCATGTAAAAACAGATTGATTCAACATATTGTGACTTTTCACATATGAGTTTCAATCGGAACACCTTATAATCCTTTGATAAATCCTACCAACATGGGATAGAACTTAATCCAGCTAAATCAAAAAGCCACACAAATCATAAGGGTTACACCATATGAGATCGACTATTAAGGTTAATAAAAACCGAAATTAGACATCTTATAAACAAAATAGTTTTTTTGGAACCATTTTTATTTTGTGTAACTTCTAGTGCTACATAATTTTGAATAGATAATTCATAATTAGTATGAATAGATCATTGAATTAAACTGCATCATTAACAGAAAACATCATATTATGAAAAACAAGTCCAACATAATCCACAAACTTAAAAGTTTTACAACACCTTAAAACATAAAAGTTCAAAATATAAACTAGTCTTAAGATTGTACACAGAAGTTTCAACAATTTAGGACCAAGAAATCTAAGAGCTTGAGCTGGTGTTGCTTAGACCAAATTATTCTTCAGATTTCGTGTCTTTATAATCCCGAGCAATCATTGTGAGGTCTGCAGTAATTTCTGGAAACTTGTTCGATGCAAAATTAACTTGATGCTCAAGACAGTCATTCCTCCTACTAAGCCTCCAATAAAAGGTTTCAAGATCAAAATCTTGCATAGGAGTACTAGGAGTAGCACTTGTTTGTTCCAGCATGAATTTTTCCTCTCATTCTATTGATAATAAAACGATTATGTGGCTTTGGTACAAGTCTTTGAGAATCATTGGCACCAATTTCAAAGACGTTGCAAATTCTAGTGATAAGACATGGAAAACCCATGTATTTTCCACTATTCCAGATTCTTATCATTTGTCTGATAATAAAACCACAAAATTCAAAGTTAGGAGTGAATATTACCATATGATAGATTAATTCTGCCATGTCATGACTCCCACATCACTTTGTGCATTTTGCTATGAGCCAAATTGGGTACAACAAGTTTTCCAAAGAACTTGAGATGTTCTGGAATATCATTAATACATATAATGTTTCCCCTCCAAGTTTTTCCACCAAGAACCTCTACAATTTGCTCTTTGTTGAAATCATTACTTCGAGGAAAAAACGTATTCTCAAGATTGCAACCCACAAGATAGGTAACCACGATTCTATTCACTTTAAAGCATCATCTCCGAACCATAGTGAAGAATTTACACCTTTTAACATTCATGGCATACATATTACCATAAAATTCCCTAACTAGGCTTAGAGAACCAGAATAGTTACCGGTGTGAATGTCACCCCAGTCGTTACGACGAAGATACATACTCATATATTCCGGTAGATCAACATACACAAATTTCTTCTCAACAATAATCTTCTTATCATGAATTGATACATATTTATCAAAAAAATCTTGATTAACAAAGCAAAGTTCGGTGTTGGTGTCGAAGATAAGTGTTGACAGATAATCAATGGTTCATCAGAGAAAGTGAAATTTTTTATATCCCTTCTATGGGTTTGATTCTAACCTTCTCCTCTAGTGAAATTCCTATCATGCATGTTACTGGGGTTTTTGAATAAACTTACAAATTCAAACAAGAGTAGAAGAAACTTACAATCGAAATTGTCTGTTGATGTTTGAACTTTTCCTTTTGATGTGAAGTTGATGAAAATCATAAGTACCATTTAAAGATTGAGTGGGATTGAACCAAAATTTTGTTTGAAACAAAGAGAGAATCAAAACCATTATTGATTTTTAATTTGGAATCAATTTTTCTTTCTTTCTTTTGGACTGTTCGAAGAAGAGAGAATATGGGAAGAATTTTTATTCTTTGTTATTATCACCGAAGTAGATGTCTGTTCAAAATCGGTTCCACATGGAATGGTTCAAAAGTTAGTCCATGGATCCGAAATCCTCTCTTCAAGTGGACTAGTTGACCCATATCTGAAAGTATTCATGGGCTTAGGATATGTTGTATATCCAATGAGAATTTGGGGTAATTCAACACTATTAGCCAAAAAAAAAAAATCTTTAGAAATAGTATCTGTATATGATACAACATTGCTCATACAGATGTTAGAATTGATATCATCTGAATTTGGACAAGATTTCAAATTTATGTTATCAAGATAAAAATTCTTGCAATAGTCATGTAGATACTGACTTCTTTCAGATATTGGTTCTTTAGGAGCTTGTTTCATAGATTCAAGTTCCAAAAGAAAACTATCCATATCATCTTATAATTGTTGACTATCACTAAGGATTTTGTAGGTCCTTTTTAAAGATTCCTCTTCCTTTAACTCGTAAAGTTCGAGCTCTAAAGATATATCACTGTTTTATTTTTCAATTTCAGCTAACTCAATGAGTTTTCGATTCATTTTGTCTTTAGGATCTTTAAAAAGTCCGAGATACAATTGAAATCTTCTTCAGACCCAATTTCTTTGGATCTTAAAGACTCAACAATTTCATTGTGTGTATTTATTTCAAACAACCTCGAGTTATCTAATCTTGATAGTACGTTAATTTAATCAGACATAGATTCAAATCTTATAGGTTGGATCGCACCAAACACATATTGTTAGATATTTTCATGTTTGCCTTCTATGATACCAATTGAAAAGATGGGGGTACCCAAATACACATAAATTTTTTATTTATCAACCTATAAGTCCTCCACCGAACGTGATCGTCTATGGACAGAGTCGAGACAATACGATGATTCGGTTCACATTTCATGTGATTGTGTACGGATATGAGATCGAGAAAATACAACAACAAGATAACTTGTAAGATTGACTATAGATACAAGATCGATACAATACAATAACAAAGTGTGTTACTTGATAATAGGTTCGATATTAACCAAACTATATAGGATCACTATCGGTTATTGCGAAGTTAACGTACAAGTGTAATTTACATTTAATTATAATAGAAAAATTATACTTTTAAGGATCACTATCAACTGGGAAACCTAATCCCCACACCTCATGTGTGATACTAGTTGTATAAGCTAGAGTCGATTCTCTTTTAACCTTAGGTTTCTACCGAGACCCTGTAGGTTAACGACTTGAAGACTTCATTGGGATTGTGAAGCCAGGCCCAACTATTTTCTCTGTAGTTGTGTGATCTGATCGTGCTATTTCTATCGTATTGAGTACAATTGTAAAATTGGCTCGAGATTAATTTTTCTGATAGGCAAGATAGAAAAGTAGTCACAAATATCTTCGTCTCATCGTTTGTGATTCCACAATATCTTGTTTCGATAGTCGATTAATATTACTGTGAGGTGATTGATAATTCTAGGTTGTTCTTCGGGAATATAAGTCCGAGTTATCGATTGGTTCTTGTTCACCTTGATTTATCAAAAGATCAAACAAAACTTGTAGGTATCTATGTGGGAGACAGATTTATCGATTCTTGTAGATTTTTCTGTGTGATACAGATTTGTTTATTAAAGTCCTCGACTTTGGGTCATAGCAACTTTTAGTTGTGGGTGAGATCAGCTAAGGGAATCAAGTGCATAGTATTCTGATGGGATCAAAGATGTAAGAAGCGAAATTGTACCTTGGATCAGTGTGAGATTGATTGGGGTTCAACTACAGTCCAGACCGAAGGTAGTTTGTAGTAGGCTAGTGTCTGTAGCGGCTTAATACAATGTGTGTTCAATTTGGACTAGGTCCTTGGTTTTTTTTTTGCGTTTGTATTTTCCCCATTAACAAAACTTCTGGTGTCTGTGTTATTTCTTTTCCGCATTATATTTTTTTATATAATAGAAATATCACAGGTTTTGCGTTGAATCAATTAATTGGGAAATCCGACTGTTGGTTGTTGATTAATACTTGAACTTTGGTACCGTTCAAGTTAATTTCTCTTGTATTCAATTAAACTCGCAGATTTTTATTTGCTTGAGTAAGTATTGAATCGAGAAATTGAGATATAAATCTTTGATATACTTTTTATTAAGATTGAGTCTGATTGTTTAGTTGATTCTCCTAAAAGTATATTGGAGTTAGTCCATACAGATTTCTAAGAGAATTATTGGGTGAGGTTGTTGTACCCCCATTTTTTCAAGAAGATTCTCAAACATAAACAAATTAGGTGCAACCAAAGTTTTAATAACCGTTAGTCAATCAAATCAATCGAAAACTAATAACACTGCAATTATCTAGTTTCCCACCAACGGTACTCGTAAAGCTTCTTGATCCCACGGAAGACTTTAAACGAGCGGTCGTAAGAGATTTCACCTAATTAGGATACTTTCCTCTCCGTATAGACAGCTCCACCAGAAACAACAAGAAATGAAGTTTTCATGGCTCTTAGGATAGTTTGATAGAAATTCAAACTTAGGTATTTATAGACGAAGGATGTTTGGACACCAAGGAATTTCCAAAACCGAACATATTCTCAAGATATGCAATGAATACCAAAATTCGGTTTTCCTAATTATGATAAATGCTTGTCCAATATTTACGAAATCTCTCAATAGAAATTCTCCAATTAGTAAATGCACATTACTAATTTTTATTTTCTAGAGCTATACATTAACTGTTGGTAATTAAAACATATAAAACCATAAACCTTAATTAAAATATTCTTAATTTATTTCGGCACAGGATCACCTTGAGTACCCATGAATATCTTTGGACAATAAATGATAAGATTTATTGCTCGTGTTCAAAGTATGTTGACATCTTTTCACTACAAATCCTTATTTTATATTTACATGGATTTACTTTCTTGGAATCGGTTATACCACACTCCCAAACAAGTTTAGAATTGGTTTGCATGTATTCCAAAACTACTACGTAATTGATCAAATACCAAATCAGATACATGGGTTCGGATCGGTTATACCTAAATATGGCACCTACTTGTGATCGGTCACACCAGTTACAAGGATCAGTTCCATCTATACATGGTATCTACTTGTGAATGGTCACACCAGTTACTAGGACCAGTTACAAGGATCGGTCACACAACACGTATGATCGGTCACACCAATTACTAGGATCGGTCACACCAATTACAAGGATCGATCATACCATCTCATAGTGATTACTTAGGATCAGTTACACCAATTATAAGGACCGATCATACCAAATCATAAGTCTAAGTGTTGTGCTTAATTACACCAAGATACATTACCTGAGTTAAGATCGGTTCTACCATCTCACATATATTGATCATCCAAAGATATGCAATGAATAGCCGGACCAATAAGACTATTAATTTCCCTTTCGATTCATGAAACAAGTTCATGAATGTACTTTCTTTAAACAAATGTTAAACATTGTTTCCTAGGATGAAATCTTCACCATAACCCATTCACATAATCATAACACTATATACAAGATTATGTTGATGTCATATCTACGAAGTTCAAAAGATAAGTGTTATACTTCGTAGTCTAATTCCTTAATACTATGATGATACTATTATGATCATGTCACATCACTAGAGTATTATATGTAATATGTATAGTATATACAGCTTCGCAGTTATGTTTTCAATATAACACGACTTGAAAGATACGTTAGGATTGAAATAGTTCAAGTCAATATTACTAACCTCAAGATGAAGGATGATGTCGTCATTGTAGTTCGTTACTTCTTCACATTTAGTAATACTTGTTTGTCTCAACATTCTAGGAATGTTGATAAATACAAATATTACTCTAAAGACGTATCGATTACAATAAAGACATCATCCTTCCACTTAAGGTGTTGTGATACTGACTTGACTTGTTTCCATTCCTATCGTTGCTTTCAAGTTATTTAAGATTGAAAACATAATATACAAAGTTATATTTAATACTCTAGTATTATACTTTATCATTTTAGTATGATCAAAGTGTCAAGTATGAATATTTGATTACGTAGTATAACGTTTATCTTTTGAACTTCGTAAATGTGACATCGACATAATCTATGTAACTCATTACTTGATTGTGTATTGGATATAGGTGTGATTTCATCCTAGGAAAATATGTTTGATTACATATGTTTAAAGGAAGTACATTTATCAAACTTGTTTCATAATCGATTGGAAATCAATAGGCGTTTTGGTCCGTTTTTCATTGAAGATTTATTGGATGACCAATTCGAACATGGGTAATAACTTTGGTAGAACCGATCTTGACTTATGGTGAAAGCTATGGTAGAATGGATCTTTACCTAGTTAGGGATATGCGGTAGAACCGATCTTGACTTATGTTGAGAACCTTGGTAGAACGGATCCTTACCTATTTTTGGATAATGGTATAACCGATCCTAGCTATTGTTGGAAGTCATGGTGGAACTAATCCTTACCTATATTAGGAGTCTTGGTAGAACCGATCCTGGATATTATTGGGAGTAATGGTAGAAACGATCTCTACCTATATTTGGAGACTTGGTAGAACCGATCTTAACCTATGTTAGGAGTCATGGTAGAACCTGTCCCAAGAGCAAAACCGATCCTTCATATTCACATAT
This sequence comes from Papaver bracteatum, assembly GCA_023529315.1. Taxonomy (NCBI): domain Eukaryota; kingdom Viridiplantae; phylum Streptophyta; class Magnoliopsida; order Ranunculales; family Papaveraceae; genus Papaver; species Papaver bracteatum. The sequence continues at coordinate 4,797 of JAJJWX010000045.1, read as the reverse complement.
CACTTTATGGTTTTGTGTGAGTTTGGAATTAGGGTTTGCTAATTAGGAAAGTTCCAGATGTCGATATAATTCAGACATAGGTATAATTCTTATATTTTATATATCGTCCAAAGATATTCCTTGATACTCCAGGTGATCCCAATCTGAAATATTGAGATTCTTTTAATTAAGAGTTTTTGATTATATGCTTTTGATTTTCCAGCAAATCAAAACATATCTCTTGGAAAGTTATATTATTTAAGTGCTAAACTAATATTAGATATTTTCTAATGAGAGATTTCAAAATTATAGGTTGGATATTATTTGGAAATAGGAAAACCAAATTAGGTACTTATTGCATATCTTGAAAATATTTTCGATTTTGGAATTTCCTTGTTATCCAAACAACCTTGGTCTATAAATAGTTGAGTTAGCATTTCTAACAAACTATCCTAAGAGCCCGACAAACTTCACTTGTTTTTTTTCTGGTGGAGCCTAAAAATGCAGGGGTCTAACAACCACACCCAACAATTAGTTTGGCAATATGAGAGGACTTACTCCAATATACTTTCTAGAGAATCAACTAGACAGCCAGACTCAATCTAGAGAAAAGTATATACAAGAGTTTATATCTCTAACTCTTAATTCAATCTGCAATCAGCAAATAGAAATCTGCGAGCCCAATTGAATATAAAAGAAGTAACTTGAACGGTACCAAAGACCAATGTTCAAGGATCAATCAATTTCAATCAACAACAAAAGGTTGGATTTCCTAATTGATCGATACAACGCACAACCTGTGATATTTCAATTATATAACAAAATATTGATGCGGAAAAGAAATAACATAGACACTAGAATTTTGTTAACGAGGAAAACCGCAAATGCAGAAAACCCCCGGGACCCAGTCCATCTTTGAACACCACACTGTATTAATCCGTTATAGACACTAGCCTACTACCAATGAACTTCATAATGGACTGTAGTTGAACCCTAATCAATCTCACACTGATTCAAGGTACAGTTTCATTTCTTATGTCTTTGATCCCAGCAGGATACTACGCACTTGATTCCCTTAGATAAGAACAACCTAGTGTTATTAATCACCTCACCATAATATTAATCGATTAACAAAACAAGATATTGTGAAATCACAAACGATGAGACGAAGGTATTTGTGATTACTTTTCTATCTTGCCTATCAGAGATATAAATCTCAAGCCAATCTTACCATTGCACTCACACTCGATAGAAATAACAAGATCAGATCATGCAATTATAGATAAAATAGTTGGGTCTGGATTTACAATCCCAAAGAAGTCTTTAAGTCGTTAACCTACGGGGTCTCATGAGAAACCTAAGGTTAAAGGAGAATTGACTCTAGCTTATGCAACAAGTAACACATAGAAGTGTGGGGACTAGGTTTCCCAGTTGCTAGAGTTCTCCTTTATATAATTTTCAAATCAGGGTTTGCAATCTAAGTTACCTTGGTAACAAAGGATTCAATATTCATCGTTAAATGAAAAACCTGATTCAACCAAGCTAATATCTTTCAACTGTTATATCGAACTTAGCTTGTTACGCACAAATAAAATGTATCCTAATTTAGGTTTATATAACAGTACCTAAATGTGTACACCATGTTGGCTCAACAATAGCTAACCGAAGTTATCCATATGAACACTCTCATATCAACCTTGTTCATCTTAACCATAACTAGTTCAAATGACTCAAATGAAACTAGTTAAAGAGTTGTTCAATTGCTATATTCTCATAGAAGTATACAAGAACACAATTGAACCAAAATCGGTTTGATTCACTCGAATCAATTCTTGAACATTATAGCCACAGTTTGCAAAAATTGCATTCCTTATTATATAAATGTTTAAGTTCATGTACACAACCGATTTCAGAATTTTAACCTTCAAGTATGCAAACGGGTACGCATACTTGAAATACCAGGACCAAGATTGGGTTTCGTCAGTATGCAAAAGGGTACGCGTACCTCCAATACCAGCAGAAATATTCAGACATGAACCTTGCGCCAGTACCCGAACGGGTGCGCATACTTAGGTTCCCAAATTTCTCAAGCCAATAGGTATGCGTACGGGTACGCATACTATGGTTCCCTGACATGGATTACATATGTGCAAGAGTACACAACATGTCATATCCAATAATTCTTAAGTGTTCTAAACTCTTATTTCAATCATTGAAACTTTCTTAGAGGATGACAATAACCATTTTCACACACTATTAGCATCAAAGCAATTTTCAAGTTATTGAAATAATCATAACGAAACATTCCAAGTCTACACCAAATGATTGTATCACACAAACCATGTAAGATGTTACTCGGAAATTTTCACATGATCATTTTTTGACTTGCGTCAAAAATATAAGATGAACTTGGTCGAAGCGAAAGCTTGCCAACACATATTCCGAGAAATATGTAAACGAGTTAAACTCATCTCGAAATATCAAATGTGTATAATAGAAAACTATATCGTAACATGACTTATGTATCAATATATAAGATATAGTAGAAATAAATTTTCCAAGTGATAGATGAGTTTCAGTCTCCACATACCTTTTGTTGTTGAAGTTCCACAAGATCTCATTAGTTTCTTCATCTTCAAATGATGAATGCCATCTAGTTTCTATGTCTCAGTCCGAAACATTCTCAAGACTTATAGTTTTGATCACTAACATTAACAAACATGCTTGAGATAGCAACTTTGTCATGCTGTTCTGTTCTGACATCGAGAGGAGTACCCTCCTCTAATTAGGTCTCTTACGGGTCACTCTAAACAGAAGCTCTACGATCAAAGATATTGATTGGTATTTTAGTTTTCGGTTATTAATTTGATTGACTAACGGTTGTTGAAACTTTGATTGCATCTAGTTTGATTATTCTTGAGAGACTTCTCTTCTGACATAAGGGTCACTCAAACCAGATCAAAGTATTGACGGGATCTTAAGAACTTTTTTTAGACCTAAAGACAACTTCTGATCATCCATTGTTAACAGACCCCGTTTTGTGTGTGATTGATCATAAGTGGATTCAAGTTTGTGTTGTGTAGGTTATTTAAGAAGGCAATTGAAGATTTGAAGACAAAAAGATTTTCTTTATTGGTTTTTGTATCTCGTGATTTGTGCACACATCTTGATCGTCTGATATCCGACTTAGATTAGATTTTTTTGATCATAAAGTCGTTTAGATCGACAACTATCATTTGGTGGTATTCTTCAATATCCAATCTGATGGTTGTGAAGCTGAATTTAAGTTACTGATTTAGATTGATCTTACCCGACAAAAAAGTTCATTAGATTAAATAGAAGAGCCTTTTGTCATAACTCAACATATCTTTTTCTAAAAGATAATTGTGATAGACACATTTTTATGTCTAAGTTGTCCTCAACTTTCTCTATGTTGGTACTCGATTTTGTATTTATTATGGTGTTTTGTGTGTTTGTAGGTGTTATTGGAGAATTACACTTGTGTGGAAAAAGTTGCTCGAAAAATGCTATTTGGACCCCCGGAGAAAATTACTAAAGGCACCCTCACTTTAGATAAGGGGCACCTCAGTTGGACACCTACTATTCGCACCCCCGGTTTGGTTAAGGGGCAACCATTTTCTTCTCCGTTTGAATTAACTTTTTTGCCGGGAATTTTGGCAAGGGAAGAACGAGAATTAGGGTTCGTCACTTGGGCGTGATCAGAGACTCAACTAGCTAAGACTCTTTGGGATGACGTGATTGGTCTTATCGGGCTTGGTAAAGGCCTTTGGTTCGGTGAAATTGGCTAGAGAAACCGAGAGAAGAAATAAGGGCAACACGTTCGTGGGAGAGTTTTTCACGGGATTTGCTACAAGGTTTGTGTGCTGCTGGGACTCTAGTTCATGTACTGCCCGTGTATGGAGTATTCTGAGTTGCAATGGACGCATGAAGGACGTAAAGAAGGATATAAAACCGCAAATTGGGAAATAAAATATTCCTGAGTAATGGCTTTACCGTGAGAGAATTCGAGACACGCGAGATATTTGGTCATGTTGAGTATATATAGGGTGCTGGGGATCATAGAAGTGCTACGGAGAGTTTGGGATAGTTTAGAGCAACAATAGAGGAGATTGATCGAGTTGCAGAGAACACATTTCTGCTGCTGCTGTGAAGAACGTAAGACGCATGATGAATGTCGTAGTACTCTGATGACATCGAGGTTATTTATCGCCAGAATCGGTTCGTTTGTAACACATATAATTTTTACAAACCCGGTTTTTAGTATTTTTCTCCCATTTTCATCATTTGTAAACACTTTGAGCAATGAATCAACTTTTGAGCGTGTTTCCAACATGATGATGAGCTAATTCTCCCACGGCCCAAGGAAATGAGGAAGTTATTTACGCATGAATAATTGTTAAACATTTTATTTTCTCTAATTTATAATTTATAATTCATTCAATCACTTTGCTTTTGGTAACGGAAGTTTTAAATTGTTTGCATAATTTTCTTAATTAGTTGTGATTTAATTTGATAGGTTATATTTTGTTTAATCAATTGATAATCTATGCTTAGGGAATACAACTAATATTTGAGAATATGCACGATTATTGGTGAATTAAGAAACAAAGGACTTAATAGATAATTAGAGTTTTTGTTTATTTACCATCATTCATTCATGTGTATTAGTGGAATCAGTGTCTTGGTTATTTCTCATATCTTGAATTCAATTTTGCAATAAATTATTTTTATTTTTAAGTTTTATAAGTCTAAAAACTATTGCTTTCACAAATCTCAACGAACCTATTACTACAACAT